>VXAA01002561.1:9760-58685 GCA_013399115.1 Anseranas semipalmata
ATATTTATTTTTTTAGCTTGGTTTTCTAAGGAGACCAGGCTGACGTGATGGTGCTGGCTGTACCCGCTGGTGTCTGTCCCGTCCGCAGTGCCGCCTCCTCGCTTTGAGGCTGGCAGCCGACAGCAGCTCCTGCTGCTGGCACCGCGCAGGTGCCGGGGCAGCGGCCACGCCGGACCCTGCGGCCATGGGGGGGTGGCTGAGACACCCCCCCCCTCCCTTTGGACAGCCCGAGTGCCGGCTGCTGTAGGGGATGGGGATGGGGATCTGCTGCTCCAGCGCCACGGCGGTAACCCCGGGTCAGAGATCAGCTGCCCAGCATTGGCACGGGGGCCTGGGGGGACCCCCCCTCTGGGGACGCGGCCGTCCCCGTCCCTGCTGGCAGGGGGAGGCGGGTGCCCTGCGGGGCCAGAGTTTGTCTTTGTGCCCGTCCTGTTAGCACACTTTAATTAAGGAAAATTGTCCCCAGGAGCAGTGTTTATCCATGAAGCAGTTTGCCATTACAGAGAGCGTCTTGTTCTCTGGGGCAGAGGATGTGTGTGGAGGGAAGAGACAGAAATTCCTTCAGATTATGGTATTATGTAAATGTATCAAACGGATCATTCCGTATAAAAAAGAAAGTAGGAAACCAATGTATTTGAGCAGCCCTGGGGACTGCATTCCTGACGAGCCTTCGTTCCTCATCTGGAGGCGTTTTTGAACCGAAACATTCGGCGACTTTTCCAAGCTTTTTCCTCGGCAGCCGCGTGCCGGGGGCTCTCCATGCGCGGCAGCGGCCGCACCAGCACGGCTGGGTGCTGGGTGCCGGGGGCTGGAGCCAGGCCCGTCCCCTGCGTGCCCCTGGGCTGCCCTGGTGTCCCGGGTGCGACACGGGACCAGGCTGTCCCCGCTGCGCGTTGCTCCGTGTCCGGCCGCTGCAGCCTGAGTGCCTTGAGCGCTCGCTCGTCCCCTGAGGCTCGTGCTAGGTCTGATGCGCCGGAGCTGAACGAGCCCGGTTCTCCTTCGGAGGGAAGTCCGTGGCACCAAAGCGTTGAAAGCAAAAAACACAGGCTGTTTTTAGTAGATGAATTCAGACATAAATATTTTTTATTTAAAACCAACATGCGAATAGCAGCCGCAGAGCTCGGTCTAGCTCCTAGATCTGTGCTGGGGCAAAGGTGGAAATGCACCTCAGCAGAAAGGTGAGCAGGGGCCTTGGGCGCTTTACCTTGTGTTGGAAAGCGGCGACGTTCCCAGCTGCCGAAGGGGGAGCGTGGCAAGGGAGAGCTCCCCAGCAGAGCTGGGACCTTTCCTGGCCGGTGCCCCTGCCCTGTGCTGCTGCGGCCGCCCCGTGGGGAGAGCTCCCTTCTAGCAGTAGTCGAGAAGTGGGATTTCTTCCAGAGCACTGCAGCACAGCGCTGCAGCACTTCGCCTCTTACATGCTTAAATGTGCAAGAGCCAGGGTGAGCCTGAGTTGCACGCATCTTAATTGCAGCTGTTCCAGAATTGTGTCGAAATCCATGTTTTAGTCTGAGACAAGATTGCATGTTTCCTTCCTCCTTGTGTCAGGCCATAATTGATGTATTTGCAGAGTGCACAACAACTGATTCATGCAGAGGAAAGTTATGTGCTGGGTCAGCAAAGCTAGTTCCCCAAAAAACCCACAGTCTTACGGTGCTCGACTGGCTGTGGGGTAAATCAGGTATTCCAGGGCTCGGGTTAAGGAAGGGAGAGCCTCCGGCAGGAGCCCTTGGATGGCGATTCCGACAGTGAGCTGCGTGTGTCGAGGAGCTCCCGGTGCAGGACAGGATGCTCCCAGCCCCATCAAGCACGGGATGAGATTGGAGCTGGGGAGGGGAGAAGGGTGTTGCTGCGAGTACCCAGGAAGACTTGTAAGAGTTGATGGGGCCAATGATGGAGTTTGCTGAAGTTGCCAGCCCACCACCGTTGAGCAACGTGCCACCGCCAAACTTCTCGGTGTCGTCTTCCCTCTGTCCTCCCTCCGCGTGCCCTCTCCCCTAAAGGAACACCACAGTCGGAGCCCGCACGGGCACCCGGCCCCACACCAGCGGCGTTTCTGGCCAGCGCTTCTGAGCGGGGCCAGCTGGCGTGGACCGCAGCGACCCAGCCCTAGCGAGCTTGCTTAGCTTCTTCCAGGAAAAGCCTTTAAAGTTCATGTTCCCTCTTCTCTGTCCCACAAGCTCCTTTTCAAACGCTAGCAAATGAATAAATTGTAGGAAATTAGTTTTGCATGTTGCAGTTGTTTGCAACACCCAGTGCTGACGGAGCAAGGAGGAAGGCTTGGCTCTGGGCAGGGGCCAGGAGATGCCCCTCTAGCCCCCTGCTGGGGGCTGCGGGCGGTGGCTGCCCCCGCCTCGTTCCTCCCGTGGCAGCGGCTCCTTGTTTGCGCAAGCCCCCCCGTCCCCGCCGGTGCGCCCGAGCTGGGTCACCGGGAGGGCTGTGGCCGTGGGGTGAGGAGAAAGCCCCGTCCTTCGCTGCCCCCCTCCCGGAGCCGTGCAGTGGTGCATGGGGAGAGCTCTCCGCACGTTAACACTGGGGGTTAAAAATAGACATTTGCTAAATTAGCATCCGCTGAAGGTTCAGCAGGAAATCCAGGTTTAGCTGAGGCTACAAGAAAGAACTGAAAATAATATAATAATAATAATAATAATATATTAAAAACTGATTCCTGCAAAGGAGGGGGGGAGGGACAGAGAGCAGGGAGAGGGAGCAATTTGAAAAACAAAAGCCTTTGAGGACTGTAATGCTTTCCAGCTGCAAAAATACAGCCTGGGAGAAGAGCAAGCGCTTGCGTCACCTC
This sequence comes from Anseranas semipalmata, assembly GCA_013399115.1. Lineage (NCBI taxonomy): Eukaryota > Metazoa > Chordata > Aves > Anseriformes > Anseranatidae > Anseranas > Anseranas semipalmata. Next base: position 12,558 of record VXAA01002561.1, read on the forward strand.
CAGCTCCGAGCCCGCGGCTCGGCCCCGCTGCCCACCCCAGCGATGCCCAGCTCCGAGCCGGGGCCTGGCGTCGCTGCCCCCGGTGTCACCTGGCCCCCGGGGCTGCCGGTGCCACCCCTGATGGGGAGAGGCATTGCCAGAGCGTCACAGGAGCGTGAAAGGGGCCTAAGAAGTGAATGGTTCGCGATCTATAGCTTGCTTTGGATGTTTACCCTTTTGATTTCTGTTCAGCCTTTCAGTGCCACGCTTGTGAACTTCCTCCCAGCTGGAGGAGCCGGAGGCGCGCTCGAGCTCGGCTGGGAGCAGCCGGCGAGGTGGCAGGAGCCCCGCGACTGCGGGAGCAGAGGCTCCGGGGGTGACGTGAGGGGAGAAAACTCTCACCGGAGCAGAGCTGCTGGTGCCCGGGCCCTGCCAGCCAGGCCGCGGCTCCCGGCCGGGAGGGAGGAGGGTGGCGAGGAAAAGCAAAGCCCCGTTGCTGGGAGGATCTGCCGGCGACCAGCCCGCAGAGCCCCGGAGCGCTGGAGAATCCCCGAGTGAGGAGGGTTTGCGGGGGGCCGGGCTGGCTGCCGGCGGGGCTGGGGCCGCGCCGTCCCACAGGGTCCTCGCCGCGCCCCCCCCCAGCTGTCCTGTGACTCTGACTCAGCGCTGTGCGGGCTCCAGCCAGCCGCTGATTTTTGGGGAATTTTTGCGAGTCCCTTCGGCGAAGCGTTTCTCGCCCAGGCAGGGCTGTGCCGTGCGCACGTCGCTGCCACCCCCTCCTCTCGTCAGACACTGGTGAATCAGGGCTGGGGGCGGAGGAGGCGGGGGCCGGGGCCGGCTGCCTCCGGCAGCACATGGGGGGGCCGGGCCCAGCCTCGCCAACCCCCCGGGGGGGCAGAGTGCGGCCCTCACCCACCCCAGGCCCAGCTCTGGCCCATCCTGCGGTGGCGGCTCCTGCTGCCCTCGTGCCACCCCGGCAGGCCGGGGCCTCAGCTCCGTCCCAGCCCCGCTCATTGCCTGCTGCACGTTGGGCTCTCTGCGTGCCTTTGGCTTAGCTGGTTTGGTGCTAATTCCTCAGCTCTGACTGTTTCCACTTGTTTTTTACGAGATAAATCACGCCGGGTGATAGCTGCGGGACACGGCGAGCCTCGCCTTTCCGGAGGAGAGCACGGTCGGTCATCAGTGCGCAGCCCCAGCCCTGGGGCGTGCAGCGAGATGTCCCCGTCCCCATGGCCAGGGCTTGGCCTGAAATGCCGAGTGGGGTGCGCGAGAGCGTGAGCTGGCCCGGGTAGCTCAGGACTGGGGGCTGGGGTTTGTGCGCTGACAGGGCACCCACCAAACCGCTGGGTGTTGATCAGCGCGGTGCTCGTCAGCAGCTGGGCAGCGCTCCGTGGTGCTAAAGCAGGGAAGGGCTTGATGTAATCAGGCTGAATCCTGCAAGCAGGGGGAGTTCCGGGCATTGCAAAACGTCCTGGCTTGATTCATGTTTTCCCTCCCTGTGTGCTCCAGAGCTTCTGCGCTAGTTAATAATTCAGCGCCGTCTGGCCCTGCTCCCCTGGGGCTGTCTGGGTCCCAGCGCCGCCGGGCAGTTGCGATGCAGGGCTGCGGACCCTCCGGCCCTGGCCCTGCTTCTCCTCGCAGGTGGCCGAGGACGGCACCGTGGTGCTGCTGTCCAGGGGTCCTCTCAGGGGCTCCAGCCGAAAGCACCGGACGGCAAAGCCCCTGGCTTCTCCTGGAGCACCCGGGAGCTGCAGCCCTCGCCCTGCCGGCGGGGAAGGGGAGCTGGGCAGTGTGCAGCAGTGCCTTGCTTACGGGCAAGGAATTTGGGTGCATCGGGTTTATCCGATTTAGCAGGCTTTCACTGGTTTAATTAAATACTTAAACTCTGCGTGCCAGATGCCGTCTCTCACCTGCTTCAGGGCTTGGGGCGTCTTTGCAGCACTGGCTTACTGCTTACCGCTGCCTGCTCTCTGGTGCTGCCGGCACCTTGCCGGAGCGGGGCCCTGCCTGCTGCTGCGCCCGGTCCTGATGCTGCAGTTTGCACTCGTCTTCCCGCTGCGCTAGTCGCTTCTCCAGGAACCAGCCTCTGCTGTCTCTGTCCTCAGGCGCCCACCTTCGTGAGCCTTCCCTGCTGCCCAGCCGGCGTTCTGCGGGGATCCTTGCGCAGCTGCATCCATCTCTGATAGCGCAGACGCTGGCAGCAGCGCTGCCCAGCAGGGGCAGGTCCCCTCTCCCCAGGAGGGACAGCGGGTGCAGAGGAGGGGACAGGTTGCTGCACTGATCCAGGGCTTTGGGGCAGAGCAGAGCCCTCCCCTGCCGGGCAGCAGGGCACAGCCTGGGCCACGGCGAGCTCGAGAGATCTGCTCTCGGCTCAGCCACTGCCACGCAGGGTGAGCAGGGCCAGGGGCTTCTTTGGGGCTTGCACATCCTCGCCTCTCAGCCATGTCCGTGCTTGGGGTGCCTGGTGGACAGGGAGGTGGTCGGGGAGGTGTGTGTCTGCTTGCCAGGGCTCCTCCGTGGGCTGCTTCCCCCTCCCTGCCTAACCTCTCTTCGTCTCCCTTCTCCCATGGCCCAGATGTGGAGCAGATGGCTATTGACTGGCTCACAGGCAACTTCTACTTTGTGGATGACATCGATGACAGGATCTTTGTCTGCAACAAGAACGGAGTCACTTGTGTCACGCTGCTGGACCTGGAGCTGTACAACCCCAAAGGGATAGCACTGGACCCAACGATGGGGTGAGAGCTGCTTGCCGGGTGGGAGGGTCAGCACTGCTGTGCCAGCAGCCCTGCAGAGGTGGAGCAAGGCGGGGGGACCGGCTCCTGAGCGCTGCTGGGGTGCCTGAAGGAGCAGCTCACCCGCATGAGGGCCCCTCTGGGCTTTGGCTGTGCGTGAACTCAGCGTTTCCTCTCCCTAGGCTGAGGTCAGGGCCACGTGCTGCAGGACGGCTGTGACAGCAGTTTTAAGCAGCCCGCTAGTAGCAGCTAGTTTTGGAAAGAGTTTAGTCCTCAGAAGGGGTCAGAGCAGCCCGAGCCTGTCTGCTTGGCTGATGCTGCACGGGGGACAGTGCTGGACCAGTGTGGCACTGGGGGATGTGGGCATCTGAACCCGAGTCTGTCCTCAGTGAGCACGTGTGTTGTCCTTGCCTCTGGGGCTGGTGGAGCCTCCTGTCACTGTGCCTGTGTCTGGAAGCCCCTCTGGGGGGGGGGTCACCGTCCCGCTCTGCCTGCCCGGGGCAGTGCTCGCTGCTGCCGGACATCCCTGGTGGGGATGGACCTGGTGACCAGGCTCAGGACAAGCCCCACTTCCAGCTCGTGGCTGAGTGGTCGCAGCTGTTACTGGCTTTCAGGAACCGAGCTGTCAGATACCTGCGTGGATTGAGCAGCTCCCTCGTGTCTATTTACACGGGGTGCTGCAGTCAGATGGCAACCCTCATGCAGCTGCCTTTGCAAAATCTCATGCATGGGGAAGCTGTGGTGCTGAATCATCAGAGTGGCTCAGGGTGTGCATGGCAGCTGCTGAAATGCAGCTCTCAGGTGCACGACACCCATGCGGATGAGTTGGGTTGTGTCTTAACACGTCAGCTGGTGGAGGGCCCTGGACCTCTTCCTGGTGACACCAGCAGATCTCGGTTCAGGCGTTGGCTGCCTGTCTCAGCATCTCTGCCCGGGTTGCTGCAGCTCCTCCGAGCTCCCACGGCTGCCACGCTTGGCAGCGGTCTCACCCCATCAGCTGTTCACAGCAGCCGTGCGAGGGGTGCTCCGTCTCCTGCTGGGCCAGGCACAGGCTCGCCCGTGTCGCCCCAGTGCTTGCCTGTGCCTGAAAGTGCCTACGTGAACGCAGAGGTGCAGCTGTAGATGGCACGTGTGCTTGGGGAGGTGTGCTTGCACGTGCTGAAGACTGTGAGCCTGAGTGCATGAACCCCTGTGCAAACGCAAGCCCGCGTCTGCAAGCGTGAACGTGCGCTGTCTGTACGTCTGCATCCTCCCTCTCTCTGGGCCGGAGCTGACATCCAGCTCTGAGCTCCCCTCTCTGCCTTTCTCGCGCAGCAAAGTGTTCTTCACGGACTACGGGCAGATCCCCAAGGTGGAGCGCTGCGACATGGATGGGCAGAACCGCACCAAGCTGGTGGACAGCAAGATTGTCTTCCCCCACGGCATCACCTTGGACTTGGTGAACAGGCTCGTATACTGGGCTGACGCCTACCTGGACTATATTGAGGTGGTGGACTATGAAGGCAAGAACAGACATACCATCATCCAGGGCATCCTGGTGAGTGGGGCCAGAGGCAGGCCAGGGCTGGGGGTTCATGGCAGAGTGTGCTGGCAGAATGCCTGAGCTTAGCCTGCCGGGGAGCAATGGCTCATAAACTTTGCTTGCCTGGTTCAGTGAAGAAAAGCTGTGGGCTGCCCAAGAGCAGCAGGTCCTGCAGTACCTGTCTGCCAAGCCCCATCTCCCGCCCTAAAGGTGGCAGGGAGCGAGAGCCATGGGGCAGGAATCGGGGGCTTCACACACCTTGGAGCCAGGTTCTTGTCTCCTAAATTCCTCACGGATGTCTGCACGGTGCCTTCCAGATTGAACACCTCTATGGGCTAACCGTCTTTGAGAACTACCTCTATGCCACCAACTCGGACAATGCCAACGCCCAGCAGAAAACCAGCGTCATCCGGGTCAACCGCTTCAACAGCACCGAGTACCAGGTGGTGACGAGGGTGGACAAGGGAGGAGCACTGCACATCTACCACCAGCGGCGGCAGCCCACAGGTGGGAGCCCCGACCTGGGAGAAGCAGCTTCTTGGACCCTGAAAGGCACTGTCGAAGGGGGAGGAATGGGATGCAAAGGCCCCTGGTTAAACCACGGCCTGTCTGGTACAACATGTGGGGTCACCATCCCTCTCCCTGGGGAGAGGGGTTGTTCTGGTGTCAGTGGTGGCTGTGCTGGAGTAGTTTCCCATGGCACAGTGCTGCCTCCATGTGTAGCTGCTGTGCTGGGAACTGGTGTGAGGCTGCGGGAATGTTCTGGGGTGATGGGGACCAGCTGTACCTCCTGAATTTCCCTGTCCTATGGAATGGGTTCACTTGCCCAGGCTAGAGACCTCACTTCTGCTGTGCCCAGTTAGCTTGATGTCCAGCTCCCATACCCCTGCTGGATCAAAGTCCCCAGCTATGGGCCCTGGAGCCACCCGGCCCTTGTGGGTGCCACTGCTCCGGGAGGGCGTGGGTTGGTACGGGGCGTGCTGAGCGGTCCCTCCACCGCCTCCGTTTGGCAGCGTGCACCCTGCAGACCGGGGAAGCCGCTCTCATCCCGTGTCCTCACACTTCTCAAATGCCCCTTTCTCCCCGGAGGCTCACACGCCGGCAGCCGCAGTCCGCAGACCCGGGAGGGGAGCGGGCAGCCTGCGCCTCGCTGCATGGGGAGGCAGCAGGCGGAGGGGGGCTGGCTCGGCAGCCACCCCTGTGCTTCCTGCTGCCGTCCGCAGGAGCGAAGCCTTGCTGCGGAGCAGGTGTCCTGGCTCGCAACCCGCTGTAAGCCCGTCCCCTTCCCACATCTGAGGGGAGCCCGGGAGCTGTGCTCCCACTTCTGCCTCATTCACTTGACCGCGTTTCCTTGCCGCGCAGGTTTGCAGGGCGGCTCTTTCTCCAGGCTTGCACCTTCCTGGGAACCTGGGCTCAGGGGCTGCGTCAGCCCCGCAGGCTGGGCTGGGCTCCGGCAGGGCTGGGAAGGCTGCTGGAGCCTGCCCGCAGGGGCACACCACCAGGCGGGCCGAGATGCACCAGGATGGGGACGGGGAGCTCGGAATCAGCAGCTCCGCAGGGACGGGGGCGGCAGCTGCCAGGCACGGCTGTGGTCTGCGGGGACTCGCGAAGCTGCCGCCTGCAGCAGCCGCCCGGGCCAGGGGATTGCCTGGGGCTCCTGCTCCGCAGGCAGCGGCACTGGGGCCAGTGCCTCTGGGCTGCACCCGCCCTGGGGTGCCCCCCGCTGCCGCTGTCTCCTCCGCGAGATAGAAATGACAGCTGTCCCCAAGGGCCGGGCGGGCGGCACGGCATGATTGATTGATCACGTCTCGCTAGAGAGCAAAGGGAAATTGGAGCAGATGCAGCATCTTGAAATATTAATGGCTGCCTTCTACCGTGCCACACGCTTTCTGTCCCCGCCGCTGGCGCATTCACCCTTTGACGGGGCTTTGTGTTCTTGGACACCAGGAGATTGCAGGAGAGTTAAAAGACTTCGGTGCTGAAGACGTCACCCCCTCCCCTGCCCACATCCTTCCCCGTTTGTCTGCTCCACCCCCAGCACCTTCCTGCAGTTAATCAATTTACATGTTTAAAATCCTCTTAGTGTCTGCAGCCTGCTTGGCATTTTCCAGAATATAAAACTAATCGGGAGATTTCTGCGCGGGGAACAAGCCTGCTTTGGGAGGCTCTGGGCCAGGCGCGTGCCATCCCTGTCCCTGGGGCCCCACGGGGACATGTCCCACCAGCGGCCCCTGCAGCTGGAGGGCACAATGCTTGCGAGGGGCAGGACAGAGGCAGCGTGGTCCAGTGGTTGTGGCAGTGTGCTGGGACCCGGCGTGCTGCTCTCTGCTTCTCCTTCATCCTGGCTCTCGGGCAGGCCCTTTCCCATCTCTGCCCTGTGCAACGCTCAGCTCCTGGCTGCGAGGGGGCTCCCCAGGCCCAGAGCCACCAGACCTTCTCCTGCATCCCTGCCGTTGTGGACTGATGTCCCCTGCTGTGCAGCAGCGGTTGGGGACTCGTGCTGCTTTGATGGTCTCCAGACAGTAAAGCGCACCCCTGACCCCATCCACCGCTCTCTCTTGATCTAGTGAGGAGCCATGCCTGCGAGCCGGATCAGTTTGGCAAGCCGGGGGGCTGCTCGGACATCTGCCTCCTCGGGAACAGCCACAAGACTCGCACCTGCCGTTGCCGCTCCGGGTTCAGCCTGGGCAGCGACGGGAAGTCCTGCAAAAGTGAGTCCTGCGCCGCAGCGGGGCCGCGGAGGGAAGGGGGAGAGGAGGGCGAGCGGCTGCCCCACGCTGACCCCGGGTGGGCAGGGGGCACGCAGGGCCCGGGGCACGCGGAGCTTTCTGATCCCCTCCCTCCTGGCTGCCCACCCCGGTGCTGATGTGGGCCCGTGCCGGCCCCTGCCCTGCCAGGTCAGGCTGGTGGCAATGGCTGCCCCCTTCTCTCCGCAGAGCCCGAACACGAGTTGTTCCTGGTGTACGGGAAGGGGCGTCCTGGCATCATCCGTGGGATGGACATGGGGGCCAAGGTGCCGGACGAGCACATGATCCCCATCGAGAACCTCATGAACCCCCGAGCGCTGGACTTCCATGCCGAGACCGGTTTCATCTATTTCGCTGACACCACCAGCTACCTCATTGGGCGCCAGAAGATCGACGGCACGGAGCGAGAGACCATCCTGAAGGACGGTGCGTGGCGGGGGGCCTGGCCCAGTCCCTCACTGGTGTGGTCGGGCTCTGGGAACTGGCAGCAGTTGCCATTAGTGCATCTTCCCGCACAATGGCAGTGCATTTGTCTACTCCCTTGCATATTTGATCTTTAAAACGAAGGTTTGAAGCTGCTTGGGTTTGTCTGCAGACTGCTATTGAGAGACGAGTACAGGGCACGGCCCCAGCAGCAGCAGGTGAGGGACTCCTGGGCCAGCTCGTGCCAGACATGGGCACCCCCCGCCCCCAAACTGGCCCACCCTCAGCCATTCAGAGGAAAGAGGAGGAAGGGGTTGGAGGATCCTCAGCCAGGGTCCCTGGGGCTGTGCGGCGGCTGATCTCTCCCGCTTTGCCTGATGAACACATTTGCATTGCCTCCAGGCAAATGAACCGAGGGTGCTCCTGAGTTCATCTTTTCCCAGCCCAGGTTCCCTTGGCGCCAGCACCTCTGGGGGAGCTGCATGCCCTGGGCAGGGGCTGAGCGCACCATTAATTTTATGGGGCTGTCGCTTCCACTCCTCATCTTCCTGCTGTTGACTAACGCTCATTCCTGCTTTTCCCCAAAGGCATCCACAATGTGGAAGGGATTGCTGTGGACTGGATGGGGAACAACCTGTACTGGACTGATGATGGCCCCAAGAAGACCATCAGCGTGGCTCGGCTGGAGAAGGCCGCCCAGACGCGGAAGACGCTGATAGAGGGGAAGATGACGCACCCCCGAGCAATCGTAGTGGACCCCCTGAACGGGTGCGTGGGTGGGCAGGGCTTGCGGGGGGCATGGCTGTGGCAGGGAGGACCCCCCCGGGTCCGCAGCTCTGCATGCTCGCGGGTGTGTCGCTGAGTCCTGGGCATTTGTGGTTGCTCCCAAGCCGTGATGATGGGGCCACATAGTGCGGGAGCTCCTGGAGCAGTGACAGCAGCAGGAGGCTGCTCTGGCTGCAGGGGACCGGGAATCGTTCCCACTTCCCTGCCTCCCCCAGCTGCCCCCTTCCTTCTTTTCTCGTGTCTCCCATCCCTTCTCCTGCCAGCTCTTTCACAGCCAGGTCTCCCCTGTGCTTGGATGGGACGTGCTGTGCTCTTAATGCCAGTAGCAGCAACGCTGCTGTGGATGGGAGGGCCGTTGAGGTGTTGTGTAGGGCTGGGGTCTGCTTGGCTGTGGGCACGGGGTAGGTCTCCTGCATCTGTGACAGCTTAGCATCTCTTGCAGGTGGATGTACTGGACGGACTGGGAGGAGGATCCCAAGGACAGCAAGAGGGGCAAGATCGAGAGAGCCTGGATGGACGGTTCCAACCGCAACATCTTCATCACCTCCAAGACCGTCCTGTGGCCCAACGGGCTCAGCCTGGACATCCCAGCCAAGATCCTCTACTGGGTGGATGCTTTTTACGATCGCATTGAGATGGTCTACCTCAATGGCACCGAGCGGAAGGCAGGTGGAGGCCACGCAGGCTCCTGGTCGCTGATTGCCTCGGGGCTGGGGACACGGGCAGCCCAGCCACTGCCTCGGCTGGCTGTGTCTGCTGCGGGTCTGCTCGGCAGGTGGCTGGCCACGTTCAGCCATGCTGCCTGTCCCCTCCTGTTCCTTTGGGCTGCCCCGGGCACCCTTTCCAGCTGACCAGAAGCCTCTCTGCCTCTCTGCACCTGCAGATCGTGTACGAGGGACCTGAGCTGAACCATGCCTTCGGGCTGTGCCACTACAGCAGCTTCCTCTTCTGGACCGAGTACCGCAGCGGCAGCATCTACCGGCTGGACCAGGCCTCCAAAGTGGTCAGCCTGCTCCGGAACGAGCGCCCACCCATCTTCGAGATCCGGATGTATGACGCACAGCAGCAGCAAGGTGCTGGGGCCACCTCTGCCTGGCACCATGGTGTGCTGGTGGACGAGGGGTCTGGAGGAGGAATGGGACTGGGGACCAGGGCCTGAGGAAGCGCCCCATCTAAATAGCCTCCCACCTCTTTTTGTTTCCTCTCGGTCATATCCCTGGCACCCTGTCTTTCTCTCCGTAAACACTGCTATTGCTATTCCCATGCCCTTCCCTCCTTTCCTCTTTTCTTTCTTCCCTCTCGCCCTCCCAGGCTTCCTGTCTGGTTCAGCCAGGCTTTGCATCCCATGAGGGTCTCCAGAGCCTTGCATGGCCGCATGAACTCAGCTCTCCGGCTGGGTTCCAGCTGCGGGGGGTCCTGGGGAGCTGGGTCAGCAGAGTCACCTGAATGCTGAAGTCCCTTTCTGCTGGCTGCTGCTCACCCCAGCCTTGCCTCCGCAGTGGGCTCCAACAAGTGCCGCGTCAACAACGGAGGCTGCAGCAGCTTGTGCCTGGCCACCCCCCGGGGCCGTCAATGTGCCTGTGCCGAGGACCAGATCCTGGGAGCGGACACTGTCACCTGCCAGGGTAGGACTGCCCGAGGGCCTGGCTCCCGCGGGGGACGGGTGGGGACGCGGGGTCTGCAGCCCTGCATGTAAGGGCTGGATCAGGAAGGTGGATGCTCCCTGCGTCCGGGGGAGTCTGGGGACGAGTCGCATTACCTGCTCCGGGTCCTCCTCTTGTATCACAGCAGTAAGACAGCAGCCTCCCTGGGGAAGCACGTGGAAACCCCTGGGGGGGATTGCTGCGCAGGAGGTTGGGCAGCGGTGTCTGCAACGCTGCCTGCCGCAGCCGGGGTGGGTTTGCTCCGCCGCGAGCTTGGAGGAGAGCCAGGCTTGAGATGGGGAGCTTGGGCTGGGCTTCGCCAGCTCAAATGAGGGGGGTGAAGCTCTGCTGACACAGCACGCCTGTGCATGCAGGCTCACCCAAGGTTGTCCCCCTCAATCAGGGGCTGCATCCTGTTGCTGTGTGCTCAGGGGCCGGTGCTCCTGGGCAGGAGTGTCTCTGGAAGCTCTCCAGGCTGCTGGGTGGTCACATAGGCAGCCTGGGGACGCAGGACTGTCCTCGCTGCTGCCCTGTCCCTGTACACTTCATCCAGTCACTTGGTTAAAATCATCCCCCCATTTGCTTTTCCCTTCCAGCCAACCCGTCCTACATCCCCCCTCCGCAGTGCCAGCCCGGGGAGTTTGCCTGCAAGAACAACCGCTGCATCCAGGAGCGCTGGAAATGCGATGGGGACAACGACTGCCTGGACAACAGTGACGAAGCCCCCGAGCTGTGCCGTGCGTAGCTGCCTCCTGCGCAGTGGGAAGGCGCAGTCTGTCTCGGTTTTTGCCTCCACAAGACGTGGAGGAGCAGCGGGGCCGGGATGGAGAAGGGCAGGTCCTGAGCGTGTGTCTCCCTCGCAGACCAGCACACCTGCCCCTCAGACCGCTTCAAGTGCAAGAACAATCGCTGCATCCCCAACCGCTGGCTCTGTGACGGTGACAATGACTGTGGGAACAATGAGGATGAGTCCAACTCCACCTGCTCGGGTGAGGAGCCTGCCAGGTCCTCGGGGAGCAGGGGGAGAGCCTTCGATGTTCCCCATGCACTTGGGGGGCTGAGGCTGAGGTTTCGGGGCCATGTGTGGGGGTCTCCGCTGCCCACCTTGCAGCCAGTTTGGCACCTGTGCCTTGCGGGAGACCCTGTGGGGTTTGTTCCCCACCTTTCCCCTAGCAAACCAAGGCACTACCAGCTGTTAAAGCTCTGTCCGTCTCACCCTGCACCAGCTCGGACCTGCTCTCCCAACCAGTTCTCCTGTGCCAGCGGGCGCTGCATCCCCATCTCCTGGACGTGTGACCTGGACGATGACTGTGGGGACCGCTCCGATGAGTCTGCCTCATGCGGTGAGCAGGGGGAGGAAGCACAGGTCCCGTCGGGAAGGCCGTGGGGCTGGGTGTGAGCAAGGGTGTCTGATCATGCTGATTGTGCCTCTCCCTCCTCCGCAGCCTACCCAACCTGCTTCCCCTTGACGCAGTTCACCTGCAACAACGGGCGCTGCATAAACATCAACTGGCGCTGTGACAATGGTAAGGACCGTGCACCTGAGCTGGGAAGGGGGTGAGATCAGACGCAGGGGTGCCAGCCTGGCCACGGCACTGTTTGGCCAGCCCCTGTCTGCAGGGGCTGCTTCCAAGCCTTCTGCTAAACACCAGAGCCCTGGCTGTGGAGGGAGGAGGTATTAGCTGAAGCTGTAAGTGCATCCTGCAGCACCGAGACCCACATTTCCTTGGCCACCTTTGAGGGAGCAGGTGTTGCAGGAACAGCCCAGCAGGGATCATTTCAGCAGACCTTGGCATTCTTTGCAAGGTGGCCAAAACTCTGTGCCCCGGTGCTCCAGGCAGGCATCAAGCGGACGGTGCTAGTGGCAGGGCTGAGCCAGGTCCCACAGCCCCAGGAAGGCAGGAGAGGTCTCCCAGCGAGCTCAGGTCTGACCTCAGTTCTGTGGCCAGAGCCAGGGCTGGGAAAAAGGGTTTGCCCCAAGGCTGCCCTCCTTCCCCACAGGTTTATTTTGGTCTTCCTGACAGCTCTGCATTGTTAGGTTTAATTAGCGGCTTCAGAGCAGGCAAGGCATGTTTAGAGCTGCAGAGCGCACTTGCTGGTGTACAGGGGGTTAGCGGGAGCCGCAGGACGCAAGCCTCTCCCTGGGGTCCTCATGAGCAGGTGGCCTCTTCCCCTGGGTCAGCCAGCCCCACCTCGAGCCGCCCCCACGAGGGGGCCGCGGGTTTCCTGGCGTCCACAAGTGCTTGCAGTCAGGAGCTTGCAAAAGCGATGGCCTTGGCATGGAGCACCGCTGGGCAGCAGAGCCGAGAGCCTGCCGCGGCCAGGCACCACGCACCCGCAGGAGCTGCGGTGACAAGGGGGCTCCCCCCAGGCCCCCAGCACCCTCCGCTGCTTCTGATCTCCCCTCCCCGGCAGCTCGGCGTGCCTGCGCAGCGTCTGTGTGTCCCTTTCCATGTCGGTGTTCACGTCCGGTGTCAGCGTCTTTGTGCCGCTCTCTGTGCGTGTGCCGTGTTGTGTTGTTTTGTTTGTCATTGTGCCCACTCTCCTGTCTTGGTTGGTTCTGTGTTTCAGAAAAAGATTGTGGGGATGGCTCTGACGAAAAGAACTGTCCAAAGCCTACCGGTTAGTGCATAGATCAACATGCACCAGAACCCAACCTGGTCCCACGCAGCCCCCAAAACCTGCCCCCTCCGGAGTGCTGCCAGCCCCCGTGGGCTGGTTCTCCAGACACTGGCAATGGCCCTTGCACTCCAGCAGCGGGAGAGAGATGTCGAACGGTGGGGAGCAAGGCACGGTGCCTCCCAGCTCACCCAGCGCAGTCGGTTAGGAACTCGTGCTGGAGGGAGCCCAGAGTGCTCAGGGTCTGGAACTGCAGGAGCTGGGCTGCCCGGCAAAACTACGGTGCAGCCTCCAGTGCCATCATCCCCATGTGTGGCCGCACGGGCTGAGCATCCCTGTGCAGGGTGAGGCAGAGGCCCTTTGCTGAGCTCAGGTGGGCATCGCAGCAGAGCAGAGCCCTGGGGTACTTCCAGTGAGCCAGGCCAGCCCGGGCCCCCCACTTCTGGTGGCGCTGGCAGCCCAGGGAGTGCAGGGCGAGGTGGCAGGGCCACATTGCCAGTGTCACGGCAGCGTCAGAATAAATATCCCGCCTGCTCATCAGCGGGAGCTGGGGTTCCTTGCAGGCAGCTGACACCCCGCAATTGGCCGTAGCAGTCCCGTCTCCCCGCGGGTGCACCCCGTACAGGAGTGCTCTGCTCCCCACACTGTCCCCCCAGCTCTGCTCCCCACTCCGGAGCGGAGCGGTCCCCATTGGCGCTGGGTGCCCTCCCAGCCTCCCCAGGTACATGGCTGATCTATGCAGTTTCTGTGTTTCATTTTCTTTGTGAGCTGCTGGTGCTGTGGCTGCGCCTGGTGAGCATGTTGGGGGGCCGGGGGGGCCGGAGGACGGGCGGGCGCCAGGGGCTCTCCATTCAGCCCGGCCGCTCCTGTGGGGTCCCGCTGCCAGCGCCAGAGGGGCTGCCCGTCGCCCTGTGTCTGTCTGTCTGCCGGCGTGGTCTGTCCGAGCCCTGCTGTTCCCTGCTTCCCCCGGCCGCCTCTTCTAGCGGGGGTCTCTGCCTTCCTCCCCTCGCTGTGCCTCCGCCAGCCCTCCCCCGGCTCCGGGCGCTCACTGAGCCCCTTCTCCTCCCTTCCCTTCTCTCCAGACAACGACTGCGGGGACAACAGCGACGAGGCAGGCTGCAGCCACTCCTGCTCCAGCAACCAGTTCAAGTGCAACAGCGGGCGCTGCATCCCCGTGCACTGGACATGCGACGGGGACAATGACTGTGGGGACTACAGTGACGAGACTCACGCCAACTGCACCAACCAGGGTGAGCCCCGGGCCGCGGCGGGGCTGGGCTGCGCCTTTGCCATTTGCCTGCTGCTGCCCCGTGTCCCTGCGTTGTCGGATGCAGGCAGGCCTGCCCCTTTCCAGGCTCTGCCCCCAGCGAGGGAGCAGGCAGGGAAGGGGGCGGTGGGCGCAGCGGGGAAGACCTCACATGGCATCGGTTCTGCTGCTCTCATGCCTGGAGAACCCCAGGCAGAGCCCCCTGCTCCCAGGCAGGGAACCCTGTAGCCCCTGCCCCCCGCCGGGTGCCCACGTGCCCCTTCTGCACCCTCGGGTGCCCCCGTCCCTGCCAGGCCGAGTGGCCGGCCCTGCTCCTGCTCCCCTGAGCCCCCCCGGCTCCCAGCACCTCCGGGCGAAGGCAGTGAGTGGGGCGTCCCCTCCCGCCAGCCACGCGCCCGCCCGGGGGCTGCCACACCGACGAGTTCCAGTGCCGGCTGGACGGGCTCTGCATCCCCATGCGCTGGCGCTGTGACGGAGATACAGACTGCATGGACTCGAGCGACGAGAAGAACTGCGAGGGGGTCACCCACGTCTGTGACCCCAACGTCAAGTTTGGCTGCAAGGACTCAGGTGAGAGCAGGGGAGAGGGAAACTGTGGAGCCTGTGCCTCACTGACCGCAGAAGGGGCTGGGGCCGCCTCTGGGCTTGGTGACACTGAGGACAGGGGAGACGGAGCGGTGCCAGCCGTGGGGTGGACAGGACACTGGGCACCTGAAATGCTGTCTCCTCCGTGTCTGACCATCACCTTTCTTGCTTCACCAGCCCGCTGCATCAGCAAGGCCTGGGTCTGTGATGGGGACAGCGACTGCGAGGACAACTCAGACGAGGAGAACTGCGAGTCGCTGGTGTGCAAACCTCCCTCGCACACCTGTGCCAACAACACCTCCATCTGCCTGCCCCCCGAGAAGCTCTGCGACGGGTCCGACGACTGCGGAGATGGCTCCGACGAGGGCGAGCTCTGCGGTGAGCTGGGTGCCGGGACGCAGGGGCTTCCCCAGCCGGGAGCGGGGACAGGGACGTGACGAGCGTGTCCTCTCCCCGCAGACCAGTGCTCCCTGAACAACGGTGGCTGCAGCCACAACTGCACCGTGGCCCCTGGTGAGGGCATCGTGTGCTCCTGTCCCCTGGGGATGGAGCTGGGCACAGACAACAAGACCTGCCAGATCCAGAGCTACTGCGCCAAGCACCTCAAGTGCAGCCAGAAGTGCGAGCAGGACAAGTACAACGTCAAGTGCTCCTGCTACGAGGGCTGGATGCTGGAGCCTGATGGCGAGAGCTGCCGCAGCCTCGGTGGGTGCCGGTGGGATGGGGCGCAGGTGGGCTGCAGGGGCTCGCAGCCTTGCCCCTGGCGAGCGGTAAATCCCCCAGCTCACTTGGAGGTGGCAGCAGCAGAGCAGAGCATGAGGACCATGGCTGGTCCTGGGGAGCTGTGTCCCCAGGGGAATTTCAAGTGAGGAATTTACATGCGCCCTTGCTGGCCTTGTTCCTGCAGCGCTCACCCGGGATCTGGGGGGACAGAAGGGGCTTGGTGGCACAAGAAAGGCAGCTCTATTGCGGTGCCTGAGGAGAGCAGCACAGTGAGGAGGGACAGGGGGATTGTCCCAAGCCAGAGGAAGTGAGGGAGGAGGGTGGGGAGAGCCTGGGCCCCGGGTGAGGCCGGGGAGGACACGTGGTGGCTCCGGTTTGTGCTGGGGGTCTGGGCAGCGTCTGGCTGAGCGGGGCTGTGGGGAGGAGCACGCGGGGGCACCCGTGGCTGGTCGGGCCAGGGGCTGCAGGTGGTCCCACAGCTGGCGCCAGGGCCAGGGACACCTTCTGCCTGCAGGTGTGGGGGCCCTTGGTCCCACACAGTTTCTGCCTTGTCTGTGTCCCCTTCTGAGCCCACCCTGCTTTCCCCAGACCCCTTCAAGCCGTTCATTATATTCTCCAACCGCCACGAGATCCGCCGCATCGACCTGCACCGGGGCGACTACAGTGTCCTGGTCCCTGGGCTGCGCAACACCATCGCCTTGGACTTCCACCTCAACCAGAGCTCGCTGTACTGGACTGATGTGGTGGAGGACAAGATCTACAGGGGAAAGCTGCTTGAGAACGGGGGTGCGTAGCCCTGGGGGCATGCAGTGTGCTTGCACGGGCCGGGCGGACAGAAGGAGAAGCGGGGATGCATTTCTGGGGCAGGATGCTGGGAATGACTCCTTAGCACCCAGCAGCGGTGCAGCCGCTGGAGCCCATGGCCCTTGTAACAATCCCTTTCTGCTCTTCAAAGCCCCTCATTATGTAGGAGCCAATTAGCATTCCCAACGCTTCCCTAACGGTAATTACAGCCCGGCACAAAGCCCAGGCCCCCGCCCTGTTCGTGCTTTCTGATGCCTGTGGTGCTGCGGGGGGGTACATGTGGGGGGGCAGCCAGAGCCCAGTGTGTGGACCATGGATGTGGAGCTGAGCCCCCTGGGGTTCAGGGTCGGCTGGGGGAAGATGTGAATCTCATGCGTCCCCTGCCATCAGCCCCAGTCGAGCTGAGGAGGACCTGTTCAGGACGAGGGTGGGAGGAGGCACCCAGCCTCAGTCCTGCCGGTGCTGTGCCCCGCAGCTCTGACCAGCTTCGAGGTGGTGATCCAGTACGGGCTGGCCACCCCCGAGGGCCTGGCTGTGGACTGGATCGCTGGCAACATCTACTGGGTGGAGAGCAACCTGGACCAGATTGAGGTGGCCAAGCTGGACGGCACCATGCGAACCACGCTGCTGGCTGGGGACATCGAGCATCCCCGGGCCATTGCCCTGGACCCCCGCTATGGGTAAGGCAGGAGGGGGATGTCGGTCACCTTGGGATCATGGGGGGAGCCCAGGCCACAGGCTCACGCTGCGACAGACACCCCACCACTAACCGGGGAGGCAGAGCGCGGTGCTCCCGTGTCCCTGTGCTGACCGTCCCTGCTCGGTGTCCCCCCAGGATCCTCTTCTGGACAGACTGGGACGCCAGCCTGCCCCGCATCGAGGCCGCCTCCATGAGCGGCGCGGGCCGGCGCACCATCCACAAGGAGACAGGCTCGGGGGGCTGGCCCAACGGGCTCACCGTTGACTACCTGGAGAAGCGCATCCTCTGGATCGACGCCAGGTCGGACCAGGACACCCGCCTGCCTGCACCCTGCCTCCGCCCCGGCTCCCAAAGGCTGCTCTGCCCCTGTCCCCTCCCCATCCCCTCTGCATCCTCGTCCCCTCCCCATCCCTCCCGGCTCCGGCGTCTTCCCAGCTGCTTCTGTGTTGTTCTGCCATTTGACTTCTGGGCTCGGAGCAAAAGCCTTTGCTCTGCGGGGTCTGTTCGTGTCTGTGACATGTTCCAGCCTTTGGTCTGGGTTTTCTCCATGGCAGGGGCTGCAGTCCCTGGTGTAATTCAGTGGTCGTCCTCCCCTGCAGCGTTATGCAGAGCAGAGGAGGAGGCTGCTTAGATCCCGGGGGTTGTTGCTGTTGCAGTAAAAACCTGGGCCTGGTGGCCCTTGCCCAGCTGTCTGCCAGGTCTCACCCCCTGTCCCCCTCTCCCTGTCTCTGCTGGGCACAGGTCAGACGCCATCTACTCAGCCCTGTACGATGGGACAGGGCACATCGAGGTGCTGCGGGGACACGAGTACCTGTCGCACCCCTTTGCCGTCACCCTCTACGGGGGTGAGGTCTACTGGACCGACTGGCGCACCAACACGCTGGCCAAGGCCAACAAATGGACGGGGCACAACGTCACGGTGGTGCAGAGGACCAACACGCAGCCGTTCGACCTGCAGGTGTACCACCCGTCCCGGCAGCCCCTGGGTGAGGCCCGGCAGGGGAGCGGCGGCGGTGCTACGGCCGGGGGAGCGCGTGGGGAGCCCCTCATGCACAGGGTGGCCCCTGGGGCAGGGACATCGCTGATTCTTTGTCCCCTTCGCAGCTCCTAATCCCTGTGAAGCCAATGGGGGCAAAGGGCCGTGTTCCCACCTCTGCCTCATCAATTACAACCGCACGCTGTCCTGCGCCTGCCCCCACCTCATGAAGCTGGACAAGGACAACATGACCTGCTACGGTAGGGACCTGCCCAGGGCTCCCAGCAGGGCCCAGGCAGGAGCAGAACGCGCCAGTGCCTCGGACCAGCCGTGCAGAGCAGGCTGCAGACCCGCCACAGCCCCATCTTGCTCCTTTCCCCAGAGTTTAAGAAGTTCCTGCTATACGCGCGGCAGATGGAGATCCGGGGTGTGGACATTGACAACCCCTACTACAACTACATCATCTCCTTCACGGTGCCCGACATTGACAATGTCACAGTGGTGGACTACGATGCCCTGGAGCAGCGCATTTACTGGTCTGATGTGCGCACCCAGACCATCAAGAGAGCCTTCATCAACGGCACCGGCGTGGAGACCGTCGTCTCTGCAGGTGGGCGCAGGGGATCGCTGCCCCGCACAGCTGCTCCTGGGCCTCTGGAGGCTTCGGGTCCATGAAACTGGCCTTCCTCTTTGGCCTGAGCACCGTCCCATCCCCGTCCTGACAACTAACGAGTCTCCCTTCCCGTTGCCTTTCAGACCTGCCCAACGCTCACGGCCTCTCTGTGGATTGGGTTTCCAGAAACCTCTTTTGGACCAGCTACGATGCCAACAAGAAGCAGATCAATGTTGCCCGACTGGACGGCTCCTTCAAGAACGCAGTGATCCAGGGGCTGGACAAGCCCCACTGCCTGGTGGTTCACCCCCTCAGAGGGTAGGTGGGGGGCTGGCGGGGAGTGTGGGGCTCCATGCGTGCTCCAGCCCTGCGGCGGTGGGACACGGTGGGATGTGGTACCAGCAGCCTGGGGTTCAAGCTAAGAGTGTCAAAGGACAAGGCGTACGCGCAGGCACACGTGCGAGTGCTCCTGACAGTGCACGTGCGCGGTGTGGAGGAGAGAACAGGTTGCGCTTCGCATGTATCAGCGCGTGTGGGAGGTGCGAGAGGAGGAGATGGGGCTGCAGCCTAGGAGGTGTGTGGGAAGGAGCAGGCTGCGTTCCAGTGCATGCGCGCGTGTGTAGGAGAGCACACGTGAGGAACAGGCTGCGGATACGTGTGCACCCGTGAGCGCGTGCTAGCGTGGGTTGCAGCACCGTGCGCGGGGCTTTGCGCGTGACCCAGCTCCGTCCCCAGGCGCAGCACCAGGGACGAGGCCATCAGCCTGCCCGTGCTCACGGGAGCCTGGCGAGCAGGCTGGGGTGGTGGGTGCTGGCGGGCCTGGGTCGGGGGGAGGCTGGGAGAGCTGTGTTTCTGGGGGACGGAGGCATGGGCCATCTCTTTGGGCTCAACCCAGCATGCTCACTGTTCTCTCGCTGCTGTAGGAAACTCTACTGGACAGATGGGGACAACATCAGCGTGGCCAACATGGACGGCAGCAACCGCACGCTCCTCTTCACCAACCAGAAGGGGCCTGTTGGTACGGACATCTCCCCATACGGCTCTGCTCTGCTGGTGCCTTCCTACCTCCCGGGCAGTGACAATCCCTTCGTGTCTTTTTGACGCTGACGCTCCCTTGCTTTTCAGGCCTGGCCATTGACTACCCAGAGAGCAAGCTGTACTGGATCAGCTCTGGCAATGGCACCATCAACAGATGCAACCTGGATGGCAGTAACCTGGAGGTGATTGAATCTGTGAAGAGTCAGCTGAGCAAGGCGACCGCACTGGCCATCATGGGTGAGAGCTGGCAGCGTGACGGGGGCGGTTCGTGAAGCCTTTGCCCTTTCTCCTGGCCCTGCCCAAGCACAAGCTGCTTGCTGCTGCCTCCAGCAGCTGTGGAAGGGCTGCTGCTCCATTAAAGGCTGGGCTCAGCCCGCTTCTTCCATGCCATCCCATGTAAATCTGTGTGGAGTCACGGCTGGGGGAAGAGCTGTGCTTCTGGGGAAGAGCTGTGCTTATGGGGAAAGCTGCTGCATGTTCCTGCCTCCTCTCCTCCCAGGAGACAAGCTGTGGTGGGCTGACCAGGCCTCGGAGAGGATGGGGACCTGCAACAAGAAGGACGGGACAGAGGTGACAGTGCTGCGCAACAGCACCACGTTGGTGATGCACATGAAGGTGTACGATGAGAGCATCCAGCAGGGTGAGCCCCCATTCCTGGTGGAGAGCCCACGGTGCTGGGGAGCGGCCCCTCTGCTCCATGGGGCTGCCAGCAGGGCCAGAGCCCTGCCTGCAGCGGTGGGCGTACGGCAGACCCCAGCCCTCTTCATGGCCCAAACCCATCTGTCGCCCTCGCGCTGCGTCCCTGCAGGGTGGCTCAGAGCCCCCATTTCTCAGCACTGGCCCTGGGGCCCTCGCGGGTGCGCCCAGCCCTGCACCGGCCCTTACCGTTCCTTCTCTCCGTGCTAGCTGGGACCAACCCCTGCAGCATGAATAACGGCGACTGCTCACAGCTTTGCCTTCCCACTTCTGAGACCTCTCGGTCCTGCATGTGCACCGCTGGCTACAGTCTGAAAAGTGGACAGCAGTCCTGCGAAGGTGAGCACGCTCGTCCCATCCCCGTGTCCACGTGCCCCTCCTCGGAGCAGAGCCCCCGTGACTCCCCCAGCGCAGCACAGGGCCGAGCTGCTCGCAGGACAGGCACCAAGGCTCGTGTGCCGCGTGGTACGGGGGAGATCAACTCTGTCCAGCACCGGCTGCGTGGCGGGAGCTGGAGCAGAAGCTCTCCAAGGGGAGATGAAACGCTTGCTGTTGGTGGTGGGTTTGGGCCACTGAGTCACTGAAGCCGCAGGGAATGGGCTGGGCCACCCAGTCCCAGTCCTCGGCAGGGGCAGCCCTGCTGAAGTCCCCCCCCACAAACAGCTTCTCACAGCTGCTTCCCTCAGTGTTTGCCCTGCAGTTCCCAAATCTCTGCCCGCTTTGCCACTGTCACCCTCGGGAGGAAAGAACCCCCCCCTCCGCACCCCATTCACTGCCAGGGCCTCTCAAAGGCTGTTTGTGTGCAAAATGTTCTCCGTCTTTTTGGACGGGGCTGGCGAAGTTGCCGCACCATCTGGGTCAGGGCAGGGACTGCATAACAAGCGCTGCCCTGACCCAAATGCAGCGCAGAGCCTCTGCCAGCGCTCAGCTGGAGGCGGCTCTGGGAGGAGTCCTGGCTGCACTCGTGCCGGCCCTGTCCCCCAGCGGGGTCAGCGCCCCATAAAGAGGCTTTAGGGGATCAGCACCCCTTAAACAGGCCTCTCCTGAGCTTGCAGCCTCCAGGTAGCTGCGTGCAGGCCAGGCAGGACCTCAGCAGGTCAGAGCCCCATTCACAGAGCGAAGCCGGGAAGGGCTTTGCTGCTGTTTCCCAGCTCCTGCCCAGCAGTCAGAAGCCTCAGCCCTGGCTGCATCAGTTCTCGGATTAGAGTGGGTTCTTCCCTGCGGTGTTTGCCATCCCTTCTCCTGCCCACTGTCAGTGAAAACCATCCCATCCTGATCACGGGAGGATAGCTTTCTCCTCCGCAAGTTCATCCTGCTTAGTCCCCTCTCAGGCAGGGACCCGAGCGAAGCAGAGGCATCCCTCCGTCGTGGGTAACCAGGGTGCTGCAAAGCTTCTGTAGCACGCCCGAGCTGCAGTACCATGGGCAGGAGCGGGCACTCAGTGTCCGGCAGCGCTGCCTGCTCTCCGCTGCCTCCCCAGCTGCCAGCAGCGCTGCCAGCCCACCTCCACGTGCCAGCCGAGAGGTGGGCGCAGGGGCTGCGCGGGTACTCTGGGCTGCCAGCAGGTCCAGCCAGCATGGTCCAGCCCTGCTCCACTTGTCCATCTGCTGTCCTGGGCCATCTGCCTGGGACGGGGATGCCTGGTGCTGCCGTGGTGCCGGGGCAGAGCCCTCGCACCGGCCCTGCCAGGCATTTGCTCCTCTGTGGTGCTGCAGTCGCGTGGTTTTCCACGAGTTGTGGCTGCCTGTTGAAGGACAGCGTGTCTGTTCGTGGGATGTGCCTGGTGCTGCCCTTGACTATCCCTGTGTCTATCGTACAGGTGTTGGCTCCTTCCTCCTGTATTCAGTCCACGAGGGGATCCGCGGCATTCCCCTGGACCCCAATGACAAGTCGGACGCCCTCGTGCCTGTGTCGGGGACCTCCCTGGCTGTGGGGATTGACTTCCATGCAGGTGACGTGGGAGCTGAGAGCAGGACACCAGGGCTTGCCTCTACTGTGGGGGCTAAGGGCTGGAGATGTCAGGGCAGGGGAGAACAGGGCAGGGCAGTCACCAGACCCCCATATGGCGGCACCTGCCCTAGAGCATCTCCCACCGGCAGCCCCAGCTGAGGGGCTCAGGTCCCCACGCTGCAGCCATGGGGTGCAGCTCAGCCCAGGTCTGTGCTGTCCTTGGGCAGCCCCAAGGCGGTCGCTGATACAAGCCCTCCCACCTGGCCCCCCTCAGAGAACGACACCATATACTGGGTGGACATGGGGCTGAGCACCATCAGCCGGGCCAAGAGGGACCAGACGTGGCGGGAGGACGTGGTCACCAACGGCATCGGCCGCGTGGAGGGCATTGCCGTGGACTGGATCGCAGGTGAGCGGGTTCTGCAAGTGGGGAGAGCAGCTGGGGAGTGGGGGGGGAGTGGGGTGCTCACTGACCCTCTCTGCAGGAAACATCTACTGGACAGACCAGGGTTTCGATGTCATTGAGGTGGCCAGGCTGAACGGGTCCTTCCGCTACGTGGTGATCTCCCAGGGGCTGGACAAGCCACGGGCCATCACGGTCCACCCGGAGAAGGGGTGAGGAACTGCGCAGAGCCACCCAGAGAGGGCTGCTGGGTGGGGGCGGGCACGTGCTGGGACCCCTGCCGCCCCTCCTAAGGCGCCCTCGCTGTTCACATGCAGCGGAGGAGCGGGGACTCGCAGGCCTCTGGCCTCATGCCGCACCAAGGGGACCCAAACCACTTGGATCTCCCTGCCCTTTCAGCCATGTGCTGAGCTGGCTTCCTAGCAGCACCCCTTGACCTCGTGGGTGCCAGGCACCTCAGAAAACCCAAGGGGAGCCTACCCAGGCTGGCTCCAGCTTCAGGCAGTGTCACTAAGAGAGGAGAGTGCTTTGGCTCCAGGGAAGGATGGAGAACAGTGCCTGGCACGCGGGACTGGTTTCTGGGCCGCGTCCAGCCGTAACGCAGCGCTCCTTCCCCAGCCGCAGTGCGGTCTGTGAGTCCTTGGTGCCCAGGAGGCTGGCTGGCCACCAGGGATTGCGTTTAGGCCCTGGCGTGGAGGAGCGAGGGAGAGAGGTGTTTGTCCTCTGCACTGAGGCCAAGGATGCTGCTGCTGGCCAGCCCCGTGGTCACGTCCCCATCATCGTCTCGTAGGTACCTGTTCTGGACAGAGTGGGGACAGTACCCCCGCATCGAGCGGTCACGCCTGGATGGGACCGAGCGGATGGTGCTGGTGAACGTCAGCATCAGTTGGCCCAACGGGATATCTGTCGACTATGAGGTACGGCAGCCGTCTGGGGCTGGCCCAGGGCCCGGCGAGGAACGTGCAGGCCTGCAGGAGGGGTCTCTGCGGCTGTGCCTGTGCCGGTGGGGCCTCTGGGGGACCTGGCTGCCCTCCCCAGGGTGCTGGAGACTCCTCCCCTGCACAGGGAAAATCGTCCAGGGTTGTCTCCTGGACCCTAGGACCTTCTGCCAGGCGTGGTGGGAGGTGTGGAGAGTGTCTTAGGGCCAGCTCCATCTGTGCTCTCCTCTTGCTGACCGGGATGGTTTCTCATCCACCTCAGGACGGGAAGCTTTACTGGTGCGATGCCCGTACGGACAAGATTGAACGAATTGACCTGGAGACGGGAGAAAACCGCGAGGTCGTCCTGTCCAGCAACAACATGGACATGTTCTCGGTGTCTGTCTTTGAGGACTACATCTACTGGAGTGACAGGTATGGCTCCCCGGCGGGTCCGGCGGCGCTGGGGGTGCTCTGGGCGCTGGCTTCACGAGGCAGCCAAGGGGAACTGGGGGTGCTGGGGGGACAGGTTCGGAGCAGAGTCCCACATCACTCACTCAGTGACTCTCTCCATTTTTAGGACTCATGCGAATGGTTCCATTAAAAGAGGCAGCAAGGACAACGCTACTGAATCAGTGTCCCTGCGGACGGGAATCGGCGTGCAGCTCAAGGACATCAAAGTCTTCAACCGGGCCAGGCAGAAGGGTACGTCTGGGAGCTGAGCACCCTGCTGCAGCACCGCTCAGCACCTGCCGCTGGCTGGGCTGGGCACGGCGGGCAGATGCGAGGCAGGGGAAGGAAACAAATGGGCTGCCATGTCCTTGAGAAAGCCACGTTATGCTGTGGGCTGAGCCCTCTTCTTCCCCTGGGAGCGGGGGCAGAGGTGAAAAGCTGCCGAGCGGGAACATCTCCCGCACAGAGCCTGCGCAGTCCTCTGAGCACGCCTCTGTTCCACCCAGGCACCAACATCTGTGCCCAGAACAACGGGGGCTGCCAGCAGCTCTGCCTGTTCCGGGGCGGCGGGCAGCGGACGTGCGCCTGCGCCCACGGCATGCTGTCTGAGGACGGCGTGAGCTGCCGGGACTACGACGGCTACCTGCTGTACTCGGAGCGCACCATCCTCAAGAGCATCCACCTGTCGGATGAGAACAACCTCAATGCGCCCATCAAGCCCTTCGAGGATGCAGAGCACATGAAGAATGTCATCGCCCTGGCCTTCGACTACCGCTATGGCTCCAAGGGCAGCAATCGCATCTTCTACAGCGACATCCACTTCGGCAACATCCAGCAGATCAATGACGACGGCACGGGGCGCAAGACCATTGTGGAGAGTGAGTGTCCCAGGGCTCTGCCCTCAGACCCCTCTTTTCTGCTTCCTCCTGAACTCCCACTTACCTCGCCCAAGTGTTTATTTTCCTTTTCTTGGTTACTGTTCTTTGCTGTTTTCGAGAGAGGCATTTTGAGTGACAGTTGCTAAGAGTTCAGCTGGGATTTTTCTACTGGAGCCTCTAGAAGTGGCAGCAGCCTCTTCTGTGGTAGAGGACGTGGATGTAAGGAGCAGTCACAGAGCTTTTCTGGCAAGGAAAGTGTATCACGAGGCTTAGGCGTGCGTGTGGGTGGGTGTGCTTTGCTCTAGAAACAAGACACTGCAGCAAACTCGGGATCTGCTCTGTATTTGCGCTTCACTTCCAAGACAGACTCATCTAGGCTGAGCAAACCTTGCCACGGCCAGGCCCTGTCTTCACGTCAAAGCCCTTGGTTTGCACTTGATTAGTTTTATTGGCTCCTACAGCTGTTGAAAAGACCATGTCTGTTGCTCTGCATCGCTAGGGAAAACCTCCAGCAAGGGTTATAAATGTGCTCACTAATGAGTGTATTTACATTTGGCACTCGAGATAGCTTTTATTACTGAGATCAGGAGAGCAGGTCTCGTCTTTCATAGCCGGTTCATTAAGCCTTTTGTTGATCATTAATGGGGAGGAAGGATGGGTATGCGGTTCAAGTTCATCTTGTCACCTCCGGGCCTCAGCTCTCCCATCACTAGAAGTGGGAGACTGCATTGCTGAGCACCGCAGCTTCGGGTTGCAGGGAGAGGGTGACCAGAAGCAAGGCCAGCCGCTGTGGGCAAGACAAGGAGAGCCCTGGCTTGAAAGCCAAGTGGAAGTCCTTGTTTCATCATAGGTGAATGTTCCTCAGCCTTCCGACAAGGAAATGTAGTTACCTGATTTGTAGCAAAGGTCCGTCCGGGAGTCTCCTGAAGTCTTCTGGGACCTTGGTTGACCTGCACGTACAACCACCTGCTGAATCCCCTCCTGTGTGCCCGGTGCTGTTGCACTGGTGCAGTGCTAACAAGCAGCCGGTGCCTCTGAGGGATTTTTGGGGGATGTAATTAAAAGCAGTAGCTT
Organism: Anseranas semipalmata; assembly: GCA_013399115.1. Lineage (NCBI taxonomy): Eukaryota > Metazoa > Chordata > Aves > Anseriformes > Anseranatidae > Anseranas > Anseranas semipalmata. Next base: position 38,089 of record VXAA01002561.1, read on the forward strand.
CAGGCTGCCACACCTGAGCGTCGTGGTTGGCACTGGCTGTGTGGAAGGAGCCTTGCGGGGGCAAGGGGCTGGAGGCAGTCCCGGGCCAGAGGCTCACCCTCGCCCGTCCTCTCCCCCTGCAGACGTGGGCTCGGTGGAGGGGCTGGCGTACCACCGCGGCTGGGACACGCTGTACTGGACAAGCTACACCACTTCCACCATCACCCGCCACACCGTGGATCAGAGCCGCCTGGGGGCCTTTGAGAGGGAGACGGTGATCACCATGTCGGGAGACGATCACCCGCGCGCCTTCGTGCTGGATGAGTGCCAGAAGTGAGTGGCATGGCCCCGGCTGGGTCTGTCAGCCCTGCGGGGCCCACGCGGCCCTGGGGCCAGCATCAGGGTAGATGCCCTCCTCCAGGACAGGCGCTGGCTCCCAGCAGCGTGCATCGGGGCCTGGGAAGGAAAGGCCCCGTCCCCCCTCCCTGACGTCTGGTACAGGGAGTGCCACGTTTCCCAGCTGGCCAGAGTGGCCTCATTCATCCCCCTCCTACCCCTTTTATGTGGGGACAACGTCCCCATCTATCCCAAAGTCCCTGGAAACCCCACAGCAGCAGAGGGGCAGGCTGAGTGAACACGTACGTGGCAGAGAGCTGGGGTTTGCAAAGGCATCGCATGTCCCTTCCCTTCCAGCCTGATGTTCTGGACCAACTGGAACGAGCAGCACCCCAGCATCATGCGTGCCACCCTGTCTGGTGCCAACGTCCTCATAATCATTGACCAGGACATACGGACACCCAATGGGCTGGCCATTGATCACAAGGCTGAGAAGATCTACTTCTCTGATGCCACGCTGGACAAAATCGAACGCTGTGAATATGACGGCTCCCATCGCCACGTGAGTCCAGACCTGGCAGGGATGGGGGCTGAGGGTGAAGGGTGCCAGAGCAGGGCAGAGCTGTTCCCGTGGCACAGGGGCGCTTGGGCTTCCAGCGCAGGCAGATGGGGACAGGTTGCGTTTGGGACGGTGTTGGGGCTGTCCTGTAGCCAGGTTCCCTCGTGCTCACAGTTTGCTGGTGTCTGGCAGGTGATCCTGAAATCGGAGCCCGTGCACCCCTTTGGCCTGGCTGTCTACGGCGATTACATCTTCTGGACAGACTGGGTGCGCAGGGCTGTACAGCGAGCCAACAAGTACGTGGGCACCGACATGAAGCTTCTGCGTGTTGACATCCCCCAGCAGCCCATGGGCATCATTGCCGTGGCCAACGACACCGACAGCTGTAAGGACACCCCGCACCCCACCTGCCACCCCATGGCCTCGCCACTGTGGGCCCCTGTTGGCTGCCTCAGCCAGGTGCCTGTCCCCTCCCTTGGGCTTCTTGTCCCCCTGCCAGACAGCTCTGCAGACCTATCGCCCTATCTGCAGGCCGGGGGCGTGGAAAGCGTCCCACCAGCCTTCCTGTGCTGTGCTTGTCCCTTGTTGACCCTCATGCCCGAGGCATGTCCATCTCCAAGCCCTGTGCAGGCTGAAAAGAGAGAGAATTTGCCCCATTTGTGCCTTTCCCAGGACATCCTCCTTGCGAGCCCTGGGGAGGTTGGGCACCCCCAAACCCGTGCATCCCCCCATTTGAAGGGCCTGGGGAAGAGCCCACACCTTTACTATTGCCCAGCAGGAAGGACAAGGGGATGGGACTGCTGAGGCTGTCCCTGGTGTGACTGCTCTCTGTCTCTCCTAGGTGAGCTGTCCCCATGCAGGGTGAACAACGGCGGCTGTCAGGACCTCTGCCTGCTCACGCCCAAGGGACACGTCAACTGCTCCTGCCGTGGCGAGCGTGTCCTGCAGGAGGATTTCACCTGCAAAGGTGGAGGGGAGGTGGAAGCTGGGGGGATGGGAAGGGGTGGAGGAGGAGGGGTCCTGCTCTGCCTGCAGAGCTGACTCTCCTCACGCCCTCCCCAGCTCTGAATTCCACCTGCAACGTGCACGACGAGTTCGAGTGCGGCAACGGCGACTGCATCGACTTCAGCCGGACCTGTGACGGCGTTGTCCACTGCAAGGACAAGTCAGACGAGAAGCAGTCCTACTGCAGTAAGGTTCCTCCTCTTGCTGCTTTGCTTGTACACACGCATGCACACAGGCACCCTGCTCGAGCTGTCAGCTCCACCAGGCGAAGGGCGCTGGGGCTCCTGGGTGCTGCAGCTGGGTGTCTTCTCGTGTCCCTCTGATGCTCTTCATCCCTCTGGCGCTCCGAGAGCTGGGACCAGCCAGGCCAGGCTTTAAGGGCTTCAGACCTTTTTTTGGGGGGGCACGCTGGAGAGTCGGACACTGTGAGCCATCCTGGTGGGGTTTGCAGCACCCTTATTCTGACAGCAACCCTTGCTCTGTGGCCAGGGAGCAAAGGGGCAAAGGGGCCTTTGCTGCTGGGCAAAGGCCAAGCCTAACCCTGTGGTGTTGCCAGGACAGCACAAGGGAATCCATTTCCTCATCCTGCTTGTGCAGTTTCTCCTCTGCTGAAGGGTCCCAAGTTGCTGACAAACCTGGCAGCGCTCACCCTCCCCCGGCACTCACCATCCTTCCTCTCTCGCAGGCAGCCGCAAGTGCAAGAAGGGCTACCTGCACTGCATGAACGGGCGCTGCATCGCCAGCCGCTACTGGTGCAATGGCGTGGATGACTGCGGGGACAACTCGGACGAAGTGCCGTGTAACAGTAAGCAGGCTGCCTGGCTCCCTGCCAGCCCTTGCCAGGGCTCTGCCAGCTGTCTGGGACAGGGACAGAGGCTTCGGGAAAGAGTTACCTTCAGCTTGACAGGATCAGAGCAGGGCTAGGGCTCAACGGAGCGTCAAGGTCTAAATCATACTTGTGCTGCGCGTGCCGTGCGCCGCTTTGTCAAACTCATTCCCTGATAGCTGGGAGGAAGAACTCCCGCAAATGGCAGTGCAGCACCCAGAGCTACGTAAAAATAGTGGCTTGGGATCCGGGGAGAACACGAGACAGTGGCAAGGTGCAGCATCAACGCTCCTCACTGCTTCTGTGCTCCTGAGAAAAGGGCGCGCAGGCACCCCAAGGGCAGCACCTGTTCAGAGCTGCAGGCCTGTAGGAGCCTGTCCACTTGCTTTAGAACTGACTGAGGAGGTCAGGCTCATCTGTGAGCCCATCCAGGCCTGCTCGTGAAAGGCCAGCTCAGCGGGCGAGTTCAGATGTGGCAAATGGAGTTCATGAGCCAGGAGGGAACCAGGTCTCCATGGAAAGGGGATGCAGACCTGGGAGTGCAGGATCGATGGTCTGTAGCTGTGCGGGGCAGTGTGTGTGTGTGCACTCATGCAGCGAGTGTGGAGGGGCCGTGGGGTGGCTGTGCACGCTGGGTCCCCCAGCCCAGCCTCATCCACTGCGGGGGCTTCCCCCTCGTTGCAGAAACCAGCTGCGCTGCTACCGAGTTTCGCTGCCGAGATGGGAGCTGCATTGGGAATTCGAGCCGCTGCAACCAGTTCATCGATTGTGAGGACGCTTCGGATGAAATGAACTGCAGTGAGTGCCCTGTTTGTGTCCTGTTTTTCCTGCTGCCTCCCCAGCTCTGACCTCCTGTGGCTTCTTTGGAGATGCTTCCACCCTCTGTCTGTGGGCTGGGGTCCTGGGTCCCTGTAGCGCATTCTGGTCTATGGGACCGGTGCTGAATCAGGGAGGGAGCGAGCTCCTGATTCCCACCCACCAGCAGAGGCTTGCCCAGGTTAGTCCCTGTGCTGGGAGACACCCTGGTCCCCGTCACTTCAGCCCACCCACGCGGTGCCCGGCTCCTCGCCACCCCACAGCCATCAGAAGTGTTCTGCGAGGTGCCAAGCAGCTCAGGGCTTGGGCACCTGTGGGTCAGAGGCAGCGCGGTGCCGGTCTGGGACGGGTAGGGCTGGTGCTGCGCAGCGGGAGCTGGGGCCAAGGGCCATCAGCGGGGCTTGTGCTGTGGTTCCTTGCAGCTGCCACCGACTGCAGCAGCTACTTCAAGCTGGGGGTGAAGGGGACCACGTTCCAGAAGTGCGAACACACCTCCCTGTGCTACGCACCGAGCTGGGTGTGTGACGGAGCAAATGACTGCGGAGACTACTCGGACGAGCGCAACTGCCCCGGTGAGAGCAGGGGGAGGAGCGGGGCAAGGAGCTGAGAGTGCAGGCTGGGCTCTGGCCCCAGGCGCGGGCATCACATGGTCTCTGGCCATGTGCTCCCTTTGAGGCCCACCCTGTGTTCAGGCAGCGGGGACCTGTCCCACCACGCTTACGGACATTTTCTTCCCAAACCAGGCGGGAGGAAACCCAAATGTCCAGCCAATTACTTTGCCTGCCCAAGCGGGAGGTGCATCCCCATGACTTGGACCTGTGACAAAGAGGATGACTGCGAGAATGGAGAAGACGAGACTCACTGCAGTGAGCGGCAGGGTGGGGAGAGGAAGGGACCCCGGGGCCTTTGCATGGGGTGGCAAGAGCAGGCACACCAGAGGGGGAGGCAGGAACCTCTCCTCTCTCCAAGATCCCTTGGCTAAGGACCAGATTCTTCCTTTTGTGGTCTTATTCCACAAACGTGGACTTTGAACTGTGACCAAAACAAACGTCCTTGCATGTTTGTTTGCTCAGCACATGCATGTGTCCATAGTCACTTTGACAGTGCCCAGTTACAGCTCATTTGAGTTATATTTTTTGTTCCAACCCCCCTGAACAAACCCCAAACAGTACCCAGGAACTGGGAAACCTCCCCAGCTCCGGAGCAGGGAATCCCACATCAGTCCTGACCCAGCATGGTGTGGGGGCACTGCCAGGTCTGGGCAAGCAGGATCCCCAGCATCGGCCCAGGCTCCAGCCCTAGTACCCAGCTGGCTCAGCCTGGCCGCGCACTGCCGCTGCGTCTGTCCTGCAGCGTTGCCCCAGCTCTGAGCCCCTCCTCTCCTCTCCCAGACAAGTTCTGCTACCCCGTGCAGTTCGAGTGCAACAACCACCGCTGCATCTCCAAACTCTGGGTGTGTGACGGGGCAGACGACTGCGGGGACGGCTCTGATGAGGACAGCCGCTGCCGTGAGTCTGCTCCAGCCCCTGCTCAGACCTCCCCGTCCCTGCCCATGCTGCTGCCCCATCCCACCTCTGCCGCTCCTTCTCCCACCCCTGCCTTCCTGCACCGTGATCCTCGCTGCTCTCCTGGATTCTCTGCTTTGGGGCACCCTGGAACACGAGGGCATGTAGCCCGAGAGCGCAGGCTCTCCAGCAGCATGTGTGACCAGCTTCCTTCCTGCTTGTCCTTCTCCAGGGCTGACAACCTGCAGCACAGGATCCTTCCAGTGCCCAGGCACGTATGTCTGCGTGCCAGAGCGCTGGCTCTGTGACGGAGACAAGGACTGTGCGGACGGAGCTGACGAGACCCTCGCTGCCGGCTGCTGTGAGTTCCCAGAGGGCTGCGTGCGTGGCGGAGCCAGGGCTGGAGCTGGGGAGGAGCCGGCAGCCGCATGGGCATAGCTGGGGGCTCAACCCCACCGCCTGGGGCTCGGGGAGCAGCAGGAGAGCTCGTGGTCTGCCCCTAAGGCTGTGGGCAGCGGGGGGGGCGTGGGAAGCGGGGACTGACAGCGGTGCCTTGTTGCAGTGTACAACAACACATGTGATGAGCGGGAGTTCATGTGTGGAAACCGCCAGTGCATTCCCAAGCACTTTGTCTGCGACCATGATGACGACTGTGGCGACGGCTCGGATGAGTCTCCGGAGTGTGGTGGGTGTCGCGGATTGGATGCGAGAGCAGAGGGAGGGGGCGCGAGCAGAGGGAGGGGGTGGATGCGATGCCGGGCAGCCACAGGAGAGCTGCCTTCTCCCCAGCACGCCCTGGCACCGTGTGTTTTTTGGAGAGGTCCAAAGCCACCCGTGTTGGCCTCCTCCTTGGCCCGGTGGTGCCATCTTGGCCCCAGGCAGGCTGAGGGCAGTTTGGGTGCCCGTGCCACGGCTCCGTGGTGCCCTGCTCGGGGCCGTGGGCTGCGCCGCCTGAGCCCGCTGTCACCCGCAGAGTACCCGACCTGCGGCCCCCACGAGTTTCGCTGTGCCAACGGCCGCTGCCTCAGCAACAGCCAGTGGGAGTGCGACGGCGAGTTCGACTGCCACGACCACTCGGACGAGGCGCCCAAGAACCCGCGTTGCAGCAGCCCAGGTACCTGCGGGGGCCGGGGCTGGGGGAGCGGGGCTGCCCGGCTGCTCGTGCTTACGACCGCTTTTGCCTCTGCCCGCTGCAGAGAACAAGTGCAACGACTCCTTCTTCCTGTGCAAGAACGGGAAATGCATCCCAGAGGCGCTGCTTTGTGACAACAACAACGACTGCGCGGACGGTTCGGATGAGCTCAACTGCTTCATCAACGAGTGTCTCAACAAGAAGCTGAGCGGCTGTTCCCAGGAGTGCGAGGACCTCAAGATCGGATACAAGGTAGGGGCCCGCCGGCTGGGCTGGGCGGCTGGAGCGAGGCTCCTGCGCTCCCTGCCTCCTCCACAGCCCTCGTAGCACGAGCGTTGCCTCTGCCCTGCACTGCAACGTGCACATGGGCACTTTCAGCCTGCGTCTGTGTGCGCTGCTCTTGCCTCTACAAGCTGTCCGTGCCTGTGCCCGCTTGTTCCGTGGGGTGTCTGTCACGTCCCAGTGTGCGGGCCCAGGCTGCGTCTAACAGCTCCCGGTTGCCTCCTGCAGTGCAGATGCCGTCCTGGGTTCCGGCTGAAGGACGACGGGAAGACGTGCATTGACATCGATGAGTGCTCCACCACCTACCCCTGCAGCCAGAAGTGCATCAACACTCTGGGGAGCTACAAGTGTCTGTGCATAGAGGGCTACAAGCTCAAACCTGACAACCCCACCAGCTGTAAAGCTGTCACAGGTGAGTGGGGTTTAGAGGCAGGGATGCTGTTCTGGCAACAGCGGGATGCTGCCAGCACCGGAGTCGGTCGCGGTGCTCCGTGAGGCAAGGCAGCTCCACCTGGCTCGTGGAGGAGAGCCAGGACGCACAGGGCATGGGGGGAAGCGGCTCCACGTGCTGCCCAGCGCGGGCACCTGCCCATGTCCCAACGGCTCGTCCCTGACACGTCTCCTGGTCCCCCACGCAGATGAAGAGCCCTTCCTCATCTTTGCCAACCGGTATTACCTACGGAAGCTCAACCTGGATGGCTCCAACTACACACTGCTCAAGCAGGTGCGGGGCAGGAGGGGGGCACCATTCTGTGGGGTTCGCAGCTGGGAGGGGAGCCCAGCACATGAAACCTCCCAGCCTGAGAGTCTGGGCTCCTGGCTTCCCGCACGGATAGTGGGCCCTGTTTAAAAAATTGCTCCCACAATGAATGTACACAAGGTCCTGTGTAAACAGTAGCTCTTCAGGAGCAGACCTTTATAAGGTAGGGTCTACACAACAGTTGTCTGTGGGTGCTTTTAACTTCTCTGCTTCAGGGACTGGGAGCTGTGGCTGGGGGCTTGCTTGTCTTCCTAAAGCCCCTGACACCCCATGCAAGCAGGTGAAACTGTTTCAGTGCTTCTCCCTTCCTCTCAGGGCCTGAACAACGCAGTGGCTCTGGATTTTGACTATCGGGAGCAGATGATCTACTGGACAGACGTCACCACGCAGGGCAGCATGATCCGCCGCATGCACATCAATGGGAGCAATGTTCAGGTGGGGGACAGAGGCAGCCCCTCGGGCACCCACGGGCCGCACAGCTGGCTGGGCTGCAGCTCCCTGCCTGCTGCCTGCAGGGGCCCAGGTTGGCAGCAGGGTCACCAGGGAAAGGGGCACAAGCCCTGCTGCAGCGTCACCACAGGGCTCAGGGCATCAGCCCAAGTTCCTACAAGGCCTCCAAGGGATGCTCTGCAGCACCATCCCGGGCAGAGATGGGCTCCGTGCTGCCCCAAAGCAGCGGGCAGGGAGGCTTTGGGGAATAGAGGTTGTTTCCCTGGGGAGGAAGAGAGGAGCGAGGAAAGGGAGCTGGGCAGGAGCATTTGCAAGAGTGATGCCCTGGGGAAGTTGTGACCATTCCTGACGGCCCAACTTGTCTATTTTCTCTCAACAGGTTCTTCACCGCACTGGCCTCAGTAACCCTGATGGGCTGGCAGTGGACTGGGTGGGAGGCAACCTGTACTGGTGTGACAAAGGTCGGGATACCATCGAAGTGTCAAAGCTCAACGGTGCCTACCGCACGGTGCTGGTGAACTCGGGCCTGCGTGAGCCCCGGGCACTGGTGGTGGACGTGCAGAATGGGTGAGAGCCTCTGGGACCTTCCCCTCTACCCAGGGATGGGGCTGGTGGCTCTTCTGCCACCTTGCTGGTGGGGGTAGCCCTGCAGGCCAGGAGACAGGCCAGGGGCCTTCCCTCCTGCCCTCCAGGACACCTGGCTGCTTCTCCCTGCCCAGCACCCACGGGCAGAGTGCGGCCACTGCTGTGGCTTGGGCTGGACTCAGCCTCACTCTGCTCTTTTCTTTCCCTCCCAGTTACCTGTACTGGACAGACTGGGGTGACCACTCCCTGATTGGGAAGATCGGCATGGATGGCACCAACCGCAGCGTCATTGTTGACACCAAGATAACTTGGCCCAACGGCCTCACCCTTGACTACATCAACAGTCGAATCTATTGGGCTGATGCGCGGGAGGACTACATCGAGTTCGCCAGCCTGGATGGCTCCAACAGGCACACGGGTGAGAGCCAGGGCTCCTCCAGGCCCTTGTGGGGTCTTCGGATCGGTCCTGGGGGTCAGAGCCAGGATTCTGGGGTGGGGTCCCCAGTTCCAGCAGCTCCTCCATGCGTTTGACCAAGTGAAAGCGTTTGCTCCCTAGCAGAGCTGACCCTGCAGAGAGGCTGAGGGCAGGGTGGGAGGGCTGGGGGCAGCCCCTCGCTGAGCCACCCTCTCCCCCTTGCAGTGCTGAGCCAGGACATCCCGCACATCTTTGCGCTCACCCTCTTTGAGGATTTCATTTACTGGACTGACTGGGAGACCAAGTCCATCAACCGAGCCCACAAGACTACGGGTGCCAACAAGACCCTGCTGATCAGCACGCTGCACCGCCCTATGGACATCCACATCTACCACCCCTACCGCCAGCCTGACGGTGAGCCGCGGGCTGGGGCTGGGCATGGGGGGCTCGGGTGGCCCTGGCTCTGCAGAGGAGCAGCAGTGCAGCAGGGCCAGGGCTGGGCACAGGGTGCAAATGGAGGCCAGGGGATGCCAGGCTGGGAGAGGGACTGCAGAAAAGGGGATGTGTGCGGTGAGGAGGGACTCACAGCTGGGGGGTCATGCACCACTCAGGGGTCCTCCCCCTTGGTCTGACTCGCAGTTCTCTCCCTGCCATCTCCCCAGTTCCCAACCACCCCTGCAAGACCAACAACGCAGGCTGCAGCAACCTCTGCCTCCTGTCGCCGGGTGGGGGGCACAAGTGTGCTTGTCCCACCAACTTCTACTTGGGCAGTGATGGCAAGACCTGCGTCTCCAACTGCACGGCCAGCCAGGTAACAGCCTGCCTGCGTAGACATCCCCGCCGTGAGCGTCTGCCTGTGCTCGTGCGCGTGTCGCTCCTGCGCGGTTTTACCGCGCTCCAGCAGTGACGGCTGCTGTGGCTCCTTGCAAGTGCTGGTGCAGGAGCTGTGCATCTGGGTGGTGGCGTGCGCATGCCTTCTCCTGGTGTGGGCAACACCTCCCTCCTGTGGCACTTCCCAGCACGTACAGACTGACTGCCTGCCCACCGTCCTCCCCAAACCCCAGGGGCTGCAGAGGGCGGACTCAGGGTTGAGGGCTTAGCACAGGTCAGGGCACCAAGGTACGGGAGTGTCTGGGAAGGGACAGCACAGAGGTCAGGGCCCTTGGCGGAGGGGTTCCCTGGGGACAATGCCGCCTGGGGTCCTCCCTTCCAGTCTGGGGTTGCCTTCTGAGCCTCCTTCACGTGCTTGTCCCTCTGTTGCAGTTTGTCTGCAAGAATGACAAGTGCATCCCTTTCTGGTGGAAATGCGACACCGAGGACGACTGCGGGGACCGTTCGGATGAGCCCGAGGACTGCCGTGAGTGCCGAGGGGGCTGCTGCAGCCCGCTGCGTCCCAGCTCCCTGGCTGCACTGCCCGGCCCTTCAGGGGCCCTCACAGCCCTGTGGCACCTCTGTGCCATCCAGAGCAGCCTGGCTCTGCTTCCACAGCTGGTCCCTGAAAGCCCTGCTGCTGTCCTGGCTGAGGGACTGCATTGGGGTTAATTAACGGGGTTACCCCATTAATGGAGCTTGGCGCGTAGTGTCATAATTCACTTTCCCTGCCTAAGGTGTTGCCCCGTGGGAGACAGCAGCCTGCTGCTGCCCCCTTTGCAGCTGCCAGGGCCCAGTGTTCTGTGCGCTGGTTGCTGAGTCCTTGCTAAGGACCCCAAAGAGGGAGGTTAAGGTTTGCCCTGAAAATGTTCCCCAGAGCAGACATTTCACCCTGTCCACCTCTCCCCGCAGCTGAGTTCAAGTGCAGGCCAGGGCAGTTCCAGTGCTCCACTGGGATCTGCACCAACCCAGCCTTCATCTGTGATGGAGACAATGACTGCCAGGACAACTCTGATGAGGCCAACTGTGGTAGGTTCTCCACCTCCCCTTGGGGTCCTCAAACCCCAGCAGGGCTGCAGCACCCCAGTAAAGCAGAGATGCTGTCTTAGCTTCTGACGGTGCTGCCTCCCTTCCCAGATATCCACGTGTGTCTGCCCAGCCAGTTCAAATGCACCAACACCAATCGCTGCATCCCCGGCATTTTCCGCTGCAATGGTCAAGACAACTGTGGTGACGGCGAGGATGAGAAGGACTGCCGTAAGTGGGGAGCTGCTTAGCGTGTTAGGGTGGGGAACGTGCATAGGTAGGGGTGAGGAGTTCAGTGCTGCATCAGATCCGTGTCTTTGGGTATTGTCTTCACCTGCAGACTGGCTTTCTGGGTGATCCTAGCCCTGGGCATGGAGCTTTCTCCTTACCCTGCTTCTGCTTAGAGCTTCTGTCCACTGTCACCCTGCAGCCCCTGCCGACACTGCTGTTTCCTAGTAGAAACCAAATCCTTACGTCCCTCAGAGTGGCGAGTTCAATGTTTGCCATGGCTTTGCACTGAGCCTTCTGTGCGGCTGAGGGATCTTGTTGCTTCTTCGCCCTGTCTCCCTGCAGCTGGTCTGTCCAGAGGAGCAGACAGTGGGGTCTCTGGGGCCATCGCAAGGCTTTGCTCTTCTTCCCTCTTGTGCACGTGGTCACCAAGCATGCCTGGCCACTTTGCTGTGGTGCCCAGAGCATCTGTGGGCCTCTCCGCGCTGTGGGGTGGTTTTTGTGGGGTGGTTTTTGTGGGGTGGTGGCTGGCAGAGCCCTGCCCGCCTGCTGCCTCTCCTGACTCTGCCTCTCCCTCTGCAGCGGAGGTGACTTGTGCCCCCAACCAGTTCCAGTGTGCGATCACCAAGCGCTGCATCCCCCGCGTCTGGGTGTGTGACCGGGACAACGACTGCGTGGATGGCTCCGATGAACCCGCCAACTGCAGTAAGAGGCCTGCGCGTAGAGGGCTGGGAGGGTCTGGCCACGTGCGTGCGTCTGCCCGTGGGAGCTGGGTCCCTGCTCAGTCCCTGCAGATCTGCAGGTGCTGCAGGCAGTGGATGATGGGGCTCTGCCTGGATCTGTCCTGTCGAGATACTCCTCCTGGAGGACTGCGTAAAAGGGTGGGATCCTGCCCCATCTGTACCATGCAGGGGTGGTGCCATCAGCTCGAGGGACAAGGTGTTCGGGAAGGAAATGTGACTGGGCAGTGCTAATGCCATCTCCCCTGCCCATCTCCGTGTCATCTCTTTCTCCCCCCAGCACAAATGACGTGTGGTGTGGATGAATTCCGGTGCAAGGACTCGGGCAGGTGCATCCCAGCACGCTGGAAGTGTGACGGGGAGGATGACTGCGGGGATGGGTCCGATGAGCCCAAGGAGGAATGCGGTGAGCAAGGGCTGGGGCTGGGGAGATGAGCCCTGAGGGTGTCTTGTGTCCCCCCGTCCCCAAGGGTCCTTGTGCCCTGGGTGGGGGACGTTTTAGCCGCTCGTCTTCCTAAACCGTGTGGGCGAGGCTCGGTTGGAGGGAGGCTTCTCGTGCGAGCCCAGCGGCGAGCGGCACTGCCTGCCCCGCTAACGGCCCTGCCTGCTCCGACTTGTGCCCATGGGCGATGCTGATGTCTGTCCCCGTCCCTCCCAGATGAACGCACCTGCGAGCCCTACCAGTTCCGCTGCAAGAACAACCGCTGCGTGCCGGGTCGCTGGCAGTGCGACTATGACAACGACTGCGGGGACAACTCGGATGAGGAGAGCTGCAGTACGTGCCGCTCTACAGCCTTCGCTAGCCCGGGAGTGTGGTGCAGAGGGGGCGGTGCAGGTCCCCCCCCAGCCCTCCACCTGCTCGTGGCCCAGCTCCTGCATGGGGAGGGAGCGATGGGCTGGGGGCCAGTCTTGGGAAGCCCTGGGAGCAGCGTTCTGCCCTTGGGTAGAAGGATCCTGGCTCTACAGGTCTGGCTAATTCGGTCCCGCAGCCGTGGCTCCCGAGTGCTCCTGACTGCACTGGGGAGAGGCCAGAAGTGGTGGCAGGTGAAAGGGACGGGGCGAAGCCCAGCACCCCCGGGAGGCAGAGCCCTGCCCGTCGTGGCCAGCTCGGCGTTACACCACCACCTTGCACTTTGGCTCCAGCTTGGCAGGCGGCGCCCTTTGAATCGGTTTGGCTGAGGCTGTGTGAACGCACTGCCTGCAGGAGGGGAGACGTGGTCTGCCTGGAACAAGCTGAACCCAAGTCACTGGCCTGGACCAGGTGTGAGGAAGATGGCTGGTTTGGAGAAGCAGGGGCAGAAGTCGCTGCCCCTTAATGAGCTGCCGCTTGTTAGCGGAGCTGTGGCAGCACTGTCTTGTTGAGCAGCAGGGGACCGTGACTATCTGCACGGATGACACAGTCCTTGGGGTGCTGCTGGCAGTCAGGGATCCCGTCCCTTCCCTACAGAGCCCAAGCTGCTGTGGGGCGGCACTGGGGTCTGTGGCCGGCCCCGGCAGACCCAGGCCCTCTTTGGCCATCCCAGCTCACCCCCACGCCTCTGTCTCCCTGAAGGCTCTACAGTGTAAATTTTTTCTTTTCTGTTGATTTCATGTCGTGTTTTTGAGTTTGTGCCATTTCACTTCATCTTATGTTTTTCTCCATTTTCACACTGTCGTTATGGGGCGCTCAGAGGTAGGTTCCTGCCAAAATCTTTTAATTCCATGTACAGTCTCTTTACAATAAATGAAGACAGTAAGTTCCAGGTGAGGGCAGAGGGGTTGGGACTGGACCAACCCCGGTGGATTTACAGAGCATCAGTGCCAGTACCTCCCTCCACTGGATCCGCAGGCAGGATGGGTCCAGCCCTGCTCCCTGGCGCCACAGCCCATGCATGGCTCATTCTTGGCCCCAGAACCTGTGCCCATCTGACCCTCTCTACTCTGGCTGTGCACCCTCTGCCCCCTAAATAAGCTCCTGTCGGCTTCTGGTCTCCCAGCCAGCTGGGATGTCTGCCCTGACACGTCCTGCACCACTGGGGAGGGGACAGGACCCGAGAGCTGTCCCTGGCAGGAGGCAGCGCTGTGCCGCGGTCCTGCAGACCGCTTGGCACCAGGTGCTGGCCCAGCCGGGGGCTCTGAGCTGCCGGGGAGCTCTGTCCCCACCGCCCTGCAAAGTGGCCGGGTCGGTGCGCGGCCTCTGCCAGGCCTGGCCAGGGCTCTGCCACGTTTCCTCCTGCCACAGGGAGCAGGGGGACAGCGGGGCCCTGTGGGGGATGGCATGAGGAGCGGGCACAGCAGGGGAGCTGCCAGACCTGGTCTGCGTGGCCGTGGTGTCCCCCCGTGGAGCGGGGTGGGCTGGAGCTGGGGAGGCATCGGCCCTGCCCCTCTGCAGGTCCCCGACCACGCACCCACCCTGTCCCCAGTGCCATGGGATGAACAAGTTCCCCTGTTGTCCCCTGCCCATCAGCCAGGGCGACCTGCCACCCTCAGAGCCCATGCTCAGGGGGACGCCCCTCTGTTGTCTGTCCCCAGCACCCCGGCCCTGCTCGGAGAGCGAGTTCTCGTGCGCCAACGGCCGCTGCATCGCAGGCAGGTGGAAGTGCGATGGGGACCACGACTGCGCGGACGGCTCCGATGAGGTACGGTGCTGAGGGGGGGTGCTGGGGAGTGCTGCCCGCATGTGGGAGTGGGAGCACGTCCCCCGGGTCTGCCTTCACCATCGGTCCCCCTCACAGTGGTGAGGCAGCCCCAGCGCCTGGAGAGCTGGGGGGGCTGAGGGCCCGTTCCTGGCTGCCGTCATGGGGCAGGACACTGCCACGGCCCGCGCTGTCCCTGCTGACCGCTGTCCCCTGCCTTTCTGCTGCAGAAAGACTGCACGCCGCGCTGCGAGTTCGACCAGTTCCAGTGCAAGAACGGGCACTGCATCCCCATGCGCTGGCGCTGTGATGCCGATGCGGACTGCATGGACGGCACCGACGAGGAAGACTGCGGCACTGGAGGTAACGCCGGCACCGTGCGGCTCCTCCTGCGCCCTTTGCTGGTTGTGTCCCCCCACCACCACCACCCCTGGGCTGACCGCGAGGCCTGTGGTGGGGCCGCTGCCTGCCCATGCCGTTGCTGCAGGGTCGGCCATCGCAGCAGGGTCCTGTTAGCCCCCCAGGCTGGGTCAGTGGGGCCTCCCCTCGGTGCTGGCGCCAGCACCTCTCAGCCCAGCCCCGGGGCACGACAGACGCGTACACAACCCTCCCGGGGTCCCCAGCTGTGTTGGAATTGGGAGTCGCAGCGCCCGGTACCGTGGGCTGACGTGCAGCCTCCTGCCCTGTGCTGTTGCAGTTCGCACCTGCCCCCTGGACGAGTTCCAGTGCAACAACACCCTGTGCAAGCCCCTGGCCTGGAAGTGCGACGGGGAGGATGACTGCGGAGATAACTCGGACGAAAACCCCGAGGAGTGCTGTGAGTGACGCCACCTTGTCTCTCCCCGCTCCTGGTGCGTGACCGCCCTGGCACCCACCGGCTGGAGAAGGGAGGCAGTGCCAGGATTTGCTCGGTGCTGCAGGCACCTCCCCTTGTCCCCTCCCGTTGTCACCTCCAGCTGTGCCAGGAGGGCAGGGGTGGGGGGAGGCTCTGCTCCAGAGCAGCCTCGCAGAGAGCTGGGGCTGGGGCTGGGGGGGCGCGGGCTGGGGGTGCTGCTGCGTGGGCTGGCTGGGGGAGGACAGGCAGAGAGGCTGAGCCTTCCTGCAGTGCGGGCCAGCAGCGGGTGGTTGTCTTTGCTTCAGTCTCTTTGCTTTAGTCTCTGGAGCCCGCTCGCACCTGTGGGACAGGCCACTCTGAGATCGGGCAGAGGCCGAGCGGCGGCTTGTGACAAGCGTGACAGCCTGGCTATGGCGTCTCCTTTCACCGTCACCATTTGTTTCTGTTTGCTGGTGCAGTGAAATTCCAGTGTCCCCCCAACAGACCGTTCCGCTGCAAGAACGACCGGGTTTGTCTGTGGATCGGTCGACAGTGCGACGGCATTGACAACTGTGGAGACAACACGGATGAGAAGGACTGTGGTGAGTGGGGACTGGGCTGGCTGCTGTCTTCAGGCCGGTCCTCGCAGAGCCCTGGGTTTAGCCCAGGCGCTGGCATCGCTTTGCCCCGTCCTTCTTCCCAAAGCTGGGGGGTGAGCGCTGGCAGCCTGGGGCCCTGCCCAGACCCTTTCCGGGCCGCTCTCATCGTGTCGCACTCGTGGGGCTGGGTGCCCAGGGCCACAGAGCGTCACAGCCGCTGCCTGCGTTCCCGCAGAGTCCCCCACGGCCAAGCCCAAGAGCTGCAGCCAGGACAAGAACGAGTTCCTGTGCGAGAACAAGAAGTGCATCAGCGCCAACCTCCGCTGCAACTTCTTTGACGACTGCGGAGATGGCTCCGATGAGAAGTCCTGCTCCCACGGTGGGTGGGGACTGGGGGGTGCTGAGGGCGAACAATGGGGAGCCGCAAGGGTGCGGGTGCTGACCGTGGCTCCCACCACAGACCACAAGTCATACGACTGCATGACCAACACCACCATGTGTGGAGATGAGGCCCAGTGCATCCAGTCGCAGTCCACCACGTACTGCACGTGCCGCAGAGGCTTTCAGAAGGTGCCAGACAAGAATTCCTGTCAAGGTACTTCCCACCGCTGCTGGGGAGGAGTTGGGGTCTGGCCATCGGGTTTACGGCTGGCTTTCACCCTTAAGATGCATCTTCGTATCCGTTGGAGTGGCTGGGGTATCAGGAATGGTGTCCCTGGGGCACAAACGTGGGGACTGGGGGAGAGATGGGGTCTCTGAGCCCCGCTAGCACAGACCAGACCCCAGACCCTTGCTTGGAGACACCCTTCTGGCCACCCCATGACCCCCGTCTTCCCTCTGACCAGATGTCAACGAGTGCCTGCGCTTCGGGACCTGCTCCCAGCTCTGCAACAACACCAAAGGCTCCCATGTCTGCAGCTGCGCCAAGAACTTCATGAAGACTGACAACATGTGCAAGGCAGAAGGTCAGGAGGGGGGGGTGGGTTTGCACAAATCTTGAGCATGTCCGCGCCTTCCTGCAGGACCCAGCTCCCGTTCCCTCTCCTCCTCCCCCTGCGCTCTCTGCCCCTTGAAGAGAACCCAGCCCCTCCTTCCTTCTGGGACGCTCAGCCCGCCCCTGGCTGGGGCATCCCGTCCTTGCCCAGCAGAGCAAGCCCAAGGGGTGCTGAGTGACCCAGTCCCATGCCCCACCGTGCAGTTGGCTGACTCCAGGCTCCCTGTCCAGCACTAACAGCTCCTCCTCTGCAGGCTCAGAGCACCAAATCCTTTATATCGCGGATGACAACAAGATCCGGAGCATGTACCCCTTCAACCCCAACTCGGCCTACGAGCCGGCCTTCCAGGGCGACGAGAACGTGCGCATCGATGCCATGGACATCTATGTCAAGGGCAACAAAATCTACTGGACCAACTGGCACACGGGCAGGATCTCGTACTGCGAGCTGCCTGCCTCATCTGCCGCCTCCACCGCTTCCAACCGCAACCGGCGCCAGATCGACGGCGGCGTCACCCACCTGAACGTGAGCTCTGTCCAGGCACAGCGGGGGGCACGCGGCTGGGCTGCCGGGGTCCGGCCCTGACCCCTTCCTCCCTTCTGCCCTTCCCAGATCTCCGGGCTGAAGATGCCACGGGGTATTGCCATCGACTGGGTTGCTGGGAACATCTACTGGACGGACTCCGGGCGGGATGTCATTGAAGTGGCGCAGATGAAAGGCGAGAATCGCAAGACGCTGATCTCAGGCATGATCGATGAGCCGCACGCCATCGTAGTTGATCCGCTTAGGGGGTGAGACTCGAGCCCTTTCTCACTTCCTCTACTCTGTCCTCGCCCCAGTTCCTTACCAACAAGCCCTCTGTGGTGGAAGCTCCCTGGGCCCCAGGGTCGCTCTCCTTGTCAGCGTGTGTTGTATCTGGAGTCGGCTGGCCCCTCTGGGATGGTGTTGGGAGAAGGCTGAGGGTTTCTCCTCTGATGGGGTGCTGGACTGTTCCGCTCTTCCCCTCCTTATTCCCTGCTGAGAGTGACCTGGCTGTGCCCCTCACAGGACTATGTACTGGTCAGACTGGGGCAATCACCCCAAGATCGAGACGGCCGCTATGGATGGGACACTGCGCGAGACCCTGGTGCAAGACAACATCCAGTGGCCAACAGGTGAATGAAGATGGGTGCCAGGAGGGGCACAAGGGGTGGTAAAAGCCTTGACGTACAGCGGGAGGGACACAACTGAGCCCCATGGCAGGCGTGGAACGGGCAGGAGGGCACGGCAGGGTGGTGGGTGGCTCTGCTGGTCAGTAAGGGCTTGGGGCGGGCTACAGGCCCATTCCTCACTGGGATGTGTGCGCACCAGGCCTGGCCGTGGACTACCACAACGAGCGGCTGTACTGGGCTGACGCCAAGCTCTCCGTCATCGGCAGCATCCGGCTCAACGGCACTGACCCCGTCGTGGCCATCGACAACAAGAAGGGTGAGCAGCGCCCTGAGGCCCACTGGAGCAGCAGGGGGGAGGCCGATCTGGCCAGGGGCAATGACCCCGGGTTGGGGTCCCGCCAGGCTCCCTGGGGCCCCGTGACCTGGCTTGTGCTGTGTGGGCACCTGGGAGCAGGACAAACCCCCAGCACTGTTCAGGGATGCCCAGCAGACAGCAGCGAGGGCTGATATTCATCATTAAACGTTCCACAGCAGGACCAGAGCCTGCTGGCACTGCTGTCCCCCCAGTGCTGCCCCCCTCGAACAGGGTGGGAGGCCCTAACCCAAAATCCATCATCAGCCCTGTCCAAAGCAGTGACTGGCCAGCCGTGCTGGCCAGATGCTCCCGAGCCATCTCTAACTGCACGTGTCCTCTCTTTGCTTCCCCAGGGCTGAGCCATCCTTTCAGCATTGACATCTTTGAGGACTACATCTACGGTGTCACCTACATCAACAACCGCATCTTCAAGATCCACAAGTTTGGGCACAAATCTGTCACTAACCTGACATCTGGCCTCAATCATGCCACCGATGTTGTGCTCTACCACCAGTACAAGCAACCGGAGGGTGCGTGTTGGGCCTGGGGCCCTCGGTCTGGGGCAGGATGCGGTGCCAGAGAGGACAAGGGGAGCGCTGGCAGAGCTCGGGCAAGAGGGGACTCAGCCAAGCAGTTTATCAGGCCAGGGTGGAGGAATGGGGGCCCTCTGGATGGCAGAGCAGGGGGGACGCATGGAGCTGGGGGGGCTGCCCAGGTGCACGGGGAAAGCTGTCGGTGACCCGAAGGCCCTGGGAGATGGGGTGGCACGGGGCTTGGGCAGCTGTGGGCCACCAGCGGGTGCCCAAAGGCTGCTGGGTCAGCAGGGAGCATTTGCCAGGAGGGTGCTGGGGCAGCTGGCTGTGCCTCACCCCGCGCCGTCCCTTCCCCTCCCGGCAGTGACCAACCCCTGTGACCGTAAGAAGTGCGAGTGGCTCTGCCTGCTGAGCCCCAGCGGCCCCGTCTGCACCTGCCCCAATGGCAAGCGCCTGGACAACGGCACCTGCGTGGTCATCCCCTCGCCCACCGCCTCTGCCATCGGTAGGTGGTCCCAAGGAGGAGGAGGAGGGTGGGGGCCTGCCCCAGGGCAGCACGGTGCGGCCCCGCTCACCTCCCGCCCTCCCTCCCAGTGCCCACCACCGACACCTGTGACCTGGTCTGCCTGAACGGGGGCAGCTGCTTCCTCAACGCCCGCAAGCAGGCCAAGTGCCGGTGCCAGCCACGCTACAACGGGGAGAAGTGCCAGATCAACCAGTGCTGGGACTACTGCCAGAACGGGGGCATGTGTGCCGCCTCCCCGTCAGGTGAGGGCTGCTGGGAGGGACGGGCTGGTCCTGGACAGATGGGCAGACGGAGCGGTGCCCTAACAGCTCTTGTTCTCAGGCATGCCAACCTGTCGCTGCCCCACCGGCTTCACGGGGCCCCGCTGCAACCAGCAAGTGTGCACCGACTACTGCCTCAACAATGGCAGCTGCACGGTCAACCAGGGCAACCAGCCCAACTGCCGCTGCCTGCCCACCTTCATCGGGGACCGCTGCCAGTACCGTGAGTGCTGCTCACGAGGCCGGGAGGGCGGCTGGGGACGGCACCTGGGAAACGGGGACTGCTGGGTGCTGCTCCCCCAAGGGATGCTCTCTGGGGGCCTCTGGGTGGTGGGGTGCTCCGTGGATGAGCGGGGTGGCGAGCAGCTGCGCGGTCGGTCTCAGGAGGGCCAGCGTGGGGCTGCCCCCCACCCTGACCCTACCATCCCCTGCAGGGCAATGCTTCGACTACTGCGAGAACGAGGGCGTGTGCCAGATGACGGCCAGCGGCGCCAAGCAGTGCCGCTGCCCTCCGCAGTTCGAGGGCGCCCAGTGCCAGGACAACAAGTGCTCCCGGTGCCAGGAGGGCAAGTGCAGCATCAACAAGCAGAATGGAGAAGTCTCCTGCATGTACGTGCCAGGGCCATCGAGCTCAAAGGAGGGAGAGGGGTGGGGGGCACAGAGACCCGAGAAGAAACCTGTATCCCTGTGGCCAGATCATCCGGGCACGGCCACGGCTGCGAGGTGCTGGGTCAGTAATTCGGGCCTGGCTGGCGAAGGGCAGCTCAGAACTGTGGGAGACCTCAGGGTCCTGGGAGGAGGTGGTAGAGGTCTCTCTCCCCAAGCCCATCGTGGTGCCCCAGCAGCCATCGGCACTGCACAGCCCCGCGCGGTGCCGGCGGGATGAGCCAGCAGCCTCCAGCAAGCAGAGTCCCGGGTGCTGGGGTGGGGGTGTGGGGGCAGAGCGGAGCTCATGGGCGCCTGCGTGCTGATCCGCTCTGCCCCGCAGCTGCCCCGATGGCAAGATAGCGCCCAGCTGCCTGACCTGCGATGACTACTGCATGCACGGCGGGACCTGCTCCATCAGCGACAAAACGCAGCTGCCCGAGTGCCTGTAAGCAGAGCCGGGGGCTGGCGAGGGTGGTGGTGGGGCTATGGGTGGGCCCCCCTGCCACCGGGGAGGGGGAAGGATTGCTTTCTTGCCCCCCAAAGCAGAGGGAGCACGGGACTGACAGACCCCAATCTGTGGTCCCTAC
>VXAA01002562.1:4559-18680 GCA_013399115.1 Anseranas semipalmata
AAGACAGAACTTGAAAGGCTTATAGAAAAAAAATGTGTAATTGAATAGGACAGTTCCTGGAGGAAAGTTACATTTATGCTGAGTTGGGAAAGAAAGGGCTTTTTGAAGAAGATGGAATATGGTTGTTCTACATTTATATTGTATCTGTTCTCTGCCTCAGGGCTTACTGCAGGCCCTCAGGTCAGGAAGGATGTTTTCTCCTTTATTGTATAATTTAGATTCTGAGTTCTGTTAATTTATTTCATTCTTGAGTCTTTTGTTCTCCTTTGTAATGTGGGACATGTTTTAATACGTTGAACATTTTGCATACATTTTCTAGCATATTTCCTCCTATTCCTGGGTAGACGGTTGACAATGCCCTTGTTCCCCTTCCTCCCCCCTTTCTTCTTTTTCCCCAAAGAACATTAGAGGTCTAGCTTTTGGTCTTTACTGCAGCAGTTATTTTGCTTAAGAATTGGAAAGTGTGTAGTACCATCTGGAGTAAACGTTCTAATGATCTAGTATACGGTTACCCATAACTGTGAGGATTTAGAAATTTGGGCAGTCTCTTCCAGCTATGTGCTCCTATGCTCCCTATTACTACTTATGAAAATCATTTTCAGCTCCGTTCCATTTTCCTAAAGATAGATGGAAGCTTTCAGCAGTTTCAGTAGGACATGACATAGATTAAGTGAGGTATAGGAACAGATGTCTCTCAAATTTCCAAAACTGTTCTAATATACCTAACATCTGACTTTTCATCTTTCTTACCTCCCTGCTGTATCAAATTATCAAAGAATTAAAATTATATTGCATCAAATGTCTAATGTTAGGTATCTAAATCTAGCTATAACAAATGAAATAGAAGGATTCTGATTTCACGTGGATCTGAACACTTCCTCTGGGGTAGTTTCTTTACTTTTTTCTTGTTGAAGAGGTAGAACAGGAATTATACAGAGGTTTGTTCATATTCATATAGCAGGACTAACCCTAAGGTACAAATCTATTAGGTTATTCTTTTAGTTGTGCTTTAATTTTCTTACAGCAAGTAAAATAGATTTAGCAGGAAAAGCTCAGAGAGTTCGTCAGAACAGGAGAAACTTCAGAGAGTTTGCCAAGAGTTTTCAGTCTTAATGGTTAAAGTATTCAGTAGAAAGAGCTGAGTTCAAATTCATACTCAAGATTACTTAATAGAAATTTCAATATGATGCATATACAAATATCTTGTCCCTGTTCATTTGGGGGCAGTTAGCATCCCCTGAGAATTTCTACTGAGCTGTTTTTTACAAACAAAATAATCAGGTGAAGTTAGAAACTGAGAATCAGTAACTGTGTGTAAATTAGGTTTCTGAGTGACTAACAGTGTTAGAATAAGTAAGAGCACTAATGTGACTCCTAACATCTAGGGAAAAAAAATGAATTAAATTTATCACCAAAACAATATACAGCAAGGAGCAAAGGTCCGTGAGGCACATGAAGATACTCAGCAGAAACTTTGGCAATCTCAATGGTCTCTCAATACTGGATCTGGTCAATGTGAATTATAGGTAGGATCATAAACTTTGCCCCGTGTAACTATATGTGGGTAGCTTTATATTTTGTCATTTGAATAATTTTGAGTGAGGATAATCAGTTTTTTTGTTTGTTTGTTCGTTTGTTTTGTTTGTTTGTTTGTTTGTTTTTGGTTGGTTGGTTGGTTTTTACTTTTTTTTTTGGAGATGTTATTTAAGTCAACCTATCTGTACACACAATAGTTTATAAAAAGTAAAAATTACACTAAAACCTCAAACTTATTTCTAAATATCAAATCCATCCATACAGGTTTGCACATGTGTTTTAAACGTATATTTGTAAAATACAAACATACTGTATGTTATTTTCACACATTTATAGACATGCATTTACTTAATAAGGATAAATAATAGGGTGATTCTTAATGAGACAGCATGGTCTTTATTTAAAATAAATGTAAGACTTATTTACATAGTGATAACAAAAAATCAAGCTATTATTTAACCATTCTGCTAAATAAGCATGATAGCTATGTTATATTGCATTAAGAGGAAGTGAGGAATGTTTTTTGTTTGTTTGTTTGCTTTTTTTTTCTTTTATTTATTTATTTATTTATTTATTAGTGGACTCACTACAGTAAAAGAGCAGGAGCCTTATAATGAACCGAAGTTGCATGTTCTGGCTGTTCAAAATGAAGTTCAGGATTTCATACTGCTGGTGACACCTCATTATCTTCTGACTGGGAAGTTTTCATCAATTACTGCCACTAGGTGTCCCTATATGCACCTATGTGTAGAAACCTGCTTAATAGAAACAATAACTAGAGAAGAGAAAATGAGCAGGAGGAGTAGAAAACGTGGTAGTGAACGTTATTCATGATGTTTAGAGTTCTGTTTTACAACTATCTTGAACATTACTGAGGAGGACATATTAAAAGATTAATGACTGTGAAGTTAAATTTCAAAACAAACTTTTTAAAAAACTGGATGTTAATGTGGTCATAGTGTGTTCTTTCTGATATTATATAGACATATACATAAATGGAAAGAAATCTGAAAATCAGGTCAGTTAGTTTTATATTTAGTAAATTTATTGTGTTTAAATTATTCAACGAGGTTAGTATAAAAATGGGTTATCAGATAGTAAAATCTTTCAATTAATTATAAGTCTAACAGTGTTAGAGAAACGTATTGTGATTAAGTTCTATAGAACATCCTGGTGAATGGGATATTTCAAGAATTAAAGGTATTCAATAGATTGTACATCTATCCGATCCTTACAATTAATTTTTAAATAGATGACTAGTAATGTAAAGTAATTTGGTTAACACCATAATTCTTTTCAGAAGCAAGTTATTAAATGTTATGGCAAAGGTCTTCTAGTAGGCCAGTTGTTACATTTAAGTCAGCAGGCATCAAGAGCACATGAGCACTTTTTGTAATTTTTAAATTATTATTATTTTTCTATAACAAAAGGAAAAATGTAAGGATCTGTGAAGGTGTATTCTTTTAGTTATAATAAGCAAGATACTTGAAGAGACATCTCAGAGGATTAAAAAATTATTTCCTGTAACATGCAAAGGTGGCATGTAGAACACTGAGAACTGGATTATACTGATATTATCTGAAAAATGGAACCAGGAGTTCTTGAGCAGTGTCTTCTCTTTTTCAAAATATAGGACTTTACTTCAAAAAATAAGATTTCATCCTTCCCAATACTATGCAAAATGCCATTACAGAAAAGCTGTTTTTCTGAATCTGTAATAAGCAATTCTAAAACTATAATTCTGAATGTATTTGTTTTGACTTTGTACAGAACAATACTTTTTAAGAGATGCCAGCACAGTTAAACATCATTTTGTTGGAATGTCTCCACTGGTTTTAAGAGACTGACGGTCTTGTTATAAAATTTGATGCTACAGTCTCTTAACCTAAAGGTGAGATTGTTACAAGTGCACTGCACTGAAAACTCAGATTAATTGGCGAATATGTTGACAAAACATAACTTGTTATTCTCAGTCACCATTGTCTGGTTCTTCTGTCATGTTACTGTGTCTTCTTTGGAAGTAAAGTGACTGAGAGTCAAAGTGAGAACAACTTGTATCAAGACAGATATGAAAATCTGGTATTGGGTTTGGATTTTCATGTGACTATTTTAAATTAAATTAAATTTTAAAAGTCCTATCTTTGGCTCCTCCGATATATCCAGCCACTTGACAAGACTGAATGATGGCAGATCACGAAAGATATGACAAATTTATTCCAAAACTGATTTTTTTCTTAGAAGATATTGTGGTATGGTCCCATATTTTTTAAACCATAGGCTGGGAACAGGCTAGCTTGAGCATCTTTGTTGACTAAAATTTGTATGGTAATGCATAAAAAGAGAAGTGGCATTTAAGGACTGGTCTTTTCTTTCATTAGTTTGTTAACTTACTAATTACTGTGAATGATAAACAGCTTAAAAATTCTATGTACTAGGCAACAGATGGAAGAGTGCTTTACTGTTCAAAATGAAGAAATAGAACATGATTTGTGAGCGTGGGATTTTAAGCATTATTATATACCAGTGGAAAACACAGGTAAGAATCTGCCTGTGCTTTATTATCAGTAAAATAACTGAATAATACCATTGCTTTCTATATCATTTATTAAGGTAAGTGAAAAACATCAGTGATATATGTATTAAAAGCTTCTATTTTACATATATTCTTTATAAAAAAGTATGCAGCTATCTAACAAAACATTGAAAATACAATATACTGAATAAAAAGAAAAAATCATCATAACTATATGATACACTATAGTTAAGAATATTAAAATACTCTGCAAACATTACTTAAGTCTTATCCTATCTACAGTTACATTGTTCCAAGCACCCCTTCATATGCTCTGTTAAAGAAGGCAATCTTCAGAGGAAAAATTGCTGATGAGCAGTTTATTTCTGCATAGAAGTGGTATGAAATTTATGATTTAATATAGTTTCAGTTCTAGATTTCTGAGCTTATCACTATGGAATGTCAAACCTACAAAGCTTAAGTAGAAGGCTGAATAGGATATTGCTGTTGTGCAACCTAGAAGTTGCAAAAGGCATCTAGATTCTCCATTAGACACCTCTAACCAAATAATATTAATACATATTGGCATATTACAACCTATGAGTTAGAAAAAAAAATGAGTTAGGGTGTCAGTCCTTTTGAAATTCAGAGATAACTGAATTTCAAAGTGTGAAGTTACTTAATTCTACTTTGCTACCTGGAAATTTGCAGCCAAAGTAGAAATAGCAGATGAAGGAGAGGTGAAAGGAAATATCATCCCTAGTTTTCATTTGAGGAAGCAAAATGAGATCAGTTAACTGAAATGTTGCATATGGAATATGGAATGCTTTACTGAGTTAATTCAATTTGTTTCTCAGAATTCCCTTTCCAGTATCTCAACCGGAAAATGAACATGACACTTAATATAGCAAAATACTGGCAATGTTTAATGTCCTTTTATGTCTTGCTTCAATCCATATTTTTCCTGACAATGTATTGCTGAATTGAACATCAACAGATAAATTTAATAAATAACACTATCAGTAGCTAAATCATGAACTTTGTCTTGCCTAAGATAGACTTCAGCATTTTGAAGCCTACATAGTTCTGCAAGCTTCAAGCTTTGTTAGGAAGCTGTCATCCATTTCAAAATGTTACCTACTTCTAAAATGCATCTATGCAATGTTAAATGAAATTAATTCATTTCACTTGACAATTTTCCAGCTTTTGTAGGAAAGGCAAGAAATATTTTACTTAGGTTTTTAAAAAATAACCCATATATTTTAAAAGCAGATAGGAGCCACATCTTGAAATAATCTTCCTAGGCAACCAAGCACGGTATCTAAATTAGGGCCAATTCATCTTAAATACTGTCCTATAGATAAAGATGCAAAATAGACGTCTCCAAAAGATGATTCTATTTAGGTTATTTGAAGTCTGCTCTAAATATACGTCCCTCACCACTGTTCGTGGGGACTTAATACATTTAGCTTAGGTGCCTGAACTGATGCCTAAAATCAAGTGGGCTTAATAAATGCTTTGTATTCAGTCAATGTAGCAAAAAGAGAGACATTTAAATATAACGGTAAAGAGATTATGATATATTAATAATTTATGTCATCTACAGTCTTTTTGACCTGGGCAGGACTTTTGGGGAAATGCAGTGCTACTTATCATGAGGCAGATATTGTATCAGACCTACATTAGCAAAAACACTTTGTAAAACTTATTATTAAAGGAAACATCTCAAAGTTCTCTTTTCAAAAAAACAGTTCATACAGTTGTTAGCAAACGCAAATGAAAATTTTTGTATGGACTAAGTTTTTTTTTGTAGCTATACTTGTAATAACATGTATTTTTCATTTTTCGTTTATTTTGTTAAGTTGATGTGGATGAACATATGGATTGTGGAATATTGCTGTCATCATTAATGACACAATAGCAGGCCTGTGTAGTAGTCAGAAAGGGAGGGGGTAACTGTTTCTTTCTTTCTTTCTTTTTTTCTTTTCTTTTTTTCTTTTATACATGGACTAAGATGCCATGTGGATGCTATAATAGGAAATCTGTTTCCTTGTTTTGTGCTTACATTTCCTTATAATAAAAAATAGTATTTAGCAAACAAATGATGTTTAATGAAAATCATCTTGTCAATTGATATTTTCTTTTCTTCCGTTGCATACTTTATTGTTCTTAATAATATTCTAACACCTGCATTTTTTTCCATACAGTTGATAGAGCTCAATGTTTAGCCCTCACATCAGAGAAAGACAAGAATAGGTCTCATTGTTACACTGAAAGGAAAGCAGAAAAACAAACAAACAAACAAAAAACATAAAAATGCTATCATCAATCTCACCTGAAATTTTCAGATATATCTGGATATCCAGAGCAATGACTGCCATGTGATTTATCAATAATGACTGCTAGCTACCACATAATTTAATTTGCTATCCTAACACCCAAAAAGCTTGTATAGAACATACACAGTTCATTTTCTATCCCTGCTTTTGAGAAAAACTGATTTAATTGATTTGCATGTCCGGTGGTAATCTTCATTCTAAATTCTTAGCTAGAGGAATATGGTATTATAATGAAAATCCTTCTGATTCTTGTGGATATCACAAGTATGGAAAGTCATTCATCATATGCTGCTGCTTATAGCATGCTCTTTCAAATAGACAGTGTATTTTTAAATACCTTATCTATTATTTATGTAGAATACAAAGTAATAAATATAATTATTTTGTGAAAAAAAAAGCCTTTTTATCATGGATTCATGTCACATTATCGTACAGTTGTTAAACAGTAAATTAATCATTTTTTACATATACCACATACTGTTTTAATATGGCTTTATCTGGTTTTGATCTCTTATTTCTAATCTTTACTAAACTGCAGTTATATCTTTTTTTATATTATTAATAGTTTTTGAGGTACAGCCATATTACTACAATTTCTTTTTACTTTTTCTTTTTTATTTTTTTTAATAAAATTATCTTTGACTTTTCATGCAGAGTTTCCCAGCTTGTATAAATCTTGTCTCACTCTGGACAAAATTCTGACATTGTGGGTGTCATTTTACTCCACTGAAACTATTAGTCCAGAAAAATGCAAACTCGACAAAATCTATGAACAAGACATTTCATTTGTCTTTTTTGTACTTCTCCATCAAAAGGTCATATTTTTACTCTTTCAAAGTAGTCATAGTAGGTGACATTCATCCATTGTCCAAATCCTGTCCATGATAATATAACCTGCACACTTGCAGAGTAGGATTTAAAACTAAACTATCTGTAGGTTCATTGCTTACAAATCAGTTTCTCTTTCTGAGTTCCACCTTGCAAAACTTAATGTCAATGCACAGTCAAACCAGAAACACGGAACTTTTAAACTGTTGCAAAATAATGAAAATATTATTATTATTATTATTATTATTATTATACACACACACAATCTTCTTTTTAATATTTTTGTCAAGTAGAAGTAAAATCTGCACCCTTGAAATATACTCGTAAGAAATAGCTCTGGAAATTATGTACAGTTTCTCCTCACCATTTGCGCATCTGCAGAATTTATTTATTGCCTTGAATACTTTTCCAATATGTATAGTGTCTCTTCATTGGTTTTCATGAATGAAACTGTTAATTAAAGCTGCTAGTTTACAGACTGTCAATGCTTTAAAGTGTTTGCTTAGACATCTGACATGTACATTAGATAAATTAGCACCTGAGAAAATGCATCATGTAGTGTTTATTATTAGCATCACTGTTTACTTTCTCTTTTGACATACATTCTTGTAAAAGTTTGTTGATAAGCAATTTTGACCAGTGAATTGATAATATGAATATAATGGCATTTTCAAATTGATAAGTTTCATACTCACTTCTTCTCAGTCAGAGGAAGCTCTGAGCTTAGCAGGCTAGGCTTTTATATTTTATTAAGCCGTTTATGGATCTATCCCTTAATATTTTCACTATGTTTCATTTGGCTTGTCTATAAATCCTTTTTTATCTATGTTAGTCAGTTAATAAACTTTCAAATGATCTGAGCAGCCTTAGGCCTGGCATTCCTCTTCAGAAATGCCTTTTTAGTCACTGGCTTTTTGTAGTATTCAGGTTGTTCATATAGTAGTTCAACATGACCTTTTCAAACTCTAAACAAACAAAAACAGGGTTACTTTTTCAGCAATTTAAATTAACCAATAAAACAGGGTTGTTTGAAGCTACAATGCTTACGATACTGGTTATCAGTGTTGGCTGGATCCTCTACACACTGACAACACAATTTAAAAAATATATATATTTCCTTTGGTGACTTTTTCACCAAAGATGTGAAATAACTCAATAACTTGAGTCATTGAAAGTCAATGCTTACAGTTAAATTTTCAAGTTTAAAAATATATTTGTAAACAGCACAGACTTCACAAAGATCTGGGAAAGATCACTTTGCAATCAAGGGAAAAGTCTTCTTCAGTTCTATCAGAACAGAATGTGCAGATATTGTTTTCTTTCCTTCCACCTCACATGCATATCTTACTTTTTCAGTGGAGAATAAAAGATTTTAACTACCAAACTTTTGAATGTTCTCATATAAACAGAAACCAATTCTGGAGGCCCTAAATATTATTGTGAGACAAAGTTTGAGATCCAGATGAAGTCTACTGTGTGGCATTATGTGTTTCCAGTTGAACATTTGTTTTGCAAGATACATACTTGGATATATACTCAATGTAAATGTGCCAGACTAGAATTGCCAAAACATAACTAAGTAAAATGTCAGAATTCAGTTTCACAGCATGGAATTTGCAGTACCTTCCTGAATTAACTTTTTGATAAGGGTAATCTAATTCTTTGAAATCATCTCCTTAATACATACTGAAAAATTCTGAATATGTTCTGGAATACACACGACATGCTGAAAAGTACTGAAAAAGAGTCTTGGTAATGAATTGTACAACTAAAACGGGATGATTTACATTCTAAAATGCAATTTTTCCCTGGTATACCTTCCTATTTTCTTTCAATATTTTCTATATTGCAAATATGAGAAAGTAGCAATGAAAGGGTAAAGTACATACACTAGCTTTTGTTTTGCATAACCTATGGTCACATACTATTTCAGAGGTGTTATTGAATCTGCATCTCCCAAAGTCTTTTAAGGTCAGTTTGACTGCTGAATAAGGTTATTCTGTACTGAAAACTGATACAGCTGCGTGACAGGAGAGGAAAAGACTCACAGCATCTACTTATGAGAGACGTGAACAGGAGTGGCTCTGCAGATGGCAGAGTGCATATAAGGTCCTACAGGTATAATTCTCCTATATGTATATATGTGTGTCCTGTTTATATATAGAATAGCATATATATAGATATCTTCTATATATAACTCTGTGATATTATATCTAGAACTACAACTCTGTCCTTTTTCAGGGGGTGTACCTTATTGCCCAATAGTAATGCATCACTCCTCACTCATGCCTTCTGTAAGATACCACACAACTACAGAGGAAAAGTGAACAAACAGTTCCCAAGATTCTTTGCCTACATGTAGAGTATGTGAATATAGGCATAAGGATTGTCCACTATCCACTGCTAATTTAACCCCATAACACTAAACCAGAATCTGCCCTTTTAGATTAGCTTTTTCACACATGTACAATACAGGGCTGCATGTTTAGTCAGTTCAGATGTTTTGATAATTCTGTAAGTTACATGCAATAAAGAATTGAGTATATCTGTTGTAACTGCAAGTGGAATGTCAGATGCCACTTCGTGACACTGTCTAGATAAAGCGGAGGGATTTCAAAAGGAGCTAAGGACCACTGAGGACCATGGTTAAGGATATAACAGCTTTTTGAAAACATCCTTGAAATCAGTGGAAGTTTAGTGTCTAAACACCTTGGAGAATAATTTGGGTGTTCAGATTGCCTAAATGATATCTGAGGTGGCAGCATCACAGTAATTGCTAAAAACACTGTGTGTCATTCTCAAGACAGAGAAAAATAATACAGTCCATATGATCCTTCCTAAGCTTAAAAGTTTTAAGGTTAAGAAAGGAAAATTTGGGATAAAGAACAATTTTTGAAATTAATTCCTTATCAAAAATAAAAAACAGCTAAAATCTCACCAATTTTAATTGGGATTAAGTAAATAATGATAGAAAAAAGATGCTATTGAAACAAATTCTATTTCAGCTGAGTATATCATGATGTTAAAAAAAGTAATTTTTGTTCTTAACATCTTTAAACATTCTGAGGTTATTTACCTGACAGGGTGCTTGAATACTTGAAACCTAAGTTACTTTCTACATCAACTCAACAGCACTTTGTTGTACAATGTTTCTGACCTCACATTTCTATGATACTCCTTATACCTACTAAAGTTTCTCAGTTTTAGGTATACAT
Source organism: Anseranas semipalmata (assembly GCA_013399115.1). Taxonomy (NCBI): domain Eukaryota; kingdom Metazoa; phylum Chordata; class Aves; order Anseriformes; family Anseranatidae; genus Anseranas; species Anseranas semipalmata. Next base: position 14,990 of record VXAA01002562.1, read on the forward strand.
GAAGTGCAAAACAGAAAACTTGCAATCCCTATATGAGGAAAGAAAGATAGAGCATTGGCAGATTTTGCATGCTTTTAGATATGCCTAGTCTGCCATGCCATCTCCTAGCATGCATTTAGAGCATTTTTCAGCCACACAAGTGAATGAGTTTTGGAGCTTTTCCAGAAGCTCAGCTTTGAGTCAAAGAGAGAAGTCTACATTTACAAAGAACCATTCACAGCTGTCAGAAGTTAGCTGTCTGTGGGACTCAAAGTACAGCTGCAGTTTTTCCAGAATACTGACAACTTCTGTGGCAACCAGAGTCTGTTCAGTAGTACTGGCATTTCTGAAGCTTTATCAAAAAAAAAAAAAAAAAAAAAGTCTCAATGCTCTATGCCTGTAATTTCCATTTTTGTGTTTTTATTACTCCTTTATTGTTCTGCATTCCAATGACATACTGCATTGTTTTCTGAACTTGGGAAATTATAAGTTATCAAGTTTTGAAATAAAATGTTTATTGTCTTTAGATTTTTTTTTAAGCTTCTAGAATGAACAGAAAGCAGTAAACTCCGTGGTTTTTTTTTTGTTTGTTTGTTTGTTGTTGTTGTTTGTTTTTTTCTGAGGCATATAAAATTAAATTTGTGGCAATTACGAAGAAGAAACAGCAACAACATTTATACTAAATAGGAGTGTTGGGAGTGCATCATCCCAGTTTTGCTACAGTCAGACATATAGTGATATGTTCCTCTTTTTACTTCAGTAAGGATACTACCTACAACTCCATTGCTCCTGAAGACACTCTGAACATTCTTCATATTTTTTTCTTATATTTAATATACAGGGAAACAAATATATTGTGATGTGTGCAGTATAAAGGTGTCATTTTCACTTGTGGAATACCTCTGCAATTGCATTTCTCAGAAATACTGCAGTAACCTAAACTAAAATGTTTGTGCTATGCCCCATTATCTGAATTCTGTTTTATGAACCCCAGCTCTCATTGTCTTCTTGAAAAGTTTGCATTATCACAGCAAGAAGATGGCTATTAATTTGGAACAGAAGCCATACTGTCTTATTTCTTCTGAGAAGTGTACAGTACATATTAGAATAATATAAAGCTGTATATAATGAGCACTAGCAATTTTTTTTAACAATATCCCAGAATGTCATTTCAAAGAGTATGCCAAAAGTGAAAGGATAGAAGAAAAAAAAGAAAGAAAAAGTGAAGGCAGACGGATCCAATCAAGCATTTAACACTAGTAAAAAATTAAAATCGGGATACTTTTTATGATCTATATTTTAAGTCTAAGGCAGTTTGAAAAATTTCTTTTAACTAAGCTTTTCTGTTCCCCCTTCCCTACTCCCCCAAGTAAATCTGATAGTTTTCACGCCAAATGATTTTTATGTATGAAAATTTTAGGTGTTAATGCAGAGGAGGATTGCAAGCTGAGCAAAAGAACCTTGGCTCAACTCTCTTTTCTCTTTTTTCTTTTTGTTACTTGGATAAAGCTGCAAGTGTTTGTGAGTTCATATAAGGAATTACTGTTAAGAAGAAGGAGAGAAGGAAAGAGGGGAATGACATTTCAAGAACCATGACTTCTTCTTGTTTTGTTATTCCTGACTCTGATCCACCTTATGTGTTCCATATTGCTTCTAACTATATTGCATTCTTGAGGCTGACAATGTAGTTTAGAAATGCAGAAGACCCCTGTGGACTTGCAATGAAAACCCCTCCGCAATCAAGGCTGGGTGTATCAGGCTCTCAAGCAGCTTTCCTGTGGCACAGTAACTGACTGTTCAGTGGGAGCCTTTCTACATGTCCAGCTTCTCTGATTACACTAATAATATCTCTGAAATCTCCCAATTTCTGTACTAATTTTCAGAAATAAATTAATGGGATGTATTCATATAAAACCAAAAGACCTGTAAATGCATGTTCTCACTAGTTTAGATGTTCTCAAAAAAAACCATTTTTTACAAGTTTCTTTTTCTTCTGCAGTAACAAATGGATGCCACAAACCAATGGTTTTGGATATATCTCTGATATCTGTATCACAGATACAGAAGTATTTGTATGAATGAGTCTGTGTCTCATCATGCAGAGGATTTCCTCAGGAAGTCTCTTGGACTTGAATGTGTTTCCATGATCTGAGTATACAGCTTTGCTGTATTAAACTGAATCAGGGTGCCACTCCGTGAAAATTGCTTTCCATCTGTGTTGCCATTGCTCGTTAGTTTTACATAATACGTTGTTTTTTTTATTATTGTTTTTGTTTGTTTGTGTACTTCTACTGTGGCACTGTGGCTTTTCTTTTCTTTTCTTTTCTTTTCTTTTCTTTTCTTTTCTTTTCTTTTCTTTTCTTTTCTTTTCTTTTCTTTTCTTTTCTTTTCTTTTCTTTTCTTTTCTTTTCTTTTCTTTTTTTTTCTTTTCTTTTCTTTTCTTTTCTTTTTTTTTTTTCCCAAAGTAAAGTCCAAATCACAATATTTTAATCATTCAACATTATCAAATCACTCTAAGCATTGTAGCATATGAATAAATGGTTGAGATGACCTCCATAATGTTTAGAGAAATATTCAGAAATCACTGTGGAAAAAGGCTGTGAAATTCAGTGATGAAAGAGGGACTCAAAAATAGAAACTTGATATTTTATTTCAAAAGATATCTTAATAAGTATATTTTCTTCCCATTCCTGAAAGGGAAAAGAAAAGCCATGATGACAAATGTTACTCTACCCTGTGGAGTCCAAGAAAATCTTTATATTAAATCTTTTGAAGAGTAACACTTTATTGTATTGCCATCATATTGCCACAGTTTCTAAGCAGCCTTGAGACATTCACTTTCTAAACCATTGGGAGCTCTTTATCTCATGGAATTTGACATGCCCATTTTGGGTAGAAAAATATTCAAGTGGAGTCACCTTTCATCATATCAGGTCTTGCAAGTTGTCAAAAGACTAGGCTTCCAAGAGCAGATCTTTGATTCGTTTGGTTGCTGTATTCCACTTTGGCCACTGTTTATGGAAGAGAAGGTGAAATACTCAGAAAAAAAAGTGTGCATATATGTATAAATATATATATATATATTTATCTATCTTGAAATGTATTGCTGTTTCTTTGTGAAACCCGACACTGTACAAGGTTTTTGAGCACAATAATAAACTGCAACTCAAGCTGAAACATGGCAAAATAGAAATGTTGAAGATGGAAACACTTTTAAATAATACCTGATTAGTACAGGCAACTAACTCATGGTAGCCCTTGAGTAATATGTTTATCAAGCTTTGAAAGAGAATTAAATTCTATATAGATAATGCAAAAATTCAGAGTTGAACTGTTAAAATAGCCAAGAATTTTGGAATGGAGATAATCTCTGATAACTGTGGTGGGTTGACCCCAGCTGGCAGCTAAGCCCCCCCCAGTCACTTGCTCACCCTCCCTTGCAATGGGATGGGGGAGAGAATCAGAAGGGCAAAAGTGAGAAAAACTTGTGAGTCAAGATAAAAGTTTGATAATTGAAGGGGACCTCCCTCCCCAAACCCCAAAAAATAAAAATAAAAAAAAACAAGTGATGCAGAGGTAATCATTCATCATCTCCCACTAGCAGACAGATGCCCAGACACTCTCTGAACGATGGCTACCATAGAAAGAATCCCCCCCCTACTTCCAACCTCTCCCTCCAACCCCCTTTTTTTTCTTTTTATTTTCCTTTTTT
>VXAA01002562.1:26435-38087 GCA_013399115.1 Anseranas semipalmata
AAAAAAAAAAAAGTTGATACATCGATGTTTGCTCCAAACTCAACATCTGTATGAATCAAACCAATTGTCATGATAGGGTTTTGTAGTAAAAAAGAATACATCGATAAATTCATGTAGATGACATATGTTTTCATATAACCCTATTTTGAAGAATAACTATGATAAATTAAAAAAAAAAAAAGTGCATGAGAAGACTTAAAAAGATTGCTGTTGTAAAAAGTTATAACTCCTGAGAAGAAAGAAAATCAAATCCTTAAGACAGATATTGAAATATTTTAGAATTCTAATTAATCTATGTACATCATTAGGGTCAAGATTCTTGATTAATGGTAGGCTCAAAAAATTCTCGAGGAAAGATAGTCTTTGCTAGGTAAGATAACAACCCTTCATTGTTGCTGTGGCAAACACCAGCGTTCATCATTATATTATTCTGTATTATCACGAGCTACCTAAGTACTCCTTTCAGGACCTGCATTTGAGCCTTTTTTGTTTTTGTTTTTTTTTTTTGTTTGCCTGAGACTACTGCCTGGTATACTGAGATAGTGCCATTGCAAGAGATATGTCTGATAAAGGTTAAAACCAAGTGGGAAGAATTTCCTACCCCCAGTCATCAAACTGAGCAACTGTTTAGCTGAGAAAGAGAAAGAACAAGTCAGATCTGTCTTTGTAGTTTAGTGCTTTACTGGGACAAATGTAAGCAATCTGACTTTAACCTAAATGTTCAAAGAATTTTTTTTTGTCCGGCTATGAAAACCAATTTAAATAAACAGATATAACCATGTACAAAATAACACAATATAAGACTAGACAAAGTTCTGCTAATATTGTCTGGTTTCTATATAAAGCAATCCAGTGAAGATATATTTCTCGTTCTCATTCTGAAGTGTGAATAGTGCTGCTTGGTGAACACAACTAAAGAAGTTCTGATTATGAATGAAATGTAGCTCGAATCTGAAAAAAAATATATTTGAAAATGATTGTATGTTTTCTAGATTAGTTTAAGAATAATTGGGAGAATTCTTTATAGTTTTTTACTTCACATACTTCTATCAGGGAAAATCAGTGCTTATTGTTCCACCAAATGTCCTTGATGCTATTTGGCGATGAGGCATCCTGCTTTCTAAAGAAGTCTAATAGATAGAGTTCTAAAACTTCTATTCAGTGTCACCAGTGCTTCTTGTAGTTTCAAATCTATTCTGGTAGACTGGAATCTCATAGACATGAGACTGTTTTTAAGTCAGCAAAACAAGTGTATTTTAACTATCTAACCTCTATACTCATGATACTTTTCATATATATGGGAAAGTTTATTTTCTTCTTTATAAATTTAATATTTTCAAGATTTTTAAGGAATATATTAACCTATGATTCTTACTTCTGTCTATGTTGTCTGAAGAGATTTTGTTTTCCTTGCATTAAGCTCAGAGACTTAACAGTAATATTTAATTTGCATTTTTTTTTCCTAAATGGTAAGACTAAAATAATACATACAGTACTTTAAAACTATTTATCTTTAGTTTCAATAGTTAAAACATAAAGCATGTAAGAACAAGGTTATTCATGGTTGTATCCTTTTTCTTCTCAATTATCTTCTTTAGAAACAATATTTGAAAAATAAGTCATTATGACAATTGTACCATTTATTTATAGATGATGACTAAAACCAAAATTGGAAAAAGTAATGAACACAATATAGGCAGGTTTTCTTAATAGGGACATTCATTTTCCATACTGTAACTCAAACATTCAAAATGTTTTAAATTATAACTTTGATACCTAGAGGCCATTTCAATGCATAAAATACTCATGTATTTAAGGGTCTGTGTGATTCACATTAATTTTATTGGTACGTGGGAATCTGCAGTGTGAAGATGTTAGCTGTTACACATTGTTTATATAAATTTGGAGAATCAGTAACTTTTTACTGCTATACAATACAGTAGTCTAAATTAAGTTATAAAATCTAATTCTTTATTTGTGCATAGATGCTAAGAGTTTTGTCGATTAAATAGCACCATCCCAAAGAAAGTAGCAGCATGAGTTTTGTCTCAGAAAAATCCCATTGCTCAATTTTTCTTAGATAATCCTACTCTTCTGCAGTGAAGAGCCTTCTAGAGTCTTTGAGACCAAAAAGGCGTAAAGACTTTTGATTTCAATTGAAGATTCCAGGAAAATAGGCTGCTATAGCCTTCTCCGTGTGTCTTTTCGGATAGTCCATCCTGTAGTGAAATTTTCAAGATGTAGGATGAAATAAATGGTTATTTATTACAGGAACTTGTGATTTTATTTTTCTTTCGCAAGTTTAAGAAAGTAACCCACAGGACTTGTAGGTCCTGTGGATACTAGTAGTAGAAATGATGCAGTAAAAACTAGGGCACCTGATGTGGTACTCTGACCACACACATCTCCCCTTAATTTTTAATGGGCTTTATAGTATGTAAAGAACTCAAGTCAGAGTCAACATATAGTTGATCAACACCATCAGCAGTTATATAATATAGAAAAGGTAAGCCAAAGGACATGGAAATATGAAATGGGAATTCCTAATACTTTATTTGTTAACCAAGTCTTTCACAAATGGTGAAGAAATTAACATGTAGACATTTAACCTTAAATTTAATCTGAGAAAACAAATTAAATTAATGCATTAGACTGAAATTACTTCTGAACAATTCATTGAGGATAATTGAAACTTACAAGTTACATAAACTGAGTAATGCAGCCTATTTTCCTTGATTTCCTAACTTTACTAACCAATCAGCAACAGCTGAATTATGGTCTAAAAATCCTAGTTATTGAGTTTGTATCCATTTCTACATGATCTTACAATCAATCTTTAATTATCCAAGATCAACATTTATAGCCCATTGTGTGGGCAGTATTGAAATTCCTTTGCTGGAATACTCAAAAAAAAGCGAAACAACAAGGTTGCAAACATAGTTAGAATAAAGCATTTATTTTGTAAATGCACAATTTCACCAGTTCTGATTGTAGTTTTTCTTACTGAACTTATTTTATTTTATAGGGTCATATCTAATACGTATAAAGCCATTCATCTGTCTTCAGTCAATTTAACAGGCCCCCTCTGAAATAAAATAAAACAGAACCTTAGTGTAATTATAAATAAGTATTCTCACAAACACTTTTATTTTAATGGAGCCTATCAGACATTTTCACATGCCAGATAAGATGCCAGCTAATTTCTCTATTTTTTAATTACATCCTACATTTTGGCCTAATGCCTAGTCTGAGCTCTTTATGCTTTTTACAATTAGACTAATGCCAAACAGCGATTGTTTCACAGTCACCTGTGCCTACCTTTTACTTCCTTTCCGGTTTTAGAAGAGACGTGATATTTCAGTGCCCTCTGTGAAACCAAGACATGTCCACATCTTTAAGCAGATATTCTGTTTACTGGTTTTGTAGTATTTTGACATGTTTAATATTCAAATTAAACATATGTGTTGTTAACATTGTGTATATTTAGGTATCCTAGAATGAAGAACTGTGAGATTTACTGTGGAGAAAGAGAAGGAAGAAGACAAATTTAAGCCTCACTGTAGTAGCTGCAGTGCTGATGCTACTTATGCTCTAAGAGCAGCAACTCAGCTGCTTACACATGCCTTGATTTTACAGGTGCTGTTCAATTACTTAAATATTCAAAAGGTCCTAGGGTATCTGAGACAACTACATGGAATTTGCACACATGAGACCTGATATATAGGAGACACTTACCTTTTTGGACAGGAAGCAAAATGTCTGTTGTAAGTCAAATGAATCACAGTTCATGTGAGAGATGCTTCATGTGTCTGAAGGTCAGGGACAACAGGGAAATGGAGAGGAAATTCCTGTCCCTGGTTAAAAAATAAACCAAGAGAAAAAAAAAAAAAAAAAAAACTTAGATTTTTGGCCTGCTGCTATTTCAATTTTTTAACAGAGAGGTGGAGACAGCCTGACAAGCAATGTGATATGAAGTAAGGGACTCTCAGCTGTCCTCCCACTGCCTATTCAGATCAGAGATGCATTTTCCTTGACATGTTAGTTGAAGTATAAACAACCTTATTTTAATAATGAAACAGAGAATGAAATATGTTTCCAAACAAATTGCTGTTCTGTTTTATTGTACCATCTACTGAAAATGGCTGAGCATAGCTTTGTTGCCGTGAGACCATTTTGCAGTTTTGGTGGAATTAGTCACAAAAAGTTAGATTTGCAGCACTGATTAGTGAAAGTAGCTACCAGATTATCAAGATATTGCTCATTGATCTATATACTGTTCCCCTCCTCCCCACTCAAAATGCTGGAAACAGTGGTTTGAGCAAAGAAAATTTCCATAGATTCATACTGAATCCATACTGATCATTCAGTAGCCAGGCTGTTGGGCTATCTTCCTGGAAGAGCTCAGAGGTCCTCTTCTTCCTTGATGCAAACCTCAGAGGATTTTACAGAAATCTTCATGAAGACTTAGTTTCCAAGTTGATTTTGAACATTTTTTTTTTCTCAGCTCCTCAACTACATTGCAGCTTTGCTAACAGCAGCTGCCTGATCAGACCTTTCCAGAGAATTTTATATTCTATTTTCTGTAGAATTCCAACTGGACCAGTCTATTAAGAAATCCTAAATAAATACTATATCCACCTAGATAGTGGAGCCCAAGACAGTGCAGAACAGATTGTAACACAGGGGACAAACCAGTAGATACATTATAGGACTTGAATTGTTTAGTATTGTAACTTCATACAAAATCTAAAATCAACAACATAAAACTTCTGCCACAAGCAATTGCCAGAAGAAAATAATAAAAGAAAGAGAATAAGAGAATATTAATGAATATCCGGGAATAATATTACTTATGTATGAATCAGGCTATGGATATTGGTTTTGGTACATATTTTGTGACTTAGTGAGTTTGTAAACATAATTTGATGATCATAAATATAATTTTGTAATCTGATTTAATTTGTTGTAAATATAATCTAGTAATTTAGATATATGTAGTGATTTATCCAGCATAAAATGTGCAATGATACTGCATTATAATGTCTGGAATTAAAAGAAACAGGAAAGAAGAACCTATTGTTGATTAATGAATCCCAAATATTCAAATGTGAAAAAGTGAAAAAGTGGATCTTGGAAAAACAGCACATCTGCTGGACCTCTTCAGTCGCTGAAAAAAAAAAAAAAAAAAAAACACCACAACTAAGTAAGATTTTACTATTGTGTTTAAAATGCTTCTCTCACAGTGTTTTTCTCTATTTGTTATGATAAAATCCAGATCCACAAAATACACAGTCATATGTAAATTTAGCAAAGATATCATTAAAAAAAAAAAAAAAAAAAAAGATTTTAAATGAATGGATGTTCTGAGCTAGGCAAACAAATAAACAAGGAAAGAGAATGATTTTAAGGAAAAGCAAAGATCTGAAGTTTGGAAGGGATTTGTGTTGTTTCTTAATAAGGATATCATCTCCCATCATCAGGCTTCCTTTAAGAAAGATTCATTCAACAATACTACTCGGTGCAAGGGAAAGAGTAGTTAAAATTAAATAAAAATATTATCGTTCTTTCTTTCCTTCACCTACTGAACTTAACAAAGGAAATAATATTTAATTTACAAAGTTCAGTCAAAATCACCTTTGCTATTGGATGGTATTTAAAGTCTCTCTCCATGACTCCTGTGCCTGCACAAATGTCACTGATCCCTCAGGGCTGTAGAATGGTTAAGACCAAGCACTGAATTTTTTGAAACCCATGCTGGGTAGGAAACAACAGCACGAATATCCACAATTTACAATTTCACTTTCACAACACCTAAGTTTTCAGTAATGTCAATTTAAGGTGGTGATATGTCCTGAAAGAGCAGTATCTCAGAATTGTTCAGCATACCATAGACTCAGTGATAAAAAGAGCAGTGGGAGCCCATCATACTCTGCTCAAAGAGGAGAGCCACAAAAGTATAGATGGCAACATGATTCAAAGTCTTAACAGGTCTGGCATAGTTCTATTGTGCAGCTGTACCACTCAGTGTAAACCGTGTCTATACTCTGATGGTTTCCAATAGACATTTATTAATGTCTTAATAACTAGTTAACCAGTTTACCAGATATACTTTTTCTAAGTTGAAGCCATCATAACTTAAAATTTCTGATGTCAATTATCTTTAAAAAGCTTAAATATATACCTTTTAACAAAGTCTGATGTTTGTAAAAAGGCAACTTGAACGTATAGAATCAGATTTTTAAAGGTAACTAACTTACTCTTAATGTTATTGAGAGATTGGCATCTGCTTATATTTAAAATACCTTCTCTATTCTGTGCATTTTTCTATAAAAAGCACATGAAATACAGTTATGTGGGAATGTTACCTACGGAAAAAAGGTGTGATTGGTCTCCAATAAAGTGTTTAATTGAGAGAAATATTGGGTTTTGTCTAACCACATTTATTTTCCCTTTTATTCATATACCTTACAACCCTCCAAAATGTATATAGGGAAGACAAAATGATGTAATAAATATCTCTAAAAGGTAAAATAACTTTTTTTTTTCAGTACTTTGATCACTGTTTTTTTTTTAAGGTTTATTATTACTATCATTTTCAAAATATAGCATTTAAAAATACCTTATTCAGACATTTAAATGTTATATCCATGTAAGATATTATGATAGATACACACAATGTTTCAAGTACACTATACAGTCCTATAAAAAGCTGTTACGATATATTGTATAGCTTTGAAGATAACCTCTCCATGTATCTAATAAGAATTTAATTAAGATTTACAATCAAGACTGTTTTTTGATGAAGCTTGTAATGTAAGTTGAATAGCATGGTATTTTTGAAAGAATATTTATACTTTTTTTCAAAATTAATCATTTTATTTATTAGGGGAATATTAATGACAAGTATATTGGCAGCCAGAAATTTCTCGTTTTGTGATATGTTATTTGAATTTCTTGAATTCATTTGGCATCAGTTAATACATGTCATGTTAGTAACAACTCTAACAGATTTAAATAAAGGATGTGGCTGTTATGGCTGTCACTTATCTACACAGAGCACCTAATGGAAAGTCAGACAGGTAAACCTTTACTACTGCAAATGCAATATTCTACATTCTTTCTCATTTGTACTACCCTGCAAGAATGAGATTGTTTACTTACTTTACATTTTGCTGGGTTGTTACACCACTGCACGCTATTTCAGGCACTTTGAACTACATAAAAGAGAAAGAAAAATTTATAATTGAGGCCAGAGGGTCACCAGAAAGGCTCCAGAGGACATCAAGAACCAAGAAATTTGTTTGCTCACAATTCAAAAGGAAATTGAAATAATTATTTTCAAATTGTTACACTCTCTGTCAAGTGATGAAGCTAGTAAACAGCTGACTTTCCTGGGTGTTGTAGCAAAAAATTTTAACTACTCTTTGAAAATGAAAAAGGGAACAGAATAGGTCATTGTTTAAAACTCTCCAAGCAGTTAATAAAATGATAAAGGTAAGGTTAGAGCAGTACTCACTGGATTCCAAAATGTTAATGATACAGGAACCATCTTCCCCTTTTAACCTGCACTCCACTTATATTCATTTTAACCTTAAACAAAGCCTGTAAGATAGTTTTAGCTCCTGTGTATAAAATAGGCAAAAATATGTAGTGTATTTGTATAGTATAGTGTGTGTGTGTGTACACTATTTATGTATGCTTTTTCTGGATAAACAGAATATAACTGTCAATAGTGGAGTAGAAACCTTAGTACATTTGACAGCAGTCACCTCCCACATCCTCACATTCACGCTTAAAAACAGGGCTGGGAATAGCTCTGACAGTACCTTACAATTACATTATCTTGCAATTTCAAGACAAAGCTGGCTGTTAATAACTAGAGTTAGTTCTGGCTTCATCCATCTTCTTGACTTCCTGCTCATTCCTGTTATGTAACAGGAAATGGAAAAAAGTGGATACAATCTGGAGGCAAAGTCATTTCTCTATGCCAGCTCTAGCAGCTATTGTAACTGTGCAGAGGAATTGTTAGAAACATGTTTGAACAACGTTTGTTTAGACGTTTGCCTTGGAGGGAATTTATAAGTCGGAGTCATATGTTAGTTTCTATAGGATCTTCCTGAGTAGATCTACCCAGTAACTTGTGCAAAGGAATGTAGAAATTTGGAAAAATAATATATATACCTAGACCGTTTTTAGACTCTTCTCCTTGGTCAGCCTTCCTATGTGAAGTTTTGTGATCCAGCTGTCACACAAAAACATCTTTCTAGAGCATTATTCTAAATAGAGTTCATCCTATATAATTGATTCTGTGTGCAAACTTGCACTTACAAGTTTTGCCTGGCCAGTGGTATTTTGATTTTTGTTAGGAAATCTTTTGATGAGACATTTTGTTGTGCAGGTGTTTGCAAGGTTTGCAAGAGGATGCTACCTAATGAAATCATTCCTTTAGAAGAATTCAAGAACCAGATCAAATGTGATATAATACTGCTCTGTCTCCTTGTTAAAAAACAGGGAATGGAAGAGGTTCAGAAGCAGTTATATCCTCTAAAGAGGCCAAATCAGAGCTGGCCATAGCCTGAAGGCAAAACTTGTGCTCTGATGACTTTGAGGACACCTATAGTGGTGACAAATAATTATTATGTTGGAAAAGTGAATTTCTGCTAGGCCTGAAAATGAACAGAAGAGTTTGAGAAAGGACCAAAGACTAGTAGGCATGTATATATGAATAATTCCAATTAACAGTGTTATGAGACGGAAGAGTGAACTACCATGAAAAGCTAGCTGCTTAATAGACTAAAGGTAATGTCACTCAGGAAAGAGCTTTAGGCTCATAACAGGGCTTTAGGGGCTGAATAAGGGTTGAAACAGGAGAAAAAAGGAAGAGGGAGAGGGAGAGCTCTGCTGATGGCATATGAAACCTCTGGAAAATTTGCTTGCAATATGTCTGGTGTCTCTGCTGTTAAATATCTGAAAGAGTGGTATTTTCTGAGGTAAATATCATATAGGGAGTTAGACTTGATGATCTTTATAGGTCCCTTCCGCCTCACGTCGCCTTACCTCTGTGTATAATAGGTGGAGAGGAAGAAGGGAATGGGCTGGGCATAGCAACTTAAAAGAATCCACAGAGAAACCTACCTAAACTGTTCCATGCCCCACAGCTGTTAAAGGTTGAGTGCCACTTCCCTAAATGAAACTAGAATTATCTCCTTTGAATGGCCTCACTTATCAGCAATTTCGGTTAGTACAACAATACTGTAACCTCATCAAAATTTGAAACTGTCAATACAAATAAAAAGCAGTCTACAAATAAAGCAGTCCAGATGGTTAATTTTTCAAATTCTCTCTGTTCTTCATAAAGACAAAGCAGTGCTATAGCATTCACAGACCAGCTGATTAGCTTATTGGACTATTAATTAGAAGTGAGATAAAAAGATTACTCTTGAAGTATTGCACTAGCTACTAAGTGGCTGGTCTAGTAAAATACCTTTGGATCTTGAATTGATAATCTTTGGATTCTACCTGAGAATCCAAGAAGAAAGGTAGAAAAAAATGCAAGTTGTTTCTTTACTTTCTGTGGTACATTTTAAAGCACTAGCCCATCACACATATGTAAATATTTATCAAAATATCTGATTTTGCATATCACTTTATATTTTCAGTGGCTGTGAATACTGCTAAAGATATTTTGAAAAGTGGCAGATATTCATTTCTAATATATATTTGTTGATGCTGAGATCTAAGTCCTTTTGCAAAGAATTTCCATGAGGAAATAAATAAATTATTAAAGTGAAATTCGGAAGATCTTACTTAGGCAAACTTTTATTATGATTGGCAGGAGTTTTACCTAAAACAAAAAGAAACAAAAAAGAAAAAAAGTAGTAGCATGTGACATTTTTTCTCTTTTGTTTCCGTGCAGCACTTGTGCAATAAATACTCCCATTAGATTTAGTAAAACATTTTATTTCAACTTAAAAAAAAATAGTCTGAACCACAAATCAAACAGGATGTGCTCGAAATTCTAGAGCAGCTGAGCAACATGATGCAAAGCTGTCATTTCCTACACTTCCACCGTTTACATTTCAAGTGATCTGTGAAGTATTGTCAGTATGCTGAGGCAACTGTTCTAAGCAAATGACATTGATTCAGCTTCAAGGATGACATGAAAACATCCAGATGGCAAGCATGCTTCACATTATAAACATCAAATAAATTATAACAGAAATTCAGAAAGGTGGTCACAGTAACTATTATATCAGTAAACAGGAAAAAAATATTGGTAACAGGTTTTCAAAAGAGCAGTATTCAGATGCCTTGTTTGTCTGAGAGAAAGTGATGTATACTGTAGGCTATAATTAAGATTTGAAATCTGATCCGAGTCAGCTGAAACAGTTGTTACCCCTTTCTGAATCTAATATTATTGAAATTAAATAAGAAGGAATTGGGAGATTTTTTGTATCAGCTGTCATAGACATCTCCTGAAGAAGGATTCTGTGTATGAACTGAAAGTAGTTTTGAAAGAAATTCTCTGAGAAGGAATTTGTTATCACCTACAATTCATGTTAGTAAGAGGGGTGTATTATCTTCTTCTACCACCCCATCCAGTAATTACATTCAAAGGACACTGAAGATTTGTCATTTTGTGCAAAAGACAAAACTCAGAAGTTCAGTCACTTGCAAAAACTGACATTTTGGGGAAGGGAGAGAAACAACCTAAAAAGAATTGCTCTTAAAAAAAAAAAAAAAATGATGCTTAAGAATAGTCTCTTAAGGTAGGAAGATAAAGTTGATAGTAGTAACTACGGAAATATTAGTTATAAACCACAAGTTTGGATGTGTGAGAACTGCTAAGATGTAAAAAAGCTAATTAAGGTATGTTTCAATGCATACTGAATATCAATGTTCCACTGGAAGAAAGAAATTCCCTATTTTAAAGTTAACTTTTGTTTATTGGATACTGCAACCAGTGACATTATAACTCAAGAATTTTTGAACTGAAAATTGTAAGGCAAAATTTTTCAGACTTAAATGGAACATTTAAAATATTCTTTTGCAAATTCATGTTAATGTAATTGTCATTAAAATGATGAAGAGCTTTTTGTTTCCAAAGAGTAGTCTGTAATAAAAGACTAGTATAAATGCAGAAATTGACATTCATTATACTAGACAGACAGAAGACCTTTTATAGTTAAATTTTCCATCCATCTTGTAAAATGGAATAATTTTCTACTTTTCTACAGTAATAATAAATATACAGTAATATAATTTTCTTACCTTTTTCTACAAACATTTAACTAAGGAGATTACTGGAACAACTTTTAAGTATATAGATGATGTTCAAATAAATGATGTATTTCCTCAAATATTCAACACATGCTGTAGCAATATTTATTATACATAGTGTTGGGAACACAGTTCAGGAAATTTTACTCATTTTGGATATGCAGATTAACAGTAGAAAATTTGATGGGATCTTTCGTATCTATGTGGAAGACAATTTAAAAAGATGTTCTCTCATAAGATCTCTTACACTTCCTGCTTCCAGATGCAAAAAAAATGCTATTAAGAAGACTGTTAGGAGCAGGAAGAATTAAATATGCATTGTGACAATAAAACTAGAAAGTACAATAATATTCAAAACTTGACAGCCCCCCC
>VXAA01002562.1:38123-53125 GCA_013399115.1 Anseranas semipalmata
TCCCCCCCCCCAAATATACATATTGCCTAGATTCTGGTAAAAAGCTTTAGAGTTTCGCAGTTATTAATCACTAAGGGTGATTGGTCCCTTACTGTTGAAAAACAGCATGTGGGAACACTGTGAAGTGGTGATCTTGTTTCCTTCTACAGCACAGGTAGTGAATCCTTCCTTGGTAGGAAGGACAGCAGTACAATGATCCTTGGCTTCAGCCTAATTTTAGGCAACTAGACAAGATGCTGAATAACTATTCTTTGAATATAATCTTTTTCTTCCCAATTGCTATCTATTTTGTTAAATCTGGTCAAAGAATGTAGTTCACAAAAGTGTTCCTATAATCCTTGGCTTGCTTTTTCCTTGGAGTACCATTAGCTGATTTGAGCAAATTCTTTAAAAAAATTCATAATTTTTACTTTTTCTTAGTAACACCAACAGAATTTTTCTGTGCTAGGGATTCGAAACTCCATTATATTAAGTGGCCAGATCAAGCTGTTTTACCAGGAGAAACAGATGTTCTTATCTGTGGCCACAATCCATGGATAGACCTATCACAACATTGTAATTAAGGATTACAAACTTTTCCACATTCTTCATCTGAAGAACAAAGGAGTTTCATTGATGGAAGGAAGCCTACTTTTCTTACTCCAGGAAAGTAAATCATGATAGTTTTCCATAAAAACAACATTATTCTAAATTCTTTAGAAGAATTATTGCATTCTATTTTTCACTGTAGTAGGAAAAAAAAAAAAGATATATTATGGTAGTAAATAAAGAAGAAAAGAAATCCAGATATTCATAAAGTATATTAAATAACTGGAAACTTCAAGCAGTATTAATTTAACCACTGTAAAGATAATGTTAATGAATTTTATTACTTATTTTTGTATACTGAAACTGCAGCATTACTGTGCAAGTTCTATAGTAGAATTATAATAAAATACATGCAATTACCATTTGAGATAAATCATGCTAAACTGACAGCAAAAAGAAATACAGGAATCCAGCTCCAGTACCTCATTTGTGAATTATTATGCAGTAGCTACTCTCGGTAGCCTGAGTTCCCAGTCTTTCACTGTTTTAATTATAAGCCCTTTTTTATTTGGATTTAAGACCTCAGCCATCTTACTGGGCTGAAATAAAATGAATAATATATATTTATATAAAATATATATGTATTATATATATATAAAACTATATCTCAAACCTGTATTCAAAGCTATTTAATTACATTCCATTTAGTGAAAAGGGTAATGCTTAAAATTATGACTTTTCTTTAAACAAACAAAAAAATTCTAGACCAATGTGACAAAACAAATAACACTTCTCAGACAATGTTTTCCATTATTTTGATGACTCGCATACCTCCTTCTTGCCCCTTACCATCTAAACTAATTTTGATGAAAATCTTGCAATTGCCCCAGCAATTGTCTTATTCTCCCGGCATTCCTCATTTCCTTACCCTCACACTTGGTAAGGTTTTCTTGTTAGATTAACCAGCTTCTTAACTGAGTTGTAAAACAGTTCAACTGAAGCTTGTGAATGTTTTAAATTCAGCAGGCATTGTTTTAGATTATTATTTTATTATTATATCTTAAGTTATTCTTAAAAGATATAAAGCAAAGTTTCCTCAACAGCTTATTCTATCATAGGCCAGTAAGTCATATCTAAAACTCAGAATTAGACTACAGAACATAGACAGTTATATTATATATGCTAACATTTTCTAATTCAATTACAAGGTTTAAATTCATAATTGACCTTACTGAGAGTATACTGCAAAGTATATATATTAGTACCAGAATTAAACTCAGCATGACAGTCTCTATTGATGTTAGGAGAGGGGGGCAAATTAGTTTTGAAAAAAATAGGGTGAGATCCCTCGGGCTTTTCTCTTGTCTTTTTACAGAATGATAGAATATACTGAGTTGGAAGGGACCCACAAGGATCATCAAGTCCAGCTCTTGGCTGGACCACCCAAAAATCAGACCATATGTCTGAGAGTGTTGTCCAAATGTTTCTTGAACTCCAGTAGGCATATTGCTATGACCACTAAGGAGCCTGTTCCAGTGCCTGACCACCCTCTCAGTGAAGAACCTTTTCCTAATATCCAACCTGAATCTCCCCTGATGCAGCTTCATGCTGTTTCTTCAGGTCCTATTGCTGGCCACCAGAGAGAAGAGATCAGCACCTCCCCCTGTGCTACCCTTCATGAGGAAGCTGTACGCTGTGGTGAGGTCTCGCCTCAGTTTCCTCTTCCCTACGCTGAAGAAGCCAAGTTTGCCCTCTAGACCCTTCACTATCTTCATAGCCCTCCTTTGGACACTCTTTAATAGTTTTATGTCCTTTTTATATTGTGGTGCCCCAAACCACACACAGTACTTGAGGTAAGGCCGCACTAGTGCAAACAGTCGCTTCCCTTGACAGGCTAGCAATGCCGTGCTTGATGTACCCCAGGATACAATTAGCTCTTTTGGCTGTCAGGGCACACTGTTGACTCATATTCAACTTGCCATCAAACAGAATCCCCGGATCCCTTTCCATGGGGCTACTCTCCAGTCTCTCCTCCCCAAGTCTGTATGTATATCTAGGGTTGCCCCATGCCAGGTGCAGAATATGGCACTTGCTCCTGTTGAACTTCATGTGGTTGGTGATTGCAAGGTGATTTTCTTTCCCTTATTTCCACAAACAGGCTTGTGTCTTTCACTGAACTTCAAAAAAATAAAAATAAAAACAAAAATAAAAATAAATCACAACTATTTATGGTAATGATATGGAAATTAGATCCATTCTATGTTGCAGATCTCAAAATAAAGGAAGGATTCAAAATTCATGAAATTTGAATGTAATTTAGCTGTGACAATGCTTGAGCTTTGAATAGTCATTTTTTCTTTGTTTCCCTCAGAATCACAAAAGGAAAGTGATGATAACTCCCTTGCTTGCTTGTACTATAGAAACTCTTCAGTGTCCAGCAAGTACTTTTTACAGTATCTTTAAAAATAGTGCTTTGATATGATGAAGAGATTCTGTGCAATTCAATTTAGTTTAACAAAACACACAACATTTAACACTAATAATTACAGAGCACTTATTAAATAAAACAGTGCACAGCTTTTCCATCCAGATTTTTCACTGAAAGAAGAAAAAATCTCTTTAGTGTTCTTACTGTCCATACCCCAAAAATCTAGCTTGAGAAGACAGTGATTTTGATGATAACATGAAACATATAATGCTCTCTGCACAGATTTTCTTTGAGATCTTTAGTTTTCACCAACACAAAACCTAGAGTGAAAGACAAAGTCCAAAATAATAATGTTGCACTCCACTTCAGTCAGCAATCTGAACAGTTGGATTTGCACTTTTATGTCACCAGTGGACACCTTTGAGTTTTATTAACTACCCGTGAGCTTCTGTGTCCTTAATGCATTAAGGATTCACCTTCAAAAGACTGAACTGTTCTGGCTAGGCTGTTTCTTTTCTTGTACCACATTACCTGAGCTTTGATAACTAGAAATTCCTGAACTAGAGCTTCTTCCATTTAACCGGCTGTCAAGGTGTTTGATTTAGGACTACTTGATTCAGGACTTTTTTCTCCTCCTTGGTCTGCCACAGCTCATATCAGTTAATCTCGCAGTCTCATTATAAAACCCATCTTTCCACCCGTGCAGCTTGAGAGAGGCTGGATGAAGTACATTAACATAATTGCTATTTTCTTGTGAGCATACATTTAGAGAGACAGGTTAATCCACTATGTGGGAAATGAGTATGGGTAATCTCACCTATGTCAGGGATATAAAGGATTACAATCCTTTGGATTGTATTATTTTAATTAAAAAGAAATAATCAGTCATACATCATATTGGATGAAGTCTAACACATCTGTCAGGAAGAACCAAACCAAGAAATGCATTGTTATGAAAAGCATGAAAAGAAATTTAGGGACTTGTGTTCTGTGTGCATATTGGGGTGTTCTAAATATTGGTGAATTTGTTTATGTATTATTTTATCAAATAGTAACAATAAAAAACTTTAAACAAATAATTTCTATATTACAACGAGAGATGTAGTTTATTTTTCATTCTTAAAGAGCAATATATAATGAAAAAACATTTGCTTTTATGTTATTTGAATACTGAAAGACAAATAACAAACTTCATTAAAATGTTTCCCATTTCAGCAATAATGAATTGATAGCAGTTTTCATTGCATTTATTTGGATTAAAATAATTTTCAAAAATAATAAATTTTCTGGTGAATCTAATCTATTATCATTAATATGGAAAGGGTGTCTGTAAATCTACCTGAAGAAAATGTTGAAGTATCACTTAACTAGTTTGATGAATATGTTTAAAATCATTACTTAAAATCTTCTCTTTCTTGCCACTATCATCTAAGTATATTTAGCAGATTACATAAACTGAAGCAAGTATTTTGTGGCATGCCGCGTCATTTTAGGGCAAAAAACTTGTTCTGAACTATGTCTTTGTTGAATTCTCTTTTTCCTTGGCTAGGTAAGTTGAATCAGAACAAGAAATTACATTCACTTAAAACAAGTGTTGTTGCAGTAATTTCTTCCCAATCTACTCAAGATTTTATTTTATCTTTTATTTTTTTTGAAAATTCAGTTCTAATGCAAAGTGGCTTGTAAATTCTAAAACCCATGTCATAGCTTTCCGTAGAGCTTTCTTTCCCCTATATGGACAATAAAATTATAAGCAATACCAAAAACAAAAATGAGAAAACTATGGACTTTCTAGGCCCTTAATTTCCTATTTGAGTTTTCCATTATATGCTAGCTTTTCTATAAAGTGAACAAGATGAAGTGCTCGATCTATGCTAGACTCTCCTCCTTTTGAAAACAAAACCACTAATTTATGTGCTTAAGAACGAAAACTCATTACCATTCCACCTCTTTAGTCAGATAGTGAGACAAGAATTGATATATCTATAGAACTGGTAAGAGTTGCAGAGATCTGTCAGTCCATTTCTCCGTCCTTGTGTAATCTAAAAAAAAGCAAAAAACAAAAAACAACAACAACAAAAACATTTGGGACCATTTATTTAGAATCTAATAGGAATAGTGTTATATACTCCCTCAGCTAGCTATAATGCTGCAATTAGCAATACAAATAGTTTCCTAAATTCTGTTGATATCACTGCTGTGCTTGTCCTCATTTATAATTGGTTTTAAGGTTCAGATAGAAAATACTTTTCTTTGATGTTTTCACAAGTGGGAAAAAAATATGTGCCTTTTTGTGCATATTTCAACAGAAGGTAAACAATTTTAATAGCCTGTGGGATTGCTAATTAGAGCTAATTGTGGATTAATTGACCTATCTTGACAGCAAGTACCTCACAAAACTTGCTTTCTTCACAAACTGAGGATTTGTTTGCATGAGTAACTTCTATGCACTGCACCTCAGAGGCAGAGATTTATTTGGCTGTGATCCTCTGAATTTATTAATTTATATTTCATAAATTCTTATTCACTTATAGAACAATGGCATAAGCTCAGGCTCATCACTTGTGTATTGAAACATATACTTTCTTATTCTGTTGCTGCCTACAATATCAGAAACTGGTACAGATAAACTCTAGTGAATCAAGATCTGGATATCATGGATAAGTTGTATGGTGTACAGACACAGAAAAAATGTCAAAAAACATCAAAAGAGAATTATGAAACCCTGAAATCTCAAGGGCAAAGTAGAAGTTCAGTGTAAATGACTAAGATGAAATTCAGGACTGTTCCAGATCAATAGAAAATTTCTCTCTCTCATTTCACCGGACACAGGATTTTGCCCAATTGTTTCGCTGTGTTTCTATAAAAAAGTACTCTCAGGTGCTGAATGTTTTCTGCAAGACATGCATATTGCCATACAGCATTCTGAACTTCTTAAAATGTTGGGGGCGGGCATTGGTATTACTTTCTTTTGAGGTATTGGTTGTTGACATTGAATGTAGCCCATGCCACAGCACTGCTCAGAAAAATGAGACCTGACTACATCTTGTTAAGTAAGGTGAAGAACAAAGAACGCAGCCACCTCCTGCAGCTGCTCCAGCCCAGGACCTTTCCTGCCCAGCTGCTTGTGCCCAGCCTGGTGCCCAGGGAACCGGGTTCTCTTCTCAGGCTGGGGTATGCGGCTGCTGCTTTCCCTTTTAGAGGTTCAACCAGTAGCAAAGCTGAGCATGTATACCAGAGACAGACAGACAGAGACGGACACTGACTTGACTAGTCACACAGGCTGCCCCAGCCAAGGGCTTCTTCAACAGGACTGATGTAAAGCACAGACACAGACAACTGAGACCCCTTCCTCTTCTCCCTCTAGCAGAGATAGAAGTTCACTACTCAGGGCACACACACACACAGCACTCTCCAAATTCACAAGTACACACACAATCTCGTATCCTTCAGGACCCCCCCGCCCAGATCCCTCGAGTACTGTCATGGCCCTTCTGTTCATCCAGCACCCCTGCCTGGATCCAACACCCCTTGCCCAGATCCCTCGAGTACTGACACATTCTGTCTGTCTTTCCAGTACCCTGCCCAGATCCCAGGCCTGACTCCAGTAGCTGGCATCAATTCCACTCACACACACAGGTCCCACCAGGGACTGTCAGTGAGAACCCTGCACTCACTCCGGTTGCTGGCACCACAGGCCAGGGGTGCCCGCTCCCCCAGCCTGACTCCAGCAGCTGGCACCAATCTTCACTCACACACATCCAGATCTCACCAGTAGCTGGCATGTAGTCCTTGCAGCACACATACACATGGGAGAGAAAGCATGAGTATGCAGAGAGATAATTAAGGAAAGATTTAATAAGGAAATATAGGAAGATATGACAGACTGTGGTGATGTGACACAGGGCTCAGCCAGACAAGTGCTTAGACCAGCCCCGTTTTACATGCAACCAACCCTTTTATACCTTTTTCTACCTATCCCCCCTCTTTGTTCCTCTTGCTTCCCCTTCCCCTTGCACATCCCTCCATGAGTTTGCAGAGCTCTACAGTTTCCTGCACACTCCTACTCTGCCCACCAATCTCAGTTCAAAATTTTATCAGCTGCAAAGTCCAGGTTGGTCTTCCTGGAAGTGGTGCCTGTAGTTTGATAGCTCATCAACCAGCATGTTTGGAAGGTTTGTTTCTTGTAGGATGGATATAACAGGTGGATGGCAATCACTGTCCTGCAAACACATCAGTGATTGCTATACACCTGCTATACGCAACCTACCAACCAAATAAACTAGACTGTATGTTCCCGAATGGTGTGGTTTTGCTCTAGCAGCTATCTTACCCAGTCTTCTCATGAAAAACTCATAAACTATGTTAAAACCTGACATGAGTCGTTCAATAACAGGCAGTTCATGTAGAAACTCTACAGATTTTGAGAAATGACTTTAAAAATGTGATACTAATCTATAAATATACTGCCTCTCCCCAGCAAAAGAACAATACAATATTTCAATATTGTACAATATTTCAAGAAAGCATCAGGAAACTATATGGGTCAGGAAGGCATTAAAGAAAATCTGAAACTTTGAGAAAATAATATAAGTCTTAAGAATAGGAAAAAAAAAGTGTATGAGCTGTGAGGTATCCTAAAACAGATTCAACTCTTGGTTCTGAAATCTTCAAGGTCAGTGGAAAATCACACTTATAAATAAATAAATAAATAAATAAGTAGTGAACTTGGTGTGCTTGCATGTGGAAAGTAGATGAGTATATAAAAACATAGGACAAAATTAGGAGAAAAGAAAAAGTTCTTTTGTTAATTTTCCACTAATTGGAAGAAGTTTTCATGATAAGGAGAGAAAATGTGAACATTCTGAGGATTTTTAAATTAAAAGCTCTATAGTTTTAATCATTCTCATTGAAACTGAAATTTTAAATAAGTTATACTCAAACTGTATGTGACTGTACTCAGTTTTTTTTACAAAAAATATTCTTTAAGATAGAAAACAAATCTTATATATAAAAATAGAATACAGGCAGTTGTGGAAAATTTAGAATCCTGTTTCTTCAACAGATAGTTATCACTTGATATTAGATATATGGCATTTAGGAAAAAATGATTTTTCTTTTCATCATTTAACAGACAAAAGAGCTGGTATTTTAAAATATTTGTAAGTGCATTCACTGAGAATATGTGTATGGCTTTTAAAAATTTTGATACATTTTATGTGTAGAATTTGGTGTTGACAAAGAATAAGCTAGCTTCTTAAAAAAACTTGGGATTACTAAAATGGCTTCTCTGAGGAAAAAGTGTGGTGGGTCTGTCCACTGTATGCTAATATCATATAAAGGAATGATGTACTTACAACACCTTTGACTCCTTTATAAAGAACATTTGTGATTAAAAAGTAAAGAATGAACCATTTTTATGTGATCATTAGGTAGTAAGACTGTCTGTATGTAACATTTTAACAATGGCAATACATGAATCTGCTTGGACCTAATTGCTGGGGAAAATGAGTGTAAATAGGAGGGTTCTCCAAAAGAGCCTGGGCAACAGGAACACTGGCAACTCAAGCAGGGATTACAGGTGGCCAGCAGATGAATCAGGATTTTTCCAAGGTGCTTGCACTAAACCCAAGAAAAAGAACTATTCTAGTTCTGTACATAATGAAATACCACAATCCAAATACCTTTCTTGTGTGGACTTAGAGATAGAAAACAAAGAGTAGTCAGAAATTCTGTCTGTCAAGGAAAAGCTGACAAGAAAAAAATTCCCTGGACAATTGAATTATTTTCTTAATTTTTATTTGACTAAATTTCTTCATACTTTGTGCTGATTATCTGTAGGCTTTGAGTCTTTGCCATGTTTGAAGGACTAATTTAACTTCATCTGTACATCACCTGCCTTCTTTACCTTCTCCCATTCTTTGGTCCTTTCAAACTCCTTCATCCATTTTATATCTTCCTAAACAATTTCTTTGTTACAACTGGGTATAGTAATACCTTATTTGTTCATTTTTTTCCAGAGGATACTGGAGCATAAACCTGCAGACACCATAGGGTTGGGGCTTTTCCAGGAAGTGAGTATCTTTATGTAACCTAATGTAGATGATGAATACATAAAGAAGAGCTTTGAAATAGTTCTGATATAATTTATATAAAACAAATTACATTGCCTCAGTATGGGTTCATACAGAAATCTCTGAAACTGAAACAGAGTAAATTCTATAAAGTTTGTAGAAATAAAATGACTTTGAGCTCTGGTATTCCATATGACCATTATATACAACTTTATGACTATTCACTCTTACGTGATGAGTGAGTCAAATGGAGAACACATTTCCAGATTTTAGGCAAATGTTAGCTTGAAAATCAGCCAGAAAAAAGAGCTTATTCATACTATTCAATATCTGATGGTACTGGACAGTACTGTTCTTTTGCCTAATGACTGAAAAAGCTAACTTGTATAATGTCATTATTAGAAAATTTTACAAATATGCTATCCCTTCTGAAATGTGATGTATAAGAAATAATCTTTTCCTAACCCAAGAGCAGTAAAAATCTGTGGATTTTTTTTTTTTCCATAGCCCATTAGTTGTACTATTCTCACCAGAAAATTTAGTTAAAAAGATATATAAGCTATTATCAGTTCTAGGAAATGACTACTATATAGCAGAGAAGCTATAAACTATGTTGAATTGAAGCTATAGGGGGAGATCAAAAACAAAACTAAAGAACACAGCTGGACAAGCCTAAAGTCTTAGGAAATTTTAAGTGTTACATGATCCTAGTAGTCTTAGAGGCATCAGTAACCATACTATATCCCCACGACAAAACTATAATTTTGAACATGCATTTCCAAATTCTTTAAGACTGATCACAATACCAATGATAAGCTGAAAACACTTTTTATCACTGTATGTGCCTGAAATGAGTGACTGATGAAAAAGGCCAAATAATACAGATACCTTAAGAAAGGCCAATTGTGGGCTGCTATACATACAGTAACACATCTTGAATCATAGAATAATTTTAGTTAGAAGTCATCCTTGGAGATCATCTAGTCTAAATCCCCAGTAAAAGCAGGGTCAATTTAGAGCATCCCTCCTCCCATGCAGTTAATTGAAGACGGTTAAAACTTCTCTGCTCAGCCTTCTCTTTCTAAGACTGACCAAGCTCAGTTATTTCAGCCTCTCCTCATCTGTCATGTGGTCTTCTCTAACACTCTTGTTGACTGCTACTG
Source organism: Anseranas semipalmata (assembly GCA_013399115.1). NCBI lineage: Eukaryota > Metazoa > Chordata > Aves > Anseriformes > Anseranatidae > Anseranas > Anseranas semipalmata. The sequence continues at coordinate 48,317 of VXAA01002562.1, forward strand.
GACTGAAAGGAATACAGCATATGTGAGCTAAGGTCTGATGGCAATAGCAAGAAAACTTTTCCAAATTGTAATTTTACATTCTGAGTTAAACTATTGGACTGTAATATTATACACAATTTGATACAAAAGTGACAGAGATTTTGACATGACAGTCAGTGTTGCAAAAGTGTTTGGTCATCTCAAGCACTTCAGTACCTACAGCATAATTCACACCTCAGAAGAAGTCCTATCAAACTTTCAGAATTTCAGAAGTGTTAGTAAAAAAAGAGATGAATTACAAAACAGCATCTACAAAAGGAAAAAAAATGTGAATCAAAGGCCTTCAATGATTCTGAATTGCAAGCTAGAGAGAGAATAATGACTGAATACACAAGCTGACTGAAGTCAAATTTCAGGCTTCAGGGCAAATTCAAAATCAGAATTCCTAAGATTTCTTAACAACCTAGGAAAATAACAAGAATACTTTATTACCAAGCATGTGAAATATACACTCTTTTCATCATAGGATTTTGTAAAAATTCAATTCCTCTGCTATGGTTCCAAGATCTGGTCCACAACATATTAAGGACTTGGTTGATTAACCTTCTAATGGATATGTGCACCAATGGTGCATCACAAAGCCTGTTGGAGATATGCACATCCAGATCAACATCTGAAAGTCTAACAAAAGGGTGGGATGCTGACGTCACTTGCAAAGACTTGGTCAGTGTCATAATGTTTAAAAAAAATGAAAAAACGTGCAATTTTTTTTTTTTTCCACAGATACCCCTCTAAGGAGTCATCTGCTTTCATCTATTCATTCTTCCATTCACGAGATATAGATTCAGATATTCAATCTTTTAACTAACTACATAACTGTAACTGAGACTTTTCAAACATGATGGAAGGATTGGGAGGTTTTGCCATTTGGGTTCATGTTAGGAGCTGCCAAATCTGGTAGCCCAACAGAGGAGAGAGTGTTGCAGCTCTCTGTTTTCAGGTCCAGCTATTAGCGAGGCTAAGTATGTATCACCAATAGGCACTTTGGATCCTCTCATCTCCACTTGCCTCATACAGACACGTGCATACAAATCGGTTTCCAGTTAACCTGCAGACATCATGGTCTCTCTAATAGCTGTCTTGGACTTCTTGGTCCATCCAGTAACCAACTTGCAGACCCTCTTGTCTTGGCCAGACTTAATGCCTGCTCCAATACCTGGTTTGCAGGCCTCTTATCCTACTTGCTAGATAGTCTGGTTTGATGTTTGATCGTGACCACCATAAATGTACCATGTGCCTGCACTCCAGTCTCTCCAGCTGCTGGCAATCCAGACTCCAGACTTCCAGTTCCTGGCCTTTAGACCTCCATACACACAGATGCACACAGAATAGAGAGCCCCTCTTCTAGGAAAATAGCTAGAAGTAGAGTTTAATAAGAACACAGGACAGGCTGTGCTGATCAAGCACAGGGCACGGCCAGACGACCATGCTGACCAGCAGCCTGTTTAGACAGGACCATCCCCTTTTATCTATTTATTTCTCTATTTTTCCATGTTTTTTTTCCCTCCCCAAACCACATTGATACCTTGTTTTCCTGTCAGTAGTTCCTCTCCTAAACATTCCATAATAAAGCTTGTGCAATCCCAAAGTACTCTTTCACTGCATCCCATAATAAGTCTCATACCCCCTAGGTAGTAATCCTGCCTCAGTCTGCAAGATGATCCAGAGCTGCTTCTGATGATTCATGGTAATGGGTGTTATCTCCCTGCTCATTATTTGACTCAGCTGACATTACTGAATTCAGTGAATTGAAGTATTTACTCAATTATTTGATTAGGTAAGTTCATAAGAATGAACAGAATGGTTCAGAATAGCTGATAGTACAGCTGATGGTTCAGAATACCTGATAGTTCTGAATGATACAGAATAGCTTTTAACTTCTTATAACTTCTCTATAAAACTTTATTTTGCAGTCTGGAAACAGTGGGACTGGTAGAGGCAAGGTTTTTAAAAACATCAATAAAATGTTCAGTTTCACTGCCAGTTTGTCTATCTTAAAGCTGAGCTTATAAACTGTGAACAGTTTTGTTTCAGAAACAGGAAACTGGTGAAGTGTGTCTCCTAGCATATGTGTAACAAATACTGTCCAAAACAGACAAAAGGTATGTCCAAAAGAAAAACTACTATTCACCCGTGAATTCTTTCAAATTTCAATTCAGGGTTGAGTACACCCATCAAAATAACCTATAAATTTCTCATACTAGATTTCTTGTGAACATGTCTCAATGAACATTTCTTTCATAAAATACTAATTCATAGCTTTCTGTATTTCTGAAGAACCTCAACGAGTGCACTGCCAGGAACCCTGATTCCCAAAATAAGAGCTGAAGAGAAGTAAAGCCTGTTGAAAAACGGAAAAGCTTGCTGAACACACAGCTGATCAGTTCTAGCCACAGATAAGAAATTGTCTGAAACAGCCAACGTAGCAAGATGATTAAGGCAGGCATAGTTATACATAGTAATAATGCAGTGTCTGCCTGAACATAGCTGTGACTATCCAGATGAAACCATTTAAAGGTAAAATGATTGAAATCAGTGTACCATCAAATGCCAAGATTATACCTTTTAGAAAGATGTCTGGAAGGAGTGAAACTTTTTCTCACCTAGAATAATGATTCTGATATGACATGATATACCTACATGAGGTGAATAACGGAGATGCGATTAACTTATACATAATTGTGCTTGAACAGGAACTTAATTGGTTCACCTAAACTGACGTTAGCACTCTTATGTGCGGAACTACTGTTCACTATATATTTAGTTAGCCAGACATGCATATTTGTCACACTCAAAATCTTGTACTGGGCAAAAGACAATACACATTCTACATGGAACTAAGAATTTATTATTAGTCCAAGTTATCTAATTGATAAAGTAATGCCTTGTTAATACTACAGTTATAACTGTTATTTCTTATTATGCTCTTAATGCCAGTCCCTATAGTTGCCAGTCTCTGTCTTCCTCAGTAATGATGGGATGTTGGATGGTTTACAATGAATTGTCAGCATCCTGAGGTCCTCACTAGAAAGACTATGATGCTCATGGTGACGGTTTCTTCCCCCTCTTCACGCTTGGCATCCACTTGAGTTTCTTTTTATGTGTTTTCTTAACACAGACTGTTTCCTTCTTACTGGATCCATGTTAAAATTTGAAAGTTACACTATAGCTTGTTGCAGCTTCAACTGGCATAAAAGTGCTATTGTTCTTTAAGCAATGATTGCTTTCATCATACATGATATTCTCAGAACTTAAGTTAAATGGATTAGGCAATAGACACTTGAACACTAGAAAATTGTTAAAACACAGTAAAACAACCTCAAGCCATGATGAGTCCTGACAGCCTGCACTCTAGGTGAATGCAAAACCAGAGACCATCTATTAATAATGGCAAAACCTTATTTACATACTGATGGATTTCACTGGAAACAGTATTATCAATAAGATGATTAATTTTCATTAGATATGATGTTTCCATGACGATCACACAGATAGACAATAAATATCGGTAAATAATGTTCTGTTTGAAAAAGATTACAGTTTAGTACATGCTATTTTGAGTCCTCACCCTCCACAGTGCATATATCATTGACCCAATGATAAATACAGTAGAGCAATATGTAATAACAATCACAGAATCACGAATGGTTAAGGTTGGAAGGAACCTCTGGAGATAATCTGGTCCAACCCCACCTGCTCAAGCAGGGCCACCTTTGCCCAGGACCATGTCCAGACAGCTTTTGAATATCTCCAAGGAGGAAAACTCCACAACCTCGCTGGGCAATGTGTGCCACTGCTTGGTCACCCTCATAGTAAAAAAAAAGTGTTTTCTGATGTTCAGATGGAACTCCTTGTGTTCCAGTTTGTGCCCATTGCCTCTTGTCCTGGCACAGGGCACCACAGAAAAGAGCCTGGCTCCATCTTCTTGGAGCCTTCTCCATCTTCCATTGATGAGATCCCCCTGGACCCTTCTTTTTTTCTAGTCTAAACAGTTCCAGATCTCTCTGCCTTTCTTCAGAAGAGAGATACTTCAGTCCCTTAATTATCTTTGTGGCTCTTCATTAGACTCCCTCCAGTATGTCCATGTCTCTCATGTGTTGGAGAGCTCAGAACTAGACACAGTACTTCAGGTGTGGCCTCACCAGTACTGAAATTTATCTAGTGCAGCCCAGGATACCACTAGCCTCCTTTGCAGCAAGGGCTTGCTCCTGACTCATAGAATCATAGAATGGTTTGAGTTGTCACGGACCTTAAAGACCACCTAGTTCCAACTGCCCTGCCATGGGCAGGTGATATCTTCCACTACATCAGGTTGCTCAAAGCCTCATCCAACCTGGCCTTCAACACTTCCAAGGATGCAGCATCCACAACTTCTCTAGGCAACCTGTTCCAGTGCCTCACCACCCTCACAGTGAAGAATTTCTTCCTTATATCTAATCTAAATCTCTAAATTGAACAACCCCAACTCCCTCAGCCTGTCTTCATAGGAGAGCTGTTCCGGCCCTCTGATCGTTTTTGTGTCCCTCCTCTGGATTCACTCCAACAGGACCATGTCCTTATATTGGTCATGTTTCTTTTGATGAAGCCCAGGATATGGTTGGCTTTCTGGGATGCAAGCACACATTACTGGCTTCTCATCAACCAGCACCTCCAAGTCCTTCTCCGCAGAGTTGCTCTCAATCCATTCACTGCCCAGCCTGTATTAGTGCTTCAGATTGCCCCAACCCAGGTGCAGGACTTTGCACTTGGCCTTGTTGAACTTCATGAGGT
>VXAA01002562.1:53444-66905 GCA_013399115.1 Anseranas semipalmata
TTTTTTTGTTTGTTTGTTTGTTTTGTTTTGTTTTTCTTTTTCCATGTGCCTTAGCATAGTTTCCAGGAGGATCTGCTCCATAATCTTGGCACAGAGGTGAGACTGACTGGCCTGTAGTTCCCCAGGTCTTCCTTTTTTTCCTTTTTGAAAATGGGGGTTATGTTTCCCCTTTTCCAGTCAATGGGAACTTCACCGGACTGCCACGACTTCTCATATATGATAGATAGTGGCTTAGCAACTTAACCAGTTCCCTCCAGACCTTTGGATGCATCTCATCAGGTCCCATGGACTTATGCACATTCAGGTTCCTTACATGGTCTTGAACGTGATCTTCTTATACACTTCTTATCTACGCAGTTTAAGATAACTGAAAACGCAACCTGGAAATAACAAAAGCTTATAATAGACTTTACAGAGCATGACAACTTCCCAGTTCAAAGACACATGACCGTGAATAAATCAGGGAGATTAAGTAGATATTCTACTCAGATCTTTTAATACAAAATCTGTATGTAAGTGATCTGGGAATCAAACCAGACCACAGCAGTAAAACAATGTCAATTTCATGTTCAATCTTTGTGACAACTGTTCCTGTGGCACTTCCGCTGACATCAGCAGTTCATGGTTAAGTATAAACTTAAAAGTTAATATATGCAGGTAAAATTCAAAGACAGGCAAAACAGCAGTACAATTTAAATGTTGATCACCTGATTTCAAGACTCTGGACTCTCTAGTTTCAATATCATTAACCAAAAAGTATATATATATATATATATTTCTGTTTTGATGCTCAAATAATACAAAATACAGTACTGTAACTGCACACCATCTCCACATTCTCAGAAGTTTAAATACTTATGTATATTTATATTTACAAAACAGAATCTGAACTGAACCATTAAGCTTGGGAAGCATGGAGGTTTATAAATAAACGTGTTCTAATTTTGGATATAATGTTTGGATATAGTTTTCAGGGTTGAATATTCAAGAAGATTATTTGGTGAGTAGCCCTTATAAGAACAAGACTAGTAACACGAATAAAAGCAGTAAATACCCATAAAATATATTAAATTATTTCACCATCAGTAGTACTTGATATTCATATTTCATAATATTTGATAGTACTTCTCTGACCATATTAATCAGTTCTTTATATTGTCATTTATCTTGCATATATTTCACTCTAGATAGATAGATAGATAGAAGTATACACTTCAAAACTTTCCAAAATAAAATTTAGAAAGTAACATTATAGCAATAATGCATAGAGGGAGGGTTGAAACATTAAACTGGGCTACATTTGAACAGTTTACAGAGGACTGTACAAAACAGTCATAATGGGTTCATTTACACGTTCACTGTTTATTTGTATGTGTATATATGTGGAAAAAACATACATATATTTCAATTAATATAGTGAAATGCACGCATAGTACTAATAATATAATACCTATTTTACTGCTATAAAAGGAATAACATTAAAGCTTTTATGGAGAGAGTTGCTAAGGCTTTTAAAGTAAAACTGAAAGCTAACTTCTCCAAGGTATGTGTAGAAATAATATTCTGTCCTGTGGGTTCTGTGTCAAAAAGCAGAAGCAATCTCAACTGAATTTTCTATTGCTTTTATTCCTGTTGCCTTGACATCCTGTATTAGCTGCTTGTGTTATAATGCCTCCATGATAGATGGATATCTTTTCTTCTTTCCTTTCCTTTCCTTTCCTTTCCTTTCCTTTCCTTTCCTTTCCTTTCCTTTCCTTTCCTTTCCTTTCCTTTCCTTTCCTTTCCTTTCCTTTCCTTTCCTTTCCTTTCCTTTCCTTTCCTTTCCTTTCCTTTCCTTTCCTTTCCTTTCCTTTCCTTTCCTTTCCTTTCCTTTCCTTTCCTTTCCTTTCCTTNCTTTCCCTTTCCCTTTCCTTTTCCTTTTCCTTTTCCTTTTCCTTTTCCTTTTCCCTTTCCCTTTCCCTTTTCTTTCAAATAAAAGGAAAAATTGTAAAGGAGCCACAGCTCTGTTCTAACATTGTGTCACTAGAACCTTTAAAGAAAACTCAGGAAGGAAGGAAGGAAAAAAGGAAGGAAAAAAGAAAGGAAAGGAGTGAATGAAGGTGAAGGGGAAAGGAGGAAACAAGGAAGGTAGAAGTGAGAAGTAAGTTACAGCTTACCATAACAGAATTTTACACTACTAATTAATAAATGTGATTAAATCTAATACAAATGAAAGTAATTTTACTTTATGCAAAGAAGATAGAAGCTGATTGCCAAGAATGCTAATTAGCTTTTTGTACATAACTCCTTCCTCATTGTGCTAACGACTTTTTATTTTATTTTAAAGGGACAATAAATATGCCAATGTATTATAAAAATAAATGTTTATAAATTGAAGGCTTAAAGATGTTCAAATAGAATCCAACAATATCAATCAGAATAAGTAGTTAAATGTTAAAAGGAATTTTTTTTTTTCTATGTTAAGTGCTGTGAACATAAAGCTTGTTAAAAAAGGTCGGGCCTACACAGCTATATCTACAACATGTCTTTTTAGTTTCAGGAGGACTATCTGGCTAGCTATCTGCTATTGACTGCAAAATTGGCTAAACCTGGTTCACAGATACCAGAGAATCTCATTTTTTTCAAAGATCTCTCTGTTCTTTCAAAATATGAATGCCACCTCCATAACTCAATCATCATATTGCTATGTAAGTACCTTTGTTGGGATTTCATCAAGAAAACTCCAGTTAACTTAGCTGAAAGATGAACAACATGGATATGCATCTTCCTTTCTTTCTCAAGTCCTGAATTTTTATTAGAAAATACAATGAAGATATGTGTGATTTACCTGTGGTACCCTATATCAGTCCAAATATTCAGCGTCTTGGTGTATCTAAACAAGTCATAGAAATTTCAGTAATTCACTACTGATGAATCTTCTGATTTTTTTTTTCTTACAGCTCACACTACAGTGACTAACACTGATGCCAGTAAAGTATTAGATTATTATGTCAAGACAGATTCCCAAAAGACTATAAAATTACCAAAAAAGAACAACAACAACAAAAGAACAGTACTTGTTCCAAATACTGCTGTGACCTTTCAAAATAATCTCATCTGGTTTTCTGAAGGACAAGTAACATCCCTAAAATTCTCAAGTTTAGAGATTTTTATTTTTATTTTTTTAACCTTTGTAAGGTTTTTTGATTTTGAAAGAATGATAGCAATGCAATTTGGGGGTAAATGTTAAGTACTACTTCACATATTTTTTCTGCTATGAAGACTCGCTTATTCCTTAAATTGGCAGTGCCCCACATCATTACTTGTGCTCAGGTAAATAACAAAATTAAAACAAACACTGGATCTTAAACATAAAAATGAGCTAGTGTCAGCTCTAAAAAATAGCTGTGAATATTTAAACTTAAATTTACATGGACTTTAGGGTATTAATTCAGTTGCCTAAATATTAGCATCTAATACAGTATAAGATAACCTAGGGTATCTTGATTACCATTGGCCAATTCAGAAATGTTCAGATTTCCTGTTAGTCCTATGTGATATCTGTCACATACCCTAGGGCATAGTGAATAAAACTGGGCTCCTGTGTTTAGCCAACTAAATAAAGCCCTAGATTTTGAAAAGTCCATGCTTCCTTAGGTTGTTCAAATGGGATTTAATCTCTTCAATTATATTAATTCACTAGTGTAAACTAGACTTGTTTCCCATTCTATTCAATAGACAGAAGCACTTGCAAATGATAACTCATTCCATCCCTAAGAGAGCTGCAATGAGTTGCCCTCTAGTGATGTCCGAATCTTTCCAATGATTATGCAAGTAACTTGAACAACTAGCTTAGAATATGTGTATGATTCAACACACTCCTAATTTTAAGGGTCAGCGTGCAAATTAGGCATTTCAATACTCATTTAGTCACTTGATTCTCAGTCTTCAGGGCTTCATTCAGTTCCCCAAATTTAGGAACCTACTGCCAGTGACCTCAAGGGCAGAGGTCTCTCAGATGTGTCAGGTCACTTATTTCAGTCTTTTGGAAGAGTTTCAATTAACCAGGATATTTCACATGGAACAAGGTTTCTACCTATGAATGATGAATTGTAGAGTCCTTGGAGTCTACAAAGCTATTTAGATACTGTAAATCTGTAACTGATTTGCCTAAATCTATCCCCCTCTTAGAAATTCTATGATATCTGAGACATCCTCATGGGACTGATGAGACACCGGATGGATAGGAGACCTACATGATTCTGAAGTTGCAGCAGAAGGCCACACGGGATATGCTAGGGAATCTCAAATTGCACTAGACATCTTTAGGTAAATGAATCCCATCCTGTATACCTGACTTTTGGCTGCCTAAGGTTAGCTGAGAAGTTTCTTACTATTACAGTTACATGTTAAGTGTAAGGGTAGAACTGCGTTGGCCAGAATGACTGTAATACACAAAGAGAAACTGTGTCACAAAGCTTAGTCTCTGACAGTTAATTAAATTTGTCCAGGATGATTCTTTGACTGTGAGACCATGCATCGGGCAGCACATATACTGCAAAACCCTCTGTCTCCAGAACAAGGTGTGAGCATGGACACTGTCAATTTAGAATGGTCCTTAGCTTATGATGACTTTGAAACCACGCACAAGAAATTTTGGGGAAAATTCTAGTTGCCCTTGGTCAAAACCATCTCTGGACCATTTGAACCATTTAGTTTATTAACATAGACAGTGTCTATTTCTTATTGGTCAACACCCTTAGTGAAAAAGAAAAAACAAAAACAAACACTTCTCAAAATATACCATAGCTACCTTTTCTCCCAGACTCGAGATTTACACATTTTGTAGACAGAAATACTGTCTTGACAGTACCATGAAAACTGTCAGTTCTCAAAAGTGCAAAAGTATTTAGACATAATTATCAAATTACTTTTTTTTCTTCTTCTTCTTCTTTTTTTTTTTTATTGGGAAGGATTTTGTATTTGGAAAAATACAAAAAGGACATTTGTCCTTTTTATTATGAAAGAACCGGAGGTATTTATTGGATTTGTTTCTTAGCACTCCACCTTCTGAGAATGATTAATGTAAAAATCATACCTCACTAATCAGAATTAAATTTTCAAGCACATTTTTAATAGAATGGCTAATATGACAAAATAACAAAAGTAAAACCTACTTTTGCAACTCAAATCAGTCAATTAATTTTAATTCTGAGTAATCATCTTCCATTACCAAACACATTATATTAAATTACAATTCATTGTCCATGTGTACATATGTTTATGTCCATGCTTATGCACTGAGTATAGGTGGCAAGATTTTAGTAATGGGGGGAGCTGCAGAGGGTGGCCTCTGTGAGAAGCCAGGGTCTGCTCGTGCCAGACACAGCCAGTTCCAGCCCACTCCAGAGGACCTACTGCAGGATGCATCTGAGTCCATCAGCTAAGCTGGTGGCACCTCTGGGAAAACATATTTAAGAAAGTGCAGAGGAGGAGTGAAAACCAAGAAAGATAGTGAGAAACAGCAGAGGGAACATCAGGGCGAGAGAAGAAGAAGGGGGAGGAGGTGCTCCAGGTGCCAGAGCAAAGATTCCCTTGCAGTCTGTGGAGAGACCAGTGGGGAGCAGATTGTCCCTGAAGGACTGCAGCCCATGGAAAGGATCCATGCTGGAGCATGGGAAAGCTGTAAGGAAGAAGGAGTGGCAAAGAGGAGCTGTTATTACATCTGTTACAACCCACCATTCCCCACCCTCCCTCAGTGAGGTGAGGAAGAGGTCGAAGAGTTGGGAACAAAGGAATGAAGTTGAGACTGTAACGGGGCAGGGAGGGGGAGGGAGGAGAGGAAAGGTGTTTTAATTTTTTTGTCTTCATTTCTCAACATCCAAATCTATTTTAACTGGAAATAAATTAAATGATTTTTCCCCAAGTTTACTATTTTATCTATGTTGGTAACTGGTATGAAATCTCCCTGCTTTTATCTCAGCCCACAAGCTTTTTCATCCTATTTTCTTCCCCTGTACTGCTGAGGGGGAATGAGAGAGCATCTGGGTGGGAGTTTGGCCCTTAGCCAGGGTTAACACACAACAAAGACAAACTTGTCACATGTATTGTGAAAGCATATATATATTTTTTTCCAAATGTCTTGTTTCTGTGTTTCACACTAATGTAGAAAAGAACAGACTTACTGTTTGCAATCAAATGCGCTTTGAACACCTTTTTTTTTCCTTACAAGTTACCTCATCTATAACCAGTCTATCATAAAAATGTAGCTTCCTAGATCAGAGAAATATGTTTCTGTGAAAGGAAGATACGTCATTATGCAGTACATATGAAACAAACAAACAGACAGCAAAATTTTGAGGGCCAAAAATCAATAAAATATGAATGCTAACATTTTTGATTTTGCAAAGTAAAGAACTGAGCATAAAATAACTCATCTTCAGGTATATGCATAGAAATTTCTTGATTCTAGATCGTGCAAATCCTAAGGAACACATAAGTCTCATTCAAGTTTGAGAATTTCTAGAGATCATAGTTTCTTACTAAAGACCAGTGCTACTTGCACTGGTGCAGCCTCACCTTGAGTACTGTGTGCAGTTTTGGGAGCCACAATATAAGAAGGACATAAAACTGTTAGAGAGTGTCCAAAGGAGGCCATCAAGATGGTGAAGAGTCTAGATGGCAAGACGTATGAGGAGCAGCTGAGAGCACTTAGTTTGTTCAACCTAGTGAAGAGAAATCTGAAGGGCAACCTCATCACAGTCTACAGTTTCCTCACAGGGGGGGGTGGAGGGGCAGGCACTGATCTCTTCTCTCTGGTGACCAGTGATAGGACCAGAGGGAATGACTTGAAGCTCCATCAGAGGAGATTCAGGTTGGAACTTTAGGAAAAGATTGTTCGTCAAGAGGGTGGTCAGGCACTGGAACAGGCTCCTCAGGGAAGTGGTAATGGCACCAAGCCTGCTGGAGTTCAAGAAGCATTTGGACAATGCTTTTAGACAAATGGTTTGATTTTTGAGTGGTCATGCCTGGAGCCAGGAGTTGGACTCGATATCATTGATATCATTGTGCATCCCTTCCAACTTGGGATATTCTATGATTCTAGGTAAAATGTAGCATATTAAAACATTCAGTTTTGGATATATATCTAAAACTGAATTAGTAGCTATAAACACTGTCACTCATATCACTTGTCATCTAAACTTTTTTGGATCTTTTTCTTACTGCTGAGAATATTTACAGACCTTTTACTGACCCTAAGAAAAATGTTTGTGAATCAATAAAATACATGTATTGTGAAAAGCAATATATTATATAGTGCCATTTACAGAGTTGGATAAATAATCAAAAGGGTACTGACTTCCAAACAATTTTAGCATATATAAACAAGTTAAGATTGTTTAAGATTTAGAATTTGCCAGGACCTAAGTCACACGAAAATCAATGATATAGAATTCAGATAAATCAAGAAAAATAGTACCAAGTCAAAAAAAAAATAATAAAAAAAAAATAATGCAACTAGTATCCCTAAAAAGAATGCAAGAGACTTCAGCAAATAGTAGATATGGAGCCAAAAGCTTTTTACAAATCAGAAGTATTTTCTTGAGCTTGGAATTAATTACATTATGAAATAGTATTGCATGATATTTGCTGTAGTTTCAAAGGATTAGTTAACAAAATGTTCATGGTCAGTTAGTAGATTAAGGACATTTTCTTTCTTCATGCTAAATGCAAACTTAATTTAATGATGGTCAAATGGAGCTTCCTGGTGTTCTCCTTTCTCTGAGTGAAACATCTTCTTGCCCTTATACGCCCTGAAATATGGCTACCTGTACTTTATTGCAATAAAAACGACTACTAGTTATTGTTTTAAACAGCAGAGTATAGCAGGAAAAATAATTTTATGAAATTGATGCGTAAGAATTGTTACCTGTGTAAACAACCAGCTTAGCAGAAAAGTATTTTTGTAAGACAGTAAGATCTCTACTGGTAGAAGATTACTGTGCTTCTTGCAATGTTAGATTTTATATAGAATATCTAAATAAGTTCTTGTATGCTAAAAATAACCTCATTATTTTGGGCTTGACTTTTTCATAAGTGTGTTAAAATGTTAGGGGAGAGACTGATGACTGTTCTGTTCTATACAGTGAATATGATTTAAAAAAAAAAAAAGAAAAAAGAAACAAACAAGAAAAAAAAAAACAAATATAGGATTTATTCTAAAGAATGCATTCCAGATTTAATATTTGCCATTATTTTATGAAGGAGTTACAATTTAACACAGAAATTGTATTTTAAATCTACTTCAGGAAATGAACAATCACATTTATAGTGGGTTACAGAAAAGTAGCCAGTTAGTACATACTATTTGGTTCAGTAGAGAGGAAAAGCAACACTTGAAATAATTTTCTTGAAGATGGTTTGATAGCCTTGCACGTTAAACCATTTTCTTAATCTAACCTAATATTCGATATAATATAGGTGAAAAGGTTTTGACCATTGATCAAATACAAGAAATAAATTGCTTTTTGCTGTCATTTGGAGTAACTGGCCAAACTACAAAAATGACAAGTGTCATTATGGATTTGTGAGTAGCTTGATTCAATTCTGAACAATTTATGACAGACGTGAGTTATTCCTCCTATACATCAAAAATGTTGGTTTTAAGTCTTTCTAATTAAAATTATTCTGTAAAGTTGATTCCCAAATTTCTCTGTTCCTCTTGTCTTTCAAATCCGCAGGTTCTCACTGGCTTCCATGAATGTGACAGATTCAAGATCTTGGTTTTACCTCCATGTCCCAGTGTTATTTTAACTTCATCTATTTTTTTTTATTATTATTATTATTATTTCTGGAAGAAGGGACATGGGAGAGAGGAATTATCTTTTTTTTGTACTTATTGTACTCTACCTGAGAGTTACCTTGCACAGCAAGGCTTGTATGTACTTTCCTGCTCTCAGTTGAAAGTGCATAACAGCGTACCCACAAAAGATGCAGGAGAGATGGCAAATATAATTTACTATTGGAAGTACCTTCGATCTGGTTGACTGAGGAATTAAGATACCATGACACACTGTAACAGGGAATCTAGTTCTGAGTGTTTCCTTAGCACAGTTTTTCTAGCATTTTCTGCAGTGGTATTGTGTATAACTGCTAAGGAATTTTTGACCTTCAAATCCTTCAAGATATACATATCAGGAAATCCTTCCTCATTTTTTTCATCACTAATGATATCTGCTCTTCCACATGGCCATAATCAAGGGGTTCTGACAAATCATCTTTCTTCCAGACTGCTATCTAATGTCATTCCTTTTGATTAGATTGCCTTGGCACTACTGAAATTAATAAAATGATAAAATATGATGCACCTACACCTACCAGGCACATAGTTGATAAGGTCCTTTCTAGTAATGGTAATACAATGTATTTATCAAGCACTACATTCATTAAAATATAAAGAATTGTATGCACATCTTTTTCTGCCTTCTTGATTATGTTGTCACAAGAAATATTCCTTATTCACTCAGCTGGTATCAGCAGGAACTCTAAGCACATTAATGAGTCATTAATGGCACCGCAATAACATGGAGCAGGTGCACCATTAAAATCGATAATTGAAATTATTTATGGACTGCAGGATAGGAACATATGGATAATTTTAATAATATTGTCACATTTAATATTCTAAATATGTATAATACTTGCTACTGGTTGTCCAAGAAAGGTGCTGAAAGGTGGAGTGAGAAACAAACTATTAATCATATATCTCATATACTTTCAAAACTTCAGAGCTCTTCTTTTCAAAGTGAAGATACGTGGACTTGTATTTAGACTCATGGATATATTTACACAGTTAAATAAGCTTCATCCACATTGTGTAAACATTAATTTGCTTCCCGATTTCTTGGTTCATCACACCTTCCCAAACTAACTCTTTTACTACAAAGTCTGAACACATTTGTGGTACAAAGAGTCCAAGTGCTGGCCTCAAAAATGGATGAAAATGAACCACCTTTATCCTCCTCTGTCCTCCAACACTACTTTGGCTTTGATGCCTTAAATTCCGCACCCTCATGACCACATCACACCCCATGGCATAGAGCAACATACACACTGAATTTTGTACTCAAAAAATGATCACATTTTCACATCCACTTGGCACCAGGAGAAGACCCAGAACCAAGTGCTACGTAATTTGGAACCAGCCAATCTCTTCTCACAAAAGCTTCTCACAAAAGCCCTTGAGCAGAGAGGAAGCAAGCCTGATGGTGTCACCTTGCTTTGCAACCATTTAGCCCATTAAATATAGCATTGCCATTGCTATTTACAGGCCAGAGGCTTTCGACTGAGGTTTCTCAGGCTTTGTTTGAACTCCTCTTGGCCTGCCTGAAGACTTGTTTTAGCTTGCTTATTTTTAACAGCAATTTTCTAATGATCTAATTTCTAATAGGATGCAGTGTAGTAGAGTATTGGCATGGGACAATAACACAGAGGGCACAGGATTATATTGGAGGCCCCAGGACTGTAAGCAACTCATAAATGATAAGTTATAAAAATACAGACTTGGGAGCTGGGCAAAACTTGTTTTAGAGGTAACAAAAAGGAAAGAAAAAAAAAACATAAACTGCATGTAGAGCAATACAGTAAATTCAACTGTAACACGAGGTTGCAGAGCAATGAAGAAAGAACAGGTGCAAATGTGTGTCGGAAAACATGTCAGAATAGCCCCATGTCAACCCTAGAGTAAGGAGGAAGAAAACATTAGCATCAGTATCATTCTCTTCTTAATGAAGCTGCAGAAGAAACCCCACCATCAACGTCATACTCTTCCTGATAAAGGACTTGCAACTGCTCCCCATAACTCCCTGCTGGCACAACTAAGCCTTAGGATCACAGGACCCTGAGGAGGAGTGGGAGGGTGAGTGCAACATCAGAGGAGATGGTAGATACAAGGAAGTGTGTGTATAATAATTTAACCTTTATTTTTTATGAAAATTTTCTGAAATGTATGCTTTTCTTATTTTTTTCCTTTCCTCTGTAAAAATCAAACTTTGACAAATATTTTACTGATTAGACTGTTAAGATTTTAATTGAATTGAAAATATATATATATATTTGCTTTATATATAAGGTATATTTCCTTTCACCTACAAAAAGGTTTTAAGCAGCCACTTCATGGACCTCTTTCACTTAGTTGTACGTATATCACCATAACTGTACTAAGTATTCAAAAGCAAGAGACTCCTACTCATTTTTTTTCATTAAAAATAATAAAGAAAAAAGGGTATGTGTAAAGCTTTTTTTAAAAAAAATCAAAATCTCATTGTCTTGGTTTCAGCTGAGTTGGAGTTAATTTTCTTCACAGTGGCTGGTATGTTACAGTGTTTTGGATTTAGGAGAAAAATAATGTTGATAACACACGGATGTTTTAGTTGTTGCAGAGAAGTGCTTACACTAAATCGAGGACTTTTCAGCTTCTCTTACTGCGCTGCCAGTGAGGAGGCTGGGGGTGCACAAGAAGCTGGGAGGGGACAGAACCAGGACAGCTGACCCAAACTGGCCAAAGGGATATTCCATACCATGTGATGTCTTGCTGAACAATAAAAATTGCAGGGAGTAGGCTGGGATGGGGTAGGGTGCAGCTGCTGCTTGGGGACTGGCTGAGCATCAGTTGGTGGCTGGTAAGCAATTGCATTGTGCATCACTTATTTGTGTCTGTATATATACATTATTATTGTTATTGTTGTTGTTATTACCATCATCATCATCATCATCATCATCATCATCATCATCATCATCATCATCATCATCCCTTCCTTTTCTGTCCTATTAAACTGTCTTTATCTCAACCCACAGTTTTACCCTTTTTCTGATTCTCTCCCCCATCCCACTGGGGGGAGTGCGTGAACATCTGTGTGGTTCTTAGCTGCCTGCTGGGTTAAACCACAATGCTTATATTATTTTAAGTTCCCTGAAAAGACAATGTCCTATTATATAATCTTTTTCAGCTTTGTGTTATTAGTACCTCATAAATAGAGCTGTTATAAATATTCTGATGAAATAATTTTTCCAGAATAAAGCACAGTTTTGCTTTTTTTTTCACAGAAAGACAGATTTTGATTATTACTTGATATATGAGTATTACCATAATATTGATTCTGACAACACCAGCCTTTAATTCCAATTCCCAATTTTTGGGAAAAAATATTCAGATTTAATTTAAATCTTATATATTTTATATAAATTTGATGCAATATTTAAAATTTCCATTTAATGTTCTATATTGATTTTTTCTGATATTGACTACATAACTATTAAAACGCAGGGAAATTAAATGTTCTGGCATTTTACACCCATTCACACTATGATTTATTTAGATTTTTTTTTTTTTTTTTAATTTCAGGAAAATTCAGAAAGTCAGAAATTCCCAGTGAATTAAATTATAGTTGATCAGTTCTATTATATGGATATAAATAACCCATAATGAAGTTATTAATTATATTCTGATTGTAAACAGGGTGTGATAATATATGAATTGTCATATCTATATTCCTCTGTTCTTAGATACGTAATATTTTAACAGAAAATTAAAGTGAAATTGATTTTATTAAACATCTTTTTTTTTTTTTTTTTTTCCACGTGGTTGCTATGGTGAGTCAAAAATCCATGTGGATATTGAGTCTGTAGATTCAATGAAGATTCTTTGATGGTACGATTCAGCGTGGAGAAGGAGTTAGGCTGTTCTGATTCATCCTTGTTCTGTTTCCCTTGTTCAGTAAAATGCAGCATTTTATAAGTTTCATTATATACTTGTCTAAAACCTATAACAGAAATAGCTCTAAATCTATGGGAAAACAAACAAACAAACAAAAAACAACAACAATAACAACAACAACAAACAAAGACACGCACCTTATCACAGTAAATTACTATGCATAATTTATCTTTGAAGTTTTAGGGTTTCTGAACACATAAGGAATTTATTTACTTTTACCACCTAACACGAATGATATGTGCTAACAACTTGATAGCTGACATTCTTTTCTTGCATCAAATACCCTGACTGTAGAGATTTAGGTACAATATTCTTATAAAATGGTAATTTTCCAGCATAGCCTTTCTGATTTACTGTGAATAACTCTTAGTTGATCTATGTTCAGTAACAGGAGTCTTCATGACTAACACCCTTCAGAGATTTCCTGGATGTAAACAGACAGTTTTCCAATATCAGAGTGGTAGGATCTATTTTATCCAAGTAATCTAAATCTTAGAATGGTTAAGGTTGGAAGGGACCCCAGGACGTCATCTGGTCCAATCCCACCTGCTCAAGCACCTACAGCAGGTTGCCCAGGACCATGTTCAGAAGGTTTTTGAAGGTCTCCAAGGAGGGAGACTCTACATCCTCTCTGGGCAACCTGTGCCAGTGCTCCATCACTCACACAGTAAAGAAGTGTTGCCTGAACTCCTTGTCTTCCAGTTTGT
>VXAA01002564.1:0-43734 GCA_013399115.1 Anseranas semipalmata
GCCTCCCCCCAGCAGCACAGTAACCATCAGTTTAATTTCTAGTCCCTACAGTTCAAAAAAGACACGGACAGTCTGAAAAGTATTCAAAGGAGGGCCATGAATATGGTCAAAAGGCTGCAGAATATTTACTGTGAGGAAAGGCTTAAGGAGTTAGGCGTTTTCACCCTTGAAAATAGACGGTTCAAGGGGGAGTTCATTATAATTTTCCAGTACTTAAAGGGCAGCTACTAAGAGGATGGACACTCTCTCTTTAGAAGAAGCCACATGGAATGTAGAAGGGACAAAAGGTCACGTTTCACTGGGAGAGGTTTCATTGTGAAATAAGAAGGAAATTTTTTACAGTGAGAACAACCATTCACTGGAACAACATTCCCGGGGATGTGAGGAGTCCCCATCACTGGACGTTTTCAAGATGCAGCTGGACAGGCTGCTAGATAGTCTCATCAAGGCACCCTTTCCTTTGGACCAGGTGATCTTTCAAGTTATACTTTCCAACCTGGGCTGTTGTATGATTCTGTGATTCCATGATTCTATGATTCTATGATCTTTTTATTCTGGGAGAATAAGGGAAGAGGGAAGGCAGGTAGCACAGGGTCTGTAGCTCTGGAAAACAAACAAACAAAAAAACCAACAACAATGAAAACCAATGCTGAACCCATGAGAAGGGAGAAGGTCAGATATCTTAAGGAGCTGCTGGGCTTGAGCAGCCTTGCTGCAGCCTTCTTTCTTCTCCCTAAAAGTGCAATCAATGCTTTTCAGGCAAAGGAAGAACTGATAGTCATTACCCAGCACCAGAGTTCCTCTCTCCTAGGGCTATGTGCAAGGGGGGCTGAAGAAATGGAGACCATGGTGCATGGGCCCACCTCAGCACCACAAACCCTGAACAGCATCGATTGAGGTTGTCTGCAAGTGGATGACAACAGAAAGCATCCTATTAACATCCTTGTTTAAGCTGTAACCATGCAATCATCCATGCAGTTGATACAAAAAGTCACTAATTTAATTCTGATAAAGAGAAGACAGTGAAATCTCTGGACCAATCTTGTACTCTGAGGAGTATTTAATGGGTAATATGGGTATGTTCAAATAAGAAGCTTTGAAACTCAAAACAGATCATGTTTTCACACACTCCTGTGTAATAAAGAAAATAGGCTTTTAATGTTTAAAAAGAAGGTTCTTACACAGTATTTCCAGTAAAAGATGGCTAAGTGCTGCTGGGATTAATGGCCCAATGTAAAAATGCTAACAGCTTTCCCATCTTACCATTCATCTCCAGGAAATGCACTGTGTTCTAATTGCTTAATTAATGAAATGAACCCTGCACTTGAATATCACTGAAGGGATATTGTAAGACTCCATTTCAGATGGCTAACAGAAGTAGTGGTTTTAGCAAAGCCTCTTGACAATTACATCAATCTTGTTAATTAATATGTAATTTTATTTTGGACATGGTCAAGAGATGATTTTTACTTTTTATGCCAGCAATAACATGATGGTAGGCCCTAATGTTCAGCATGTTTATTGTGGTTCTCAGCCAAGAAAATTGATAGTTTACCATTTGCAGGAACTGATCTGCATTAAGAAAATTGAAGAACAGACAAATGAGCAGTAACATGTCCACACACACGTGCACTATCTTATTACAAAAAAGTTGAGTGACTAGTATGGCTGATCTGGAATTGCCTCTTTCTTGCTCTCTTTTCTGGTCTGTCTTGCTCTCACTCCTCAGGAAAAGAAGTTACTTTGCTCAATAGAATCATTAAGTCTTGCAGTAGAGAGCTGTTGATGTGCAACTCTGCTAGGACGTCTCACAGAATCATAGAACAGCCTGAGTTGGAAGGCATCCACAAGGATCATCGAGTCCAACTCCTGGCTCCACACAAAACTACCTAAAAATTAGAATAACAGAATCATAAAATATCCTGAGTTGGAAGGGACCCACAAGGATCATCTCCTGGCTCCGTACAGGACTACCTAAAAATTAAATGTTATGCCTGAGAGCATTGTCTAAATGCTTCTTGAATTCCATCTGGCTTGGTACCATAACCACTTCCCTGAGGAGCCTGTTAGCGTGTCTGACCCTCTCGGTGAAGAACCTTTTCCTAACACCCAGCCTGACCCTCCCCTGTCACAGCTCCATGCCGTTCCCTCGGGTCCTGTCGCTGTCACCCTAGAGCAGAGATCAGCGCCTGCCCCTCCGCTCCCCTCATGAGGAAGCTGCAGGCCGCCATGAGGCCTCCCCTCAGTCTGCTCTGCTCTGGGCTGAACAAACCAAGGGACCTCAGCCGCTCCTCATACGTCTTCACCTCTAGACCCTTCACCATCTTTGTTGCCCTCCTTTGGAGACACTGGATAGTTTTATGTCCTTATATTGTGGTGCCCAAAACTGCGTACAACACTTGAGGTGAGGCCACACCAGCGCAGAGCAGAGTCAGACAATCCCTTCCCTCGACTGGCTAGCAATGCTGTGCTTGATGAACCCCAGGATATGGTTGGCCCTCTTGGCTGCCAGGGCACACTGATTCATATTCATTTTGCCATCGACCAAAACTACCAGATCCCTTTCTTTGAGTTTGCTCTCCAGCTTATTGTCCCCCAGTCTGTATGTATATCTAGGATTACCCCATCCCAGGTCCATTTGTACAATAGGTGAGTGTTCAGCCCTCTAATCTATGAAGATCTCTCTGCAAGGCCTCTTTACCCTCGAGGGAGTCAACAGCTCCTCCTAATTTATTATCATCTGCAAACTTCCTTAGTGTGCACTCAACTCCTGTGACGTGATCATTTACAAAGACATTAAAGAGAACTGTCCTTAAAATTGAGCCCTGAAATTAAGCCCTAACATTCAGCCCTAAAATCTGGATAATTTCTGCATCACAGCTACATGACTTCCACGTAACAGCTGCATCACAGCTGCAATGGGTGGCAGTGAACATCATGAAGTATAAAGACTCCACAAGTTCAAAGATCTTGCACTTGACAGACCTTATTGTGGAGAACTGCCTCACTGTTTCAAGCACTGTAACACTGAAAGTTTACCGTGTCTGTAAAAAGGCTGTCCCTTTCCCTCATCCTCAACATGATTATGGATATCTTGCCACCTCCTGCAGATTCCTAAGCTATCCTTGTGTCACTGGTCCAGTGGACATGGGATAGGAAGGAAAAAAACTATAGATTGAATTGGCTGGGGAAACAAACCCCATACACATCTTCCCTCTAGTGTCTCAGAGCCCAATTCTGTACCAAGATGGTCTCCCTTAAGCAGAGCTTAAGAAAGTAGAAAAGCCACAGCAGAACTGTCTTTACCTTTATTAATGCTATAGCAGAATCAGCCCAAGGCTTTTGGAGTGATCTGGGATGTAAGAGAATACAAGGGAAGAAATTTCACTGGAAACAGTGTCTTCCTGATAGCCAAGCACTACAGTCCTGGAGCAGATCTTCCCATGGTGCTGGTGGTTGTTCTTGTCATAAACTTCTCAATTGAAATATGGCTGACGGGAATTATTTGAGGCAGACTCTTCAATAGTCGCTGCCAGACCTTGCAGGGAAACTGCTGCCAGATTGAAAGTAGACTGAGCCTTGCAGGTAAAGAAGAAAGCACAGTTATTGACATCAAGATCTTGTTGGCCTTAAGACTAAGCTAAGGTACCACAGGAACGCAGCATAGTTAAGTGGTCTTTGGTACTGAAGATCCTTTGGAGTACTGCCATAGTGGAATGGGTTTTGACATAAATGAAAACTTGGTTTGCTAGCCTGCCAAGAAAGCTATGAATAAAATTGACCACTTTGGATTTAGGGTGGCTAAATTAGACAGATGCCATCTTACAGCTGGAAAAGGTAAAATTAAATCTAATGGGACCCTCTTGAAGCTCACTTTTTTTTTTTTTTTAGTTTCTTTTTTTTTTTTTTTGTTAACAGCTTTTTCCTTCTTCCAGTAAGAAATAAAGCTGATAGAAATATTGAATATGATCTTTTACTGTGTAGATATCTATGAAATGAACTTTAAACAGCTGATTGCTGGAGGATCACTTGACTGTTACATGGTTAGTGCTTTTTAGCTTTTTTGCAGCACTCATGGGGCCACCTCTTGTGTTGATACGCACAACTGAGTGAGAAAAGCTTTACAATGAGACTTGAGTTTTAGCTGACATTGATAAGGAAGCCTCACAACTACAGAATATTTTGGAGGATGGAGGCTTGAAATGAGTATCAAGGTGCTTTGGACTACATGATGTCAAACTCAAGTGCTGGCCACAGATTTACATATGGCTTTACATGGTCCTCATCTCTGTGTGAAAGATTTGATCTAGCAGGTAAAGGGAAAAAGCAGCAGATGCAGGTGGGATCTTCTTAAACAAACTATGCTCTTCTGCATCTAATAAACCCTTTTGTCTTACAGATATGTCCCTTAGCCTTGACTGTACCCATTTCTAAGATGGTGTTTTCTGATCATAGATACTTGCCACTACAGCACTTTTCTGAGGAACTAGCTTCTAGACTCCTTGAACATTAAACTCAGGACTCTGAGTCCACCAGCAGCCTCTAATCACCATGCTTAGCCTGCTGCTGTCTTCCTCTGCAATCTTCCTATCTTTTACAGGGAAGTTGGCTACCTTCTGGCCAGCACTGCCAATGTGAGTTGGTGGTGAGCAACTGGGAAAAATCAGTTATTCCTGAACTTGCTGTTGGGAATCCCCTGTCTAGCATAAACATGCTCTTTCCTGTAATGTGTCTAGGACAGGCATTTTTTAAAAGACCTCTGAAGAAAGACTGAGGAATTGGTCTGTTTGGAGCAAGAAGATGAAAGGTCAGAAGTTTCAATGAAAGCTGAAGACTTGTAGTCTTGATAAATAAGAAGCAATAGGTTTACATTACAGTGAAGGAGATGCATGTTGCATTGGGGAATATTTGAGCAGGGTGGTGATGTGCTGTTCACAGCAGCAGGCTGCAAACTAATTTTCTTGCCTTGGGAAGAGCTGATCCTACCCAGCTTTGGGGCAAAGAGGTAGGCTAATGGCTTTTGAGACCAAGAACATGTTTAGAACATGTCATCAGTATCTCCTACTGACCAGTAATTACACAGGGGCTGGAAGAACATGAATATCTTCCTGTTAAATTTCCCCTTATCCAACTGTGTAGTATCATGACAGGACTTCTGTCTCTAGATAACTCTGCAGTAGAAATAGCAACTCGTCTCTGCTTATTCTTCCCACACAAAATGATTTTCTTTTGCATCTTTTTCCATTTGATTATGCCCAGATATAATCACTGACTGTGATTGATCCTTTTCTGAGTGATATTACTGTGGAGAATTGGACAGAATTTGCAGAACTATTTCTGTAAACTGCAGCTTTCAAAAGAGGTCAGACTACACACAACAGAAAACACTAATAAAATTCGTAAAATAAAGGGTATTTTCAGAGCTAAAGAGTTGGTATAAGCCAGCTTATTTCATCCATTTACATGACTGAGTTCGACTTCCTCTAGTAAAAGTGTGTTTCTGATATTTCTTCCTGGTTAGGTCAACTTCAAGCAGTACTCGTTGCCTGTCAAAGTGTATTTGTCTGCACGTAGCTTTACATCCACAGGAGGGGGCAGTTGAATAAAATTTTAAGCAGTTTGCTGCATAGCTGCTTTTTCATACCTTATTTTGTATACAGTGTTTCTGTGTGTTGGAGATGGGGAAGAGCTAAGAGATGCACCATCCCTGGAGGTGTTCAAGACCAGATTGGATGAGGCCCTGGGCAACCTGATCTAGTGGGTAGCATCCCTGCCCGTGCCAGGTGGGTTGGAACAAGATGATCTTCAAGGTCCCTTCCAACCAAAGCCATTCTATGATTCTATGATGATTCTATGGTTCTATGAAGCAAGTGCATGGAAACAGATTGAGTAGCCCATCAATTCACAAAGTAATTTGTTGAGTAATAGGTGGATCTTGCATTGTTCCAGTCAAGCTTTGCTTCAAATCAACTAATGCAAAGCACACATAAAAAGTAATCTACTAAAGTAAATAAAAACCTGAGTCATTTAGTTCCTTATGCTGAAAATTTTGTCCTCTGCTTCAGAGGTCGATAGATATATGGCACTTTAGCAGGAAACCTTTTTTTTTTTTTTTTTTTTTTTTTCCATGATTAATGTGCTCACATATGCACCTAAAATGAGAAATCTGACTGTTTGAAGGGCTCAGGGGCTGCGAGTCAACCACACAAAGGTGCAAATTACTAGCAGTTCAACAGCCTGGAAAGTCTAGAGAGCTCAGTCCTGTGCAGAGAAACCATATCACAGTTTCACTGCTGCTTTGTTTAAGAACAGATTTGTTTGCAAGATCTGCCTGGAGAACAGCAATGCTTCCTTGCTTTTGCTACCTTGGTAGCAGTGATTTCTAGCCCCTGTAGACTTGAACATTTTTAAAGCTGAAGCTATGAAAGAGGCTGGCATTTCCTTAAATGCCAGCAGTACAGAGACTTATCTCCACTAGTAGACTCAATGGCAGGTTCTAGTATGCATTTCCCTTTAAAAGATTTAATATTACTCCTTCCACTCTTGTTTTTGTTCAGTTTAAATTCTAAACTCTGGATATGAACTGCCTGTGCTTCTCAGGGCTGGAGACAGCTTGCACAGGGCTCTGTCTTCGTTGGAGTATTGAGAGACCTATTTTCTCAGGTTCATGTGTGGAGAGTGCACTGGAGATATCTCACTGGAGATCTGCTACTGCCACGGTATGCATCCTGTTCATAGATCCAAAGCTTCTCCTGAGCTAGGGAGGGAGTCTGCACCTAGGCAGGGACACAGGATGGATGAGTGTTGACCTCAATAATCAGATTATAACACTGAGGAGAGGAAAGAATTAGAGAGGAGGTCTTATTTAACTAACAAAGCTTCTTGCTTTTTACTATTTCCTAAAACTTCTTCCACTCCTATTGTCAAGTGGTAGCTGATATAACTTCTACTGTCTCCCAGAGGCCCTACAATGGTCAGAAACTGTAGCGTGTAACAAGAGGGCTTATGTATGGCAGGGACTTAGGATAGGACTAAGGAAAGAGAAGACAGGAAGTAGTGAAGGTCCATTATTAAATTTCATCATATTGGTATTATTCCTGCTGGTGACAAATGCATAATCAATGAAGTTAATTACTTTGCTGCTGCTACTCTCATGAACTCCATGTAGGGGAACAGACTTACAGCTGGACTACTTGCTTGTTTCTTTGTTACTTTCATCTTTTCTTGATGACAGCATGGGTTGGATTTCCAGACCGTCCCAGCACTGGTCTAACTGCTTGCTCTGACAGCTGCAATCAAATTCCTGTTTGTCTAACTGCTAACACTTCTACCAGGGAAATGCTGACTGACTGCAGTGGGAGCAAAATTTAAGTAGTTCAGTCTCAACTCAAATACCACTCTAAGAGATTACTGTAGGAAAATAGAATAATTCTTGGTCTGAAAGAGCAGTGACTTATCAGGGCAAGTATCAACAGATGAGGAAACTGAGGCAGGGAAGGAGATACGCTTTTTAGGTTATGTGGCAATTATGGGGGAGCAATGAGGACCCGACTTGCCTGAGCCCAAAGAAGTTGGCTGAACCTAAGCCTCTTTGTTAAAATTTACGTCAAATGCTCTTCTGTTAACATCTTTGATTTTTTCACAAAGACATTTTATCCAGCCTCAAAGCTCTCAAATGTCTGAAAACTATTCAAGGTCAGCTACAAGAACACTTCCCACTTAATATCCTTGCTTCTCAGAGATTGCATCTGCAGAACTGTGGCTGCTTGTTATTTGTGTGACAAAGCTATGACCATATTCTTTGATTGTTTTTCTTTCAAGAAAGAGACAGCTGCTTGGCTGCACTGAGAGCAATGCATTTTTAAATTCCTGAGACTCCAATTAAAAAGTAGATCGGTTTCCAAAACACTATTAGTGACACACCAGGGGATAAAGATTTTAATTTATTGTCATGAATGTAAAGCTTGTCTCTTTATTTGTGTCAGAACAGTGAGGAGAGAGCGTACCACAAACAAGCCTTTCTATTTAACAGTGAAAAAGAGTGTCCCCCAAACAAAATGGAGACTGCAATTAGTGCTTTTCCCCTTGTAATATGTCTAGACTACAGAAGTTGGCACTGGTGAGACATGCATACCATTAGGAGATGTGATCTAATAAAACAGCTGGCAAACTTTCTTAGCCGACTCTGCCTTGTGTCCACCTCACTAATTTTCTGTGAGACAGGACTTGATGTTCCCGAACTTGTGGCTTCTCTCTCCACATCAGACAGCCAATTATACAAAATTGCTTCTTCCTATTTTGTTTCAGTATTACCTGAGGAGTGGACCTGGTAGTACTTTTCCTCTTATGACTGTTCCTTACTGGGTTCTGCCCAGAAAATGAGACGATGCAGTGAGCTGTAGCAATACAGGAACATGTTCTGTCCTGGCTCTGCCTAAGCCTGCTCTGCCAAAGCCTTCAGCTTTGGCTCAACTTCTTTCCTCTTGATAGTGATTACAGAAGGCTCCCACTGAGCTCAGAATAATTAAGCCAAATTTTCAATGCTCTGGCAGCATGCATCCTATCCCTTCCCTTCCTGAGTTGTGTGTGGGTAGACATGACTCCAGTCTTCAATGAGGGATTGGAAAACTGCTGTCTCTATGGGCACCAGCAAAATGTTACTCTATAACTATGCCCAATACATCACTGATTGCTAAAAGCAGATTCATTGGTGTAGTGGGGGTCAAAACTAGTGTCAGTGCACATCTGGGCTCAAAGAGGTCAAAGGGTGATTTCAGTGTCAAATTCTAAGGAAAGAACTTGCATGAAGAGATCATTAGGCCTCTGTGCAGGTTCAGCATGTTATTCAAGGCAATCAGGGGTACATTCCAACATTCCATAATGAAGGGTAGTTTCATCAAGTTATACTCACTGGCACAGGGTACTTTAAGCCAGTTTAAAGTCTAATCTTTAAGAACTTCTATGCATATTCAAGGAAGAAAAGCCCAAGGACCAACAGGTAGGAAGACACTATCTCTGGTTTAGGAAGTCTGAGCCCATGACATCCAGAGGCTGAGGCCCAGTGGAAGGACTTACATCTGCTTGTGTTGTTCATCTGGTCTTTCCCCACAAGCTGTAGTCAGACAGCACACTGGCTTATGTGGGTCTTTGGTCCTGGTAGTGCAGCTGCCAGTTTTTCCTTCTCTCTGTGCAGGTGCTGCTGAGTGGTCCTCATGCACCTAAGACCAAGGTCTCAGGCACATTTACACTCCTTAGTTCAGATACCTTTGTACCAAAGGACAGCATAATTGATTTAGTTTTCATCTTTACCTTCAGAGCAAAGGCAATGGTGTACAGAGAAGCTGAGTCTGAAACATATTTCCTTCTGTGGAGAATGCAACATCTCTGCAACTCT
Source organism: Anseranas semipalmata (assembly GCA_013399115.1). Taxonomy (NCBI): domain Eukaryota; kingdom Metazoa; phylum Chordata; class Aves; order Anseriformes; family Anseranatidae; genus Anseranas; species Anseranas semipalmata. The sequence continues at coordinate 9,395 of VXAA01002564.1, forward strand.
GAGACAGCCACTGTCCAAAAAGCAAAGAAGAAAGGGGTGTCTACCCCAGCAACAAAATACTTCAGCATCTTTTGGATCTCTTCTTCCTCCCCCCACATTTTATTGTGTTCTACCTCAAACCCAGAAGTGAAGGCATTGAAAATACTAACGAAGATCCTGGAGAGAAATGGAATGCCTTATAATGGATGGAAGAAAGCAGAATCCAGCATTTCAGAAATGAAAACTGAGCAGTCTAATATGAGGAGACTCTTAAAGTCTTAGTTTTGTTCCTCTCCACAGATTGTGTGATGATTCCTCAGAAGAAAGCAGCAATCGGTATTTAATGGTGTAGAAAATCCTTCCCTTCCACTTGATTCCTGAAGAGCTGCAAAGTGTTCAGACTCAAATCTCCCTTTTCCAGGGAGAGAGCCCACCTCAAGAACTTAAAAGGTTCAGAAAACAAAAGTAATTCTTTTTCTCCATTGGAATGATCAGAGCTGTTTGAAGAAACCAAGAAAGAGAACATGAAAGGAAATTCATCATCCTCAATGCTCCTACCAGTTTTGTTGGCAAGGCCAGAAAAACTCTGACTCAGTTGCAAGAAGAAAATGATTTGTTCGAATGTCTCTGTAAAGGAGAAGTTCAAAGTCATTGAAGATTACCTGTTATTCGCTTGACAGGGTTGTGTTTCAACCAAACCAAAAGTAAAGAGAAGTATCTAGAGGAAAACCAGAGAGAGCAGACTGGGAAGACAGATTTTGACTCCTTTCAACTACAAGAGTATACTTGCAAGTTTTGTCTGCTGATTTTTTCCCATCTGAAATGTTGTACTAGGAATGCTGACAAACTGATACCCGGAGCAGCCTTTCTAGCTGCTCTATATAACATGGCATAAAGTAAATATGGGAAGCAGGGAACAGCTTCTGCAATCACTTGATGAACAACTGCATTTTCAATTAGTGTTGCACTTCCAACCCAAGAGGGTAGAGATGAATCTCTTATTGCACTCTCAGTGACTCTAAATTTACACTGGTTATTGGGATATTTCATACAAAATACATTCGTGTTCATGAATACATCCATTAGACCACTGCATTCCTGCAGGATCCCAAGAAAGTGCCAGCCTTACATCAATGCACATGAAACTTGGTTCCAATTACATTTGAGTGATGCGTTTTTAAAATTAAGACATAAAACCACTGACTTAATCCACTGGGCCAGATGAAAGGTCACTCTTGTCCATATCTGCTCTCACAAGCTAGGACGGGTTGGGCAGGAGTGCCTCAGGGACTTCCTGAATGAGGTCCACCAATTTCCTTTCATTTTTTTCAATCAAGTAATTAGGAGAAAAAAGTAGGGTGTGTATGTTAAATGTAAGGATTTGGCTTACTGTGTATTAGATTGGAACTGGGATGCTGGGGTCACTTTTCACAAGTACCTAGAATACAACATTTCAGTGGCATAAGAAATCCCAACAGGTGTAAAATTTAAAATGACTACTTTTTAAATTTCTCAGCAACAAGGTCTTGCCTTAAGTGCCAGCACTTATACAAAGATGAATTCCCTGGAGAATTAGATAAAATAGCTTGCAATGCTTGTTTCTAATTTTACAAATCACAGTCAGAAGCTGTAAAATATCTCCCTTCTTGTACTGCAAGTAGCTGGAGACTATCTGGCCAGTGCCTGGAAGGAAAGATTTACAGGGACTGTAATACTCATTACAAAACTACAGACCTTGGTTTCTTTATCCCCCTTCTGGCCTCGCTCTTCCCTGATTTTAAAATAACTGGACTGACTTACAGTATTTGCAGTTTAATTCTTAAAGAACCACATATGAAATCTACCCTGCTGCAAACATGTCTTTGGACAAAAATAGGATGGTAGGTTGAAAAATGAAGTGGTGAAACTAGAATTGTAGGATTTTTCTAGTTTTCAGCATTTTATACAGCAAGAACAAAAAGCTTGTTACAAGCTGGCTATGTGCTTAAGGAAAGCCTTGGAAATGATGCTGTGATTTGCTTTTGTCTAAGTAAAACATTCGGAAATATTGTTGCAGGAAAACTATACAATTTTGACCTATTTTAATGCAATGCAATCATCTTTTGGTGACACCCTTTATTCGTGAAGAACTGAAGCCATTTGCAATGTAGTTGAGAAACAGTTGAATATTTAGGACTGGAAGCAAAAGAATAAGAGAAAAGGCTGATTCCTTCTTCCCAGTTGCTGATGGTTGTATTCAGGCAACCCTGACAATTGTTGTACTTCCCCAGTTAATGCTAAACACAAAATCTTCCTTGAAATGTCATAGATAGCATTATCAGGCTGTTTTGTTTAAAGAGAACAAAAGATATCATATTGCATTGTGAAATGGGAAACAGGAGAAACTGCTGTTTGGATAATCCTGTATCTCAGGATATCACTCCATTAAATACATCATTGGCTTATACTTTGCTCAGAAACAGATATATGTGGGAACCTGCAGCTGCTTAACTTGCATCTGAATCCAGAGACAGAGAGCAGGCATCCAAAATTCTTGCACTGTAGTTGCTGATGTCCACCCTACTTTCTACGCCATACCAGTGGCTGCAATTACTCTGCACACCAGAATTCATCATTTACGGGAATTTTATTTAGTTATCTTCTGGAGATTTGTGACAAACATCTTCAGATTAGTTCCTTTAAAATTGCAGTGCATGTACCTGAACGATCTTAAGCCAGCTTTTCTTCACTCTACATGTTGATTACTGATTTCTCTTTCAATGGAGTATATTATGTGTCCAAACTTGCCAAGGATGTTAGATAATGGAGCCAGTTTGCATCTACTGTGTATGGTGTCTTGTACCAGTCACCCCTACTGTTAAAATTCCTTTCTTGGTGACATATTAATGCCTGGATTGGTGTCCATTAGTTGGCTTTTAATTCAGTACATGCACTGGATTGGAACACCCAGAAAGCACTAGTTGCCAGCAGGTCCCCTCGAGTAACAGCACACACCCTGAAGGGTTTGCTTGACAGTGGGTTGTGTAGTGGGAAGCAGGGTTATTACTGAAAGAGGAGAGAGAATGCTTGACCAGTGGTGGCCAGGAAATAACCTTACTAAGAAAAGTAAATCAAAAGGATTAGTGGGAGTGTGTACTCCTTAATAAAGACAAACACCTCAAAAGTATAACGTTAGTTCCTTCATTACAGAAAACATTACCAGCAATAGACAGGACCAATATTGTCTATTCCCATGGAGACCACTGCAGTCTCTTAAAGCACTAGTGTGTGGGCAGAAGAATATGCCATTCAGTTAACTAACAATTGAAAAGATGAGCATGAATCTTTCCTACATATTCTAGGAACTTGTATATCCTTAAAACAGTGCAGCTATGACAAAATTACACTAACAAATTCTAACCTCTAGTAGCTAGTTCTTCCTAGTGGAGTTGCTTAACTTCAGGGGCACAAATGCCCACAAATGGGTATTTCAGTATGTGTGAATGTTCTGATGGTCTTCACTGGAACATTTCCCTCTGCAGTAAAGACTAGTCCATCTAACATTGCTGTGAAAGTGAACAACATGACATTGCCAACTCTGTGCAAGTTTGTTCCTTTAGTACCAGTGACAGCCAGAGCAGAAGGCAGTGCTGCGTTCACATGATACAGACAAAATGCACTCTGTCCGACAATATTCAACATAAAGCAGAAAGCAGGCTGAGTGAAGCCATTGTCCTGATCTCTCTCTCTCACAGTTCTATGCTGTGAAATCATTATTGTGAGCAAGAGGTGTGTAAGATGCTATTGCACACTGTTGCTCATACTGATCACATGCCTACAAATGCTCGGTATGAACTAGTAATGGGTCTACTCAATGCTATTTTCCCCCTCCTTCCTCCTAGTTTATGTCCTGGAGCTTTAGTTCTACCATCTCTTAGCCTTACCTCCAGCTGGAACTCTTTCCTCAGGGCAGTGCCTACAGAACCAGACACAGTCTAGTGTAGAGGATGAAGATCCTGAAGGAGTAAGGACAGCTTTAAGCCCTGGAAACCCCTTACTGTGGGCTTACCCAAGGTCTTGGGCAGGACTCTGCTATCTGCTTTCGCCACTGAGATGTTGTTTGTATTATTTACACATTTTTATTATTTTGTTGTAAACGTGGAAAGCATGCTTCCAAAGATCAAAAAAGGAAAAAATAGCTCTGTCTGCTGGTTGCTGAGAATTATGGCTGTCTGATCTTCAGCCAGCTGGTACACTTGGGAGGCAGCTGCCATCTGTGCACTGAGAGCCTCAGCTGACATTAAAAAGTGGTTTTAGTCCTTAGAGAAGCAAAGGTATTCATGGAAACAAGCTAAGTATAAACTGTTTCCCAACACTCGGCTGTCTTTGTGGAAGGCCAGCCCAAAGCTATGAACTGTCTCATCTTTTGTTCACTTCAAATTTGATAGCTTTCAAATCAAAACTGAAAGGTGATTTTTGATTGACAGGCTTGCCTTTCTTACCATGAGTGTGAAAAGCTCAGCCTGGGAGCCAAAGGTAAGGGAACTGAGAAGGATGAGCTCTCTGAGGTAGTCAACATTTTGCATGACTGAACCCTGTAAAGAAATTTACTCTTGCAAGCTTCAGCATGAATTTTGATCTAGTCTGCTTGGCAAGGATCTGTTCAGTTCATCAGTATCTGCCTTTCATCCCTGTGTAAAAGAAATGCATAAAAACCCGTTGGACCAAATTTGCAATCTGAAAAAGCATGTGGACAGGAGACTGCTTACTGAGCCCTAGCATCTGACATGAAGTTAGTTTTCAAATATTTTGGATAGCCATGGAGTTTCTCATAGATGGGTGCATAACATTACTTTGGTATCAGTGCACCAAGGACATGCAGTCTGCTTTCATTTTCCTGGGCAGCTTTATATTGTGCTACTGTTCCAATAACCTTGAATCTTGACTGCTATTAACTCAGCTCCTTCATTGCTGAAGCAGCTACAGAGCTGTAGACAGTACTACTTCAGTATAAATACTTCATATCTACTACCACTAATAACTTGCTTAATCAAGATATAGGCAATTTTTTTTTTTACAAATTACCATGCACTGGGTAATTCTTAAGCCCAGATATGAGGAGAACTTTTCAAAGATCTATCAAAAACGGTGTCTCTTCTTTTCTAACCTATAAAATATTTGTGATCTCTAATCACAATATTGTTTCATGTAATAGGGAAACTCACACTGTCTTGAGTAAAATCAATATTAACACAAGGAAAATGCTGTAATTCTTGGATTGCTTCCTTTATAATTCTGTTATGTAGGCTTAGAGCTACCAACATTTCATACTGTCTGAAGCAAGAAACTCTTTAGCTCTGATTTGAAATAGTGTAAGAGAAAACTAATGCCTTTCTTGGTTTTCAGTCCTTTCTCTAAAATAGCTGCTAAAAGCCAGTAATCCAGTAACTGAGTTGTGGATTTCAGAGACCAGTAGGTGCTTGACTTAAAAGATAATAAAAGCAGAAAAAAATTATTAGTGAAGTTAGTACAGTTCCCTGCATCTAACTACCAAATCTTTGTCCACATACTGAAACCTGTCTAACTGAACCATGAATTTCTAAACTGATCTAGCTGAATCAAAGCAAAATCTTTGTGTGGATGAACTCTCTAAGTCAGTTTATTACAAATTAAGCTAATTCAAGAAGTCTCACAGACCGGTTGCTTTCACCTTCTAGGGAGCAGCTGTTTTAGTAACTTGATGTGAGAAATAGACCGAACAGGTCAGTGTAATTTGTATGCAGAACCCCACACTTCGCACTGTGCTGTAGCCTCTCTCACATCTTGCCTCATGCTCAAGCTGGTGATGTATACTGTTTGAACATAAGACAGTAAAAGTGGCATTGCTTAGAGAGGCCAGCAGATCAAACTTTTGCTTCAATTTTGATGGAAAGGTGAGGAGAAAGCAGCATCTTCCTTAGCTTCTGCTTTCGCTACGTTTGTGTCTCCCAGCCACGCAGGAGTAGGCAAAACACTTTTCCTTTACTCCAATGCACTCAGCCTGCTCATAGTCTCTTCTCGTCACCTAGTGCTGCATGAATGAAAGTTGTTGGATCTGCCCCTTTCCTCCTGCAAGAACAATGAAACTGGCTGTCTTGTTTCGGGAGACAAATATATGAATGTATGACACAGAGCAAGATTTCTCCTTTCCCAAAGCTTTCTATACTTATATACAGAAGACATGACCAATATTTGCAGAGTGATTGTGGAGAGAAAGGCTTCAGTGTTGGGACATGATCTATCATAGAATCATAGAATGGTTTGGGTTGGAAGGGATCATCTAGTTCCAACCCCCCTGCCATGGGTAGAGATGCCACCCACTAGATCAGGTTGTCCAAAGGCCTGTTCAACCTGGCCTTGAACACCTCCAGGGATGGGGCATCCTCAACTTCTCTGGGCAGTCAATCTGTATTTAAAAGTAGGATGGTGTCCCTGTGATCCCTATTCTATCATGTGTGAGTATATGCTGGCAGGAGGTAAGAGGTGGGTCCCTTCTGCTAAGGTGAGTGCCTAAATATTCTGACAGACATTTTCAGATTGAGGCACCAGGAACATTATGGCCATTTATGATAAATGAAGCAGACAAACACAACCTTATTCTAGCAGCAGTTTGAGTGTGGAAGTACTGGGGCATATCTCATGATTGCCAATTATCACCTGTTTTGCAGAAGTCCCAGCAATGCTTGTACAGTGGAACAACCAAGAATGTAGGCCCTTTTAAGCATTTTCTCTTGACATGCAGCTTTCTGTTGTAGATACATGATGTGGTCATTCACTCAGTGACAATTATTTATGTTAACCGGTGACATCAATTAATGAAACAAAGCAGTTTGGAACTGTAAGCAGTTTATAGTCTTGATCAGGTGATCTATTATTCTGAGATTCACAAAGCAGACAGGAATATGTTACAAACATACCATGTTTTGCAAAAAATGTCTTTCTAAAACTATCAGATAATCTGATAGGCACCCACTGCTAGAAATAAAGTGTACTTGGATTGGCACAGCTGCAAAGTAGAGAGAAGGCAGTTTACACCAGTGGAGTTTGTACTTAGCCTGAGATGACTGTTCAGATGAAACTCAACTGTCCACACATCACTTGTTGACTGTCCAGGCTTACAATACTGTCCAAGTTCCTTTGACATAGCTTCTTTATCCAGAACCCACAAAGTCCCTTCAAATAGCTTCTCAGTGCACAATCAATAAAGCAAATAGAAGCACATGAAGTAGCAGTTTTCCTGTCTGCTCTGTCTCAGAAACTAATGACACACATGCATTACAAATGACACATCCCATGGGTTTATTTGCCATATACCTGAACGAAGTGTTACAAAGTCAGAATTATGAGCATGGAGAATGCACCAGCAACTCTTCACTCTTTCCCTTAGGGCATTTTTGCTTTGCTTAGAAGTAGTTTTACTGTTTCTGACCACAAATTAACTTAAATTAAAAATTAAAATTACTTTTACTGTTTCTGACCACAAATTAAATTAAATTAAAGGCATGTTAGCTTTAAGAAGGAAATTGTTACGAGTCACAGAACATCAGGCAGGAACATCAAAAGATGGCAAACGGGGAATCCTTCCTGCCTGGGGAGTGAGTCTATCCTCCATTCTAGCTCTTGGACTCTTAAAAATACCACTGGGCAAATTTTGACTCTGTACTCTACTGGGTCTTGAGCATCCACAATTTCTTTGGAACAGGTCATCTTTGGAACAGTGTTAGAGTGTAGCTGAAGAGTGGACTTTTTGGTTTCAGATCCCCTGAGTGACATAAATGAGAAAGGGAATGGAAAAACAGAAGAATGCTTGCATCAGGCTGGTAGTTCTGCAAAAAGAATAATTCAGGTTGAAAGCTTCCAGTAAGAAGGAATGTATATAAGCCATCAGGTTCTCAAATGGAATAACTTTCTAAAAACACAGCAAAAACAACTCTGCTGCTTCTGGCAGTGCATGAACACTGGTTTTCCTTGGTTGTTGACTCTACAGATCTGAAGCCAGGGCATTTTGGCTATGATATTTATAAGCTGAATCCATACCACTGATCTTTGTGAAACATAAAGTTTCTGGACAAGCTTACCATATTTCCCATAGCTTAATTTGATGTGGACTGTGGTTGTTCTAATGGAGAAGATAAAAACAATATAGTGCTGCTAATGGCAGTAAAACCTTGGTGTTAATCATTTAATGATGGTAAAGTTTTTGTCTCTTGTATAGCTAAGCAATTTTGTAGCCTTAAAAAACATAATTCAGAGACTGAGAACTTCATTGCTGTGCTAGGGGTTTGAACATGTAACTCTCATTCAATAATTGGAAACATTGTAAAATTTTCTGAAATAAATTGATGACATTAAATGCCAAAGTAGAAATATCTCAAATTTGTTAGCTATTCATTAGGGTGCAGTCTGAGAATATAACTTATTTTTACCTTAAGAGAAGCAATCCCTTCATTCAACTGAATCATTACACTGTGGTTACATCTTCAATGTTCAAGGGAAGAATTGCTTGGATGATGATACACTAAGCAAAGTAATGAGGGCTAAATTTGTCCTATGCTGAGCATATCACCATTATTCAAAACAGATGACAAGATGTTGTAATGTTGTAGTAGCTGTTTTTTCTTGTGCTGGAGGGCAAAGGACAAACCTGCAAGTATCTCTTTTTCTGAAGTCCTTTTCATACACAGTGTAGTGGTACCAACCCTAGCAATCATGAAGAAATCTCTCTTTGAAGATGTTACTGCTGTGGTCCAGCTCATCCATTCATCTCTGGAGCTGTGGAAAGGACTCAGCCTGCTATCATAGTCCTGAAATGACACAAAACTGGGAGGAGTGGCTGATACACCAGAGGGCTGTGCTGCCATTCAGAGGGACCTGGACAGGCTGGAGCACTGGGCAGTGAAGAACCTCATGAAGTTCAACAAAGGCAAGGGCAAGGTCCTGCACCTAGGAAGGAATAACCCCATGCACCAGTACAGGAAAGCAGCCCTGCGGAGAAGGATCTGGAAGTCCTGGTGGACAGCAGGTTATCCATGAGCCAGCAGTGTGCCCTTGTGGCCAAGAAGGCCAATGGTATCCTGGGCTGCATTAGGAGGAGTGTTGGCAGCAGGTCGAGGGAGGTGATCCTGCCCGTCTGCTCAGCCCTGGGGAGGCCACACCTGGAGGATTGTGTCCAGTTCTGGGCTCCCCAGTACAAGAGGGACATAGAGCTCCTGGAGCGGGTCCAGCGGAGGGCTATGAAGATGATGAGGGAACTGGAGCATCTCTCATACAAGGAGAGGCTGAGAGAGCTGGGCCTGTTTAGCCTGAAGGAGAGAAGGCTGAGAGGGGATCAATGTGTACAAATATCTGAANTTCAAAACCCGCCTGGATGCGATCCTGTGCAACGTGCTCTAGGTGACCCTGCTTGTCAGGGGGGTTGCACTGGGTGATCTTCAAAGGTCCCTTCCAATGTCAACCATTCTGTGATTCTGTGATTCTGTGATTCTGTGAAATACTTGTTTTAAGGCAAGGCTCTTGTCAAAAACGATACCAAGTTCTGTCTTGAGAGGTCGGTATTGAACTACGGACTCATAACTGAGAAAGTTCATGACTCTGAGGGTAAAGAGGCACTGAGTGCACTCTGACTTGAGTATTTCTAAAGTCCTCGTCCTTTTGCTTTTTCTGCAAGGTATTGCTGGTATTGCATGGAAATGTCTGATGCTAACATACAGTATCTACACCCAGGATGCACTCTATCAAAAATCTTGCATGTTTATGCATGAACCTGTGTAGACACAGTCAAGTGATGGGTCTGAGCTCCTTTCCAAACCTTGCTAGGAATCCAGCCAGAGTCTCTTAGAGGTGACAGCTACACTGGCTCACATATTAGAAATGAACTCCCTTTACTAAAATGCAGGAAAATATCATCAATGAGACATTTTTTTCATGCTCTCAGGAAAGTGACAGTATCAGTTGGCTTAAGATGTTAGTATCATGAAACTGCATCAGGGGAAGTTCAGATTGGACATTAGGAAGCGGTTGTTCACTAAGAGGGTGATCAGGCCCTTGAACAGGCTTCCCAGAGAAGTGGTCATGGCACCAAGCTGGCTGGAGTTCAAGAAGCATTTGGACAATGCTCTTAGACATAAGGTTTAATTTTTAGGATCTCCCATGTGGAGCCAGGAGTTGGACTTGATCCCTGTGGATTCCTTCCAACTCAGGATATTCTACAATTCTATGATTCTATGACCAGACTTTACCTTTCCAGATGTACTAGCAATTCTAGAACAGAGCAGCCCAGCAACAATTGACTTGCATGGTTTCCACTTAGATGGAACTAAAATCAGTTTCTTTTAAATGAGATTTTATACCATCTATGAAGTGTTCATTACAATTTCTGTTTGTGGGGAGAAGACCACAGATGAATTATTTTTCTGAACTATCGTCAAAACCTCCTTGAGATTAAATAGCTTGTTGAATCAGAAGGGAAAAAGGCACTTGAGTTTATGGAGAAGCAAACAAAATTTGGATGTGTTCAGAATCCCTTCTTTCTTCCTTAAATCAAGGACATCAGTAACTAAAAGTTTCCTGAAGCCATGCTGTGGAAAGTCTGTGATTTTATTGTCTGTGCTAACTGCAGAGACATGCTGCTAAAAGAAGACGATTGGGTTTTACATGGTGTGGAGCAGTTCCTGTACATCGTACATTTTAACAAAATGCTCAGAAACATCAAGGTTTCCTAGTGCTTTCCTCCATGCATATACACTGAAGTGAAAGCCCTCCAGCCCATCTTTGTTCCAGAAGTAAGGACTCATTCTTACATATATTTGCTATCTTGATGCCAAAGGAAGCTCCATGGTAGAATATTCTTATTACACCACTACCTTAACTCTTAGCATCTCAAATCTTAAGAGTCATGGAGAGTAAATGGTATCGCCAGAGTTCTGCTTCTGACACCTGGATCTGCATACAAAATGGTTTGTACTATGCCAACTGTACCCAACACTAGCAGTGAAGGCTATTAGTCTGTAGTGACTATACAAATGCCTTTCTGACTGTGTTCAGTCTATAGGACTTCCTGATCTAACTGCCCTGGCAAAATGTTGCACAAGTGCCCAGGCCTTGAAAGAAACATTTCCTACCTTGAGAGCCCTTTAATTTGACATGGAGAGTGAAGGGAAAGAGAGATGCAAGAAGAGGTGCATCTTGTCCAAAGCACTTCAGCAAACCTCCTGGAGATCTAGGCACAAAACTTTGTATGGATTTGCAGTCCATATGTTGTCTCTTGCACTGGAGTTGAATATATATTGCAACTTGAGTTGAGTATATATCTTTTAGTTACTGGAGACAGCCTTAAGATATTCTTAGGTAGGAAATAAATGCCTTGATATTATTAATGAGCAAGGTGATAAGGGCAATAGGTAATAGAAAAGGAATGACCATGGAAGCCAGTCAGTTACTGAGTAAATATTTTGTGAAAATAAGTTACTTTATCAATTGGCATTACCAAAAATGACCTCTGAAATATTCCCAGGAAGCTGCTTTAATAGGGAACGGCAGAAGAAACAGTCAAAGTCATTTATTATTATTATTATTATTATTATTATTATTATTATTATTACTATTAAATCAGTGCTCTTTGCATATCAGCTTTGTGAAACCCAAAGTTTCCCGTTTCCCCTGGAAGAGGCTGCTGTGTAGAGCAGTGTTCTTTCAGAGATCATGGAACAGCAACAACAACAACAACAACAACAACAACAAAACAATGAGAACCAATAATGCTCATAGAATTAGGTTTTTGTTCCAAAGTTCTTACTATATTTTAAGTACTTAACTTCAGTTTCCTAAAACTGAATCTGATAATGTGAAGTCTGCAATTAGTGATACTGTCTATTTTGCAGCATAGTTAAGGTGAACCAGTGTAGACTGGTTTACTGTGTATGGAGCCACACAGCTTCTGTCACTATTAGCAAGAGTTTTTCTTTGATTATGTAATCCAGCTCAGGAATGGAAGATATTCTCAACACTTTCTTCTTTAAACCTTTGAATGTAGACTTTCAGGATCATCAGACTGAACAAGTCTCTTCATGTCTACCCGATCCATTAGAAATCTGTCAATATCCTGATTTCACTAGGAAGTTGTGAATTATTTATGTAATGAGATTGTCTGTGATGGAAATAGAAGATTTAAAGGGAATCAGATCTGAAGTCTGACAGAAAAGACATCTGGTTGCTTGGCATGAGGGCTTATTTTCATGGCCTGAAGGCAAAGTGTAGGCAAGCAAAAGATGATCTTCTTGAGAGATGGAAATGACTCGTCTTGTTGCTAAAATAGTGATGCAGTCTTCCTGGTTGCCATGGCTGAGTTTAAGTTAACCCGTTTCCCCCAAGTCAGCCAGGCTTGTCACAGCAGTGTAACATCAGTGAACACATGATCCCTGTGTGTGTGAGTGCATGTATGTGTGCATGTGTGTGTGTGAGTTGATCAAAAAATGAAGAAATCTTTCCTGGCAGTGCTGTATGCCTGCCTTCAAGTTGGGAAGCTGCACCTCATAAAATACAGCCCAGAAGGATCCTGTGACCATACCGTTATCACAAAACGAGAACCAACCCTTCCCATAGACCTCTATGTCATTCAGCACTGCAGTGCAGCCTAGTCTCCAAGGGACGGTCAGGGAGGTGCTGCAACTTGAGAGAAGGCAGAAGGGTCTGTCTCTCTTCCATCAAACTTCAGCTTTGCCATGCCCAAGTGGAAAGTGGCTTCTGGTTCCAGTCACACCAAAGCTTAGACAAAGACTTATGAAGCCTCACTCCAAGCAGCATTTCCTTTCTGTGTACTGAAACTGAATAACTTGAACTCTGTGATGGTCAGAGTCTTTTGTACTATTTAGCAATGTTTCAATTATCTGAACATGAATACTTCCCTTGGAAAGCATAATTTAAAGTATATAACACCATGTTTATTGGCTACAATAGGGGATGTATTTTAGGAGTATTAACTTGAGCATTTATTGTAACTGATATCCATGACAACAGTAAAAACTCTTTGGAAATTTTGTTGAAAAATGTGGGAATATTTCAACAGTCTGTCACAAAAAAAAAAATTGACCACCAGTAAACTGGTAAAATAAAAGCACTTATACTTCTGTTTAAAACCATGTCTCTAAGTATATGTGACAGCTTTGGGATACTTGGTGTGGAGACCTATCCTGATAAAATGTTGATATATTGAATCACAGCACAAATAAATTAATCACATGAACTGAATATCAAACGAATAATTGAATCGTGGCTATTCCAATGAGTCTAAGGCATTAGCTACCAGAAGGGACTTGCTGGCATGTTGCTGGCAATATCATGGCTGTTCAGTGTCCGTTTTCAAGCTCTGTTTGTTTCTTACATTCAGTGTATAAAATGCCTGTTCTTCATGTTAGTGTGGACACTTGGTGTCCTAAGGCTTAGACTTTATATGGAAAGCAGTTATAATTAATTCCTGTAATTCAATTAACCAAATGTACTACACAAGGTCTTTTTCTATTTCAACTAACTATTTCTATTTCAGCTAACTTCTGAATGGGTTGGTAGAACTTCAATGCTCAAGTCTCCTGTGGGTGTGGGGGATGGAAATTCAGAGATGTTTAAAAACAATGGCTCTTGTTGGAAGACCCTGGAAAGGGATGGCTGTGTGCCCATGTGAGCAGAATCCCCTGGCAAGTTCTCTTTCTGGAGAACTGCAGTATAGGCAGACCAGACTTTACTGTTCTTTTTGGCGTTGCCACCTGTTCTGTGGGCCTCCAATGTCAAACTTAGAGCGTGAATAATGTGACACAATGCAGTCACCAAGAGATAATAATGTTGAATCATAGAAATATTCCATCCTAAATGATCAGGCACCTTGTCCAAATATAGTTAGCTTCTTTAACGAACAGTGGGGGCAATTTGTTTCAGAAAAGTAAGAAATCCCAAAGGAGACTTCAGAGCAGTTAAGACTTAAAGCAGTAAAGCAACTTGCTCCCACAAGCTGTTAGTAGGAGTTGGACATTACAGTGACAGAGCTGTGGATTTCTGGAGTAGCTGTATGTAGCGTGAACTTTTTCTAGGAGTAGCTTCCTTGCTGGTAGCAGTATTTCCAATGATTTTGGAAAAGATAATGTATTAGTGGTCCTTATAATCAAGCAGAACTGAGGCTCCCTTAGTTTCTATGATACCTTTGCAGTCAATTCAAAGATCCAAATACATATGTTGCAGAAATAACCTCATTTTTAGAGCTCCAGCTGTGTGGGCACAGGAGGAAGCAGAGCTAGGCCTAGTGCAGTGAGTACAGCTGACTGCAGCAACATGGTCTGCATAGGGAAATATAGAACATTTCCTGCAAACCTCCTCTTAGCATAATGTAAATAAACCTGTAAGCATTGACTAATGGTGCAATTCCTAATGGATTTGTCTGTAACTGGATTGATCCTGTCAGGTGGCTACTTTTCAAGAAGTTCAGTCTTAACAATGTGTTGCACTGAGTTTCAGAGAACATCCTTTTTATGTTAGGAAAATGAATGATTCTGACCAGGGCATTTCTTCAGTGTGGTTCTTGAAGTGCTTAAATTTAACCACTCCTGTGATGTGCTGACAGTGGAAATTTTTGGCCTTACAAATCACTGGCAGAACAACAGCAAACCATTTATCATATCGCACAGGTAACATTAAACAAACACTAGTTGTCTAAAATAATGAGGGCAGTCCTAAGATGCAGGGTTGAGCAGAAGGTGCCCTGCAAGGGTATAACACTGGGTTTCCTAAGGAGAGGCAATATTTTTATCTTAAAGAAAACATTCTATGAGCCCTTTACTAAATTTGTCCAATTTACTATTTTATCCCCCCCCCCCAAAAAAAACAACAACAACAACAACAACAAAAAAACAGTATTATACACTAAAATATGAAAAAGGAAAATGATCGTGTTCACAGCTTCCACTCCGGTACCTGACAGTTGCTAGTTAAATAATCCCTTAATTCTTCAGTGAAGAAGATAACACCCTTTTAAGTTCCCATTTGAATTGGAGGCATTAACCTTTTTCCTCCTCATCCAGAAACAACATGGCTAGGGCTTTTTGGAACACAGAAAAATTTTTGCATCATCTTGGTTTATGCACATCTGTCAGTGAACTGGCTAACTTCCAGCCAGCTTCTTGCACTCAGGGGCCAAGGACTGTTTTTGAGGGTGGCAGAGGTAAGCTTCCTGTTCCCTAGAAGTCCTGGAAGTGCTGCTCCATTTTTTCCCCAATTACCTCAGTTTTTCACTTCCAGTTAATTTCAATAATTTTGTTTTGCATGATGTTATCTAAGTCCTGTGTGCATTTTCCGGTTTGCTAAGCTGATTTTTAGAGCATAAGTGCTGAATGTATTCCGAAGAAAAGGTTCTTCGATTTGGGATAAATCACTCAAGTATTCCCCCCAAATCAACAGTCACCTCTGAGACTAACTTTCAAATACATGAAGGCTGCTTAGTCCTCTTTACGTCAGTTCAGTGACAGTGTTTAGTATCCTTTTGTGTGAATGAAAACCAAAGCCATATTACTGCCCAAAAATGTTTAAGACTTGAACTAGAAGAAAAGTAAAACTATGGCACCAACTAATCTTGGTGTTTTTTTCCTACACTTCTCACTCAGTGCAGGCTACTTAGATGACTCTGAGAGCGCTCAAGTCATTGGCTCAGGAAAGCTCTTCTTCCAATATTGACTGATAATGGAAACATTCTCCCTGAAAAGCTCGGTTGCTACATGCAGTGAAAAGACACTTTAAGAACAAATTGTCTTGAAACTTCCTCACCTAAAGGGCACCTGTGCTGCAGTAAATGATGTGATGGTTAAGTAACTGGTTGGCCACTCTCTGTTTTGCTATTTTGGTAAGTTGTGGCAATTGCATTGAGCCTTGGAAATGGAAGCTATTAATGTTATAGCTAGCTCAGGCCAGCCACAGACTACAGCTTAACAGAGAAATACATTGTTCTGTTTTACTACATGCAGCACTGAGCAGTTGTGTTGTATAGAACTTGGAATACTTTCCATGAACAGGTCAGGGTGGTTGTGTATGGTATTTGGCAAACTTTGCCAATAAACTTTTCCAAAAAACAGTACCTTGATTTGTCAACTATGTTTCAACAGACAAAGCAGAAGGCAAGATCAATGGATTGGGAAAGACTTCAAAATGCCTTTATGAAGCTTGTGAGCTACTGATGTTCTATTAATAGAGAAACCTGCTTGCCAAGAACATGGAGGAGGGTGAATGGTGTTACTTCGGTGTTTCAACCCTGCAAAGCTGATATCCAAAGCCAGTATTCTATAACCTGTCAAGCTGTGTCTTCTGCCTCCACTGACCCATTTATCTCTCTTTGTCAGAAATCTGTGTAGTCTGCTCCTGACTGTCCTATGATATATTATCTCTTGCCTTCTATTATGTAAGAGCAGACAGAAGGTCAGACTGATGTTATCAGGACATTAGGTTTGGAAACAAAAGCAGATAGAATGCAGTGGCTCACCTGCAGCTTGTCATGGCTTGTTATTTTTCTGGACAGGGGTGTACTGGGCTGTGGGTAAGGGCAGGAGCATGAGCCTAGATCTCTGTATTCATTTCCCCCTTATAAGCATCAATAAATCAACTTGTGGCAGCAGCTTGAATAGATTTTGTATGAGTAAAGATAGATTTTTATGCTAACATCAACAATGGCTAATGTGGCAGTTACTGAAAGTAGTATTGAGTCCATGCCAGATTTTCATCAGAGTGCCCCAGAATCGCTTAATTTTAAGTTATGCGCGTTTGTATCTGAAAACAAAATAATTCTCAGATTAGGTCTCAGATCTGACTTCAAGATCTAATAAAAAGACCTAATAAAAAGAAGATAACAGCTATTTAGATTCATCCTGAGCCTAGATGGAAAGATCCTTCATCTGCCTGGTTGGACAGTTGGATTCTGCTTTCTAATACTTTGAATCTAGCTACTCCTCTAAGCTTGAACTCCTGAATCCTCAACTATTCTTCTTTACTGTCTTCTCAGTCTCTCTAGCAGTCTCTGTATCTCCTCTTCCTCCTTGTATTCAACTCCAAGCTAACATTTTTTAATCACCCCTCAAATGAAAGTATCCAATTGCTGTCAATGTCGTTAGTGAGAGAGAAAGCAGTTTTACAGACTAAGAGAAGCTGCTGTATATAGTAGCAGCTGAACAGGTGCCAGAGTTAGCTGACTGGGTAAGACATTTTCCTGCTAAATGGGACAGAAACTGGTCTGGGTCCCAAAGAGTCAGAAATGAAGCCCCTTTGGAAAGTGGAACCACCTGGAAGAAAAGACAATATATACTTTTCCATCTGGTCCCAGCAGCTTGTGTAACTTCTGATACCTCAAGCCTTTCCTTATAGTCAAGAGTTGTGTCTTGTCTGTTCAACCAATGCCCTCTGAGCATGCCTCTGTTTTGACTATTTTAAACACACCTGAATGGGTTCCTTAAGCCTTTTTGTTTCCCTGTTTCCGGTCCCCCAAATTCTGTTGATAGTTGGAAACAGAGGTGAACTCAGGTATTTGACAGGTTTCCTTTACTAACTGGTCCTCAGCTGATAAAAAAAACTATCCCAGTATGTCTATATCATGTTTGGTATTATTTCTGTGAGCCTCAGAGTTGTGAATACCTCTCAGATCAGGATTTGAACTATTCACAATAAGAATCTGGGCCTTGCATTCTTCACTCTTGCAACACATGTAGTTGCATCCTCAGGGACTGCCTTGGGACTGTTCCCTGTCTTACATGGGTATTGTATGTTTTGCAAAACATTAAGTATTGCAAACATAAAAGTGTCCTTTTAACTCCTTGGTGCTTAGAAAGCATTTAACTTAACTGACAGTCTGTACTCAACACACCTTTGTGTTTCTGTTTTTGTCTAGTAGACTAGGTATTAGGAAATTTTTTCTGTCCCATTGCAAATCTCTTTTCTTTATCTCCATGGTTTACAGTCCCTTACTTTCCTAGCTCATCCCCCAAAACTCTCATTTGTCTAGTCAATTGACTTTAGCCGTATCTGTACTGTAATATAGACAAACTGGGAATAGACTGAGAGCAGCATGAAGATGGAGCTCAGTGGGTGTGCTAATGTGTCTGCACAATGCTATACCTTTAGAATAATAGTATCATTGAATCATTTAGGTTGGGAAAGACCTATAAGATCATCAAGTCCAGCCATAACCTAACACTACCAAGTCCAACATCAAACCATGTCCCTAAGCACCACATTCACATCTCTTAGATACCTCCAGGGATGGCGACTCCACCACTTCCCTGGGCAGCCTGTTCCAATGCCCAACCACCCTTTCTGTGAAGAAATTCTTCCTGATATCCAGTCTAAAGGTCCTCTGGTGCAACCTGAGACAATGTAGGGTCAGCAGAGCCCCTAGGCTGAGCTTGTCACATTTATTTTGCTTTATGCACAAGCTAATAAGCCAGATCCTTCAGGAAAGCCCATTTGAAACTAAAATGTTTGATAAGGCTTGTCTCTTGTCTTATTTCCCCCTAGCTTCTGCTATTTACAAAGTGATTCTTTAGAAATAGCAAGTCACTTCAATTTTTGATTCTCTGGTCTTGTAAAGGGGGCAGAGCTGTAACCTACCCTCATTCAAATGGATGCTTACACTGTCAGCTCAACAGCCCTCACTCTGCCAAAGCCCTTTGTTGCACACCATAGAAAGAGGTGCCATCGTGCCCTACACAACATCACTATCTCCTACACACTCACCTTCCTCCATGTGTGTGAACAAGACTTGTGGTACAGCTATTCAGGATATTAAGGGTTATTTTGAACTATTCCAAAATACTGTGGAAGTGCCTGATATAAAGAATAAAAATTGTTAAATGCAATGGAATGGGGTACTCTGGGTGAAACAGTAGTGATCTGAGATACCAAGGAATTCACACAAGAAGATGATGAGTAATGTTTCAAGCTGGAAATGAACCTGTGAGATTGACACTGTACAAGAAACAAGGGTGATTTTGCAATTTCAAGCTTCCTTTGCTGCCACAGCACCACCTTTAAAAATCTGGGAGGACCCAAGAGCTGCTGTGGAACTTCATGTGGACCAGCATCCAGAGATGGTTGAACCTAGCCCTTTCTCTAGTGAGCTCTCCACAAAGACAGAGGGGTTTTTAAACTCAAAAGCCAAGTTTTGCCTGAATAAAAAGAAACCTAAACTTTTAAAACAGAAAACTTGCAGCTACTATGAAAGACCTAACTGAAACAGGCAGTCTGGGTACAACTCACCCTGCCCCACAGCCATCCAGGCAAACCTTAGCTTTCATTCATCTATGCACACTGCTGTCACAGCCAGAAATATGTTGGTCACTGCAAAGCTTTCTGTTACGTCCTGAATCTTGATGGTTGCTTCCCAAAATTGTACAGATCAAGGCCCCCTGTCCCTGCTGAATTTCCAGCCTGTCTTACCCTATGGTTTCTGGCATTTCTTTTGAAGCCAGTGCAATCTCCCATCCTTCCTGTAGGCCCATCCAAATCTACCACACTCAAAGACATTCACATGAATATATCAGTAAAACAGATCAAAGCAGACTTAATATTGGATATTGTTTATACTAAGTAGTGTAGTCTGTGGTCTTGTTGGTACAATGAAACTGCAAACACTAGTCCTGCACCTCAAAGTGTAACTGGCTCAGGGCAGTTTCTTCCAAGCTGGAGAGCTGGAGGGATTTGGATTTCCAGCCACTTAAAAAGCCGTATTTTACCTGAGAAACTCTCACGGCACCAGAGCATGGTATCAAAATGTCAGAACTTCCTCAATGTGATCATCAGATTTCCGAAAAATTGTGTGTCCCCTTTTCTTTGTTATGACATGGAGAAGTGAATGCTCAGCTTTTGTGTTGCTAAAATCATGCTTATAGATACTTCCAGATGTATGATTCCCAAACACAAAGGAGCAAGATATTAAAGGCAGAGTATATCATAAAGGAGAAGAGTCTTAGAGACCAGAGCTTGATCACCACCTCTGACACACCCACAGGGGAGCCAAGCCCATCACTTAGGTGAAAATGGAGTGACTTAGAGCCATAAGTGCAATGCTGTTTACCTAGGTCACTATCAGAGCTTGCTTGTCTACCTTAGTCAAGCTGAATTGCAGCCTCCATTTGTTTTTCAGGATCTATCACTTTCTGGTTTTCTTCTTCTTCTCCACATCACTGTGACACATTCCAGATTGAAGATAACTGGATAGGCACTAAGGACTCTAGGTCTGACTCTGAAAACAGTGGAGAAAAAATGTACTGTAAAAGCCACTGTTCAAGGGCTCTGAGAAGGAGGTGTTGAGCAGCTCCAAAATCTGGTGTACCAGGCTATTTTGGGCAATGAGGCAATGTCAGCTGGCATACAAGCTAGGTCATTTCACTCAGAGATGAGGAAAATTTATCCCAACAATGATGACTGTGTGGGATGTTGCAAAGAAACAAAGAAGTTGCAAAATTATGTAGTAGAATAGAGACTTGTCCCACCGCTTTGTCATCAAGAAGCCACCAACAGTAACTCCTGACTCCAGAAATTAACCACAAAAGTTTCTGAGGACAGCAGTGTAGAAGACCCGGATGTGCAAGATGCACTGAGACAGAAAAGGGGTAAAGTTTCAGGTTAGCTCAGGGACAAGTCAACTGCACCTCACAATCAAGAGCTCAGCCTAGTTGTCCTCACAGTCAGGCCCCTTAAATAAAGACTATGTTTTCAAAATATCCAATGTTGTGTAGGTCTGAAATTCTTAGCTCACATGGTGAGCTCTCTGAGTTGTATGAGAAGAAAAATATTATTAACAGATTACAGCTCTTCCTTACATGGAGTCTTAGGCTTCGGTGGACCAGACTCATTTGCCAACAATACGGAGTTCATCTTCTGCTTGGAGTTTGAATTGTAGATTGCCTGACGAAAAGTCTGTTTTCAGATTCTGCACAGCCCCTGCATTCTGGGACAGAAGTGAACTGGCAGATACCAAAGCCACCTTGTAATCAGAAAGACTGTAGAGACCTGAAGACTGGGTTGGACTCATTCTGTCCATAAATTATATTTCAGGGAGGTAATCATTCCTTTAAAGCTGGAAGTGTTGGATGACTGGAAGAATACAGGAAGGCTGGACTAGGAACAACCTTTGGTCTTCCAAACATTGTCTACATATCGATCCTCTGCATTGCACATCCTGCTGGAAATTAGTGGGCTACCACTTAAGACAGGTGAGTGCTTGCTTGCATTAAAATGGCTAGAGGTCTGACTAAAAATACTTGCAAATTAAACCAGCATATCTTAGCTTTTTGCCTCTTAACAAGGAAATTCAGCTCTTTAGGCACCACTTTCCGAGGAGATATCTGTTTCCAGAGTGAAAACAGAGCTACAGCGTTGGGATCAAACCGATTGCTTAATCATGTCTGAGAGCCATGTGCATTTGGTGTAACTAGGATTTTGAATTTCAAGTCATCTAGAATGATGCATCCTTTTACTCAAGGTTGCAGTGGCTGAGTTGGCTGTAATTAACCTGGCAATTCTGGCTCCTGGGGCAAGCAGAGAATCCTATCACTTTTTGCAGGTATGTGGCCTCATCTAAATGTGATTAACTGGCTTTGCTAAGATATTAGCTAGGGAGCTAATCTAGACCAACAGTTATTAATAATATTATTTCACAGTGACAATGTTAGTGGTAATTCGAAGATGCAAAGAGGGAGAGATGTTTTGGTATGACATAGGTTCCCGCACAGCATCTCTTAAGACAGTAACAAGAGGCTAGGAAAAAATTTTGAACGATGGCTGTTTGCAAAGACTCACTCAATGAGTCACTCATTGTGAGGTCCCTGCTGTGTCAGAGAGCTCTGGTACAGCAGCATGGGCCATCTTCCTGCTGCTGTATCAGACACGGCATCACAAATAGAAGCTTATAAGCACTTTACACAGGTGAAAGCACACTATAAATAGAACTGTACAGCTGAGGTATGGGAAACGTGAAGCAAAGATCCACACAGCAAGTGAATTTTTACAGGAGTCCAAAGCATGAGTCAAAATTTTCAGGGCCTAGCTGAGGGAAAACAGAAGCAGAACTTGCAATTTTTGGCTGGCAAATTAATTTTGTAAGGAGAGCTAGTAACAAGGATTGTCATGGGATCAATGAGTTCTCTCTACTATCTCCAGGCCTTCAGGAATCTGCATAACAAAGATGAAAACTGGATTTGGGACAGGGAGATTTTGGGTTGGGTTGAACGCAAATTACACAGACTTTCTGCTGGGATCCTTGCAACAGTAACAGCCCCTGGTGAGAAAATGTTGCTAGTTTTCCTATTGTGCAGGAACCGGTTTGGTGAACATCTTCTCTGTTGCTGCAGTACAGAGCTGTGCTGTGGTACCCCAGAAGGCAGAGCTGGAGTGCAGACTGAAAATACGGTACTAATTTAACTCCAGTCAGCAATGCAATAAACTTATCTCCAACCAACAAACACCATTGTTTTTTTTTTTTTTTTTTTTTTTTCCCCAAAAAACTTAGATAGCACCACTGTTCTCTCCCCAATTCTGTCTGTTTTTGTCTCTGCACTGTTCATTATGGACTACATCTTATCATGTCTTTTCACGATACAGCCCCTGGCGTAGAAGTCTTCACTGTCCCTGGGACAGTAAAGGCAAAAGAGAAGAGACTTGCCATCCCTTAAAATTGTGTTCTATAGTTATGGGCTTCTGCAAGACTAGTTGCTCATCTAGAGCACAATCCTTCTGCAAGAAAGCACAAAATGAATAGAAATCACAGAACACTGAGATGCTTTCTAACAGACACATGCTTTAACACATCTTGTAATTAAAGGAACGTGGAAGGGATTTATGGCTAACACTGTCTGCCCTTTGTAATGGTCTACCATAAAACAAGCTAAGCTGCGAGGGAAAACCTTGTTCTGAACTCTGGCAAGTCACCTTATAGATAGGGGGACTTCGGGGAATATGGTGTCAGTCCCAGAGTAAGGCATATAAAAATGCTCCAGCTGGAAGTGAGCAGAATGGTGGCAACGTTCTTAATGAATGTTTCCCTCATCTAGATGTAGGCAGTGTTTTAACCTATCTCAAGTGACTTTTGCATGTCATCAGCACCTTATAGCTTCATCTTCACCTCCCAGCCTGCAGCAAGAGGTATGAAAATTGCAGCTGATTCAAATCTACAGTGGACAATATTTGTTTTAGTTCCTTTGCCAGTTTTACACTTTATAAACAGTCAGAGGAAAGACTTACAAAACATTTCCTATGTAGCCTAGTGGAGTTGTAGCCTTCTGGGGCAGAGACCCTGTACACTCCTTCATGAACCATATGGCCTGCTACCTCTTGTGCAGCCAATGTACTTCTTGGGATTGTTGCTTCACAGGAAATGTGACTAGTCTGACACTTGATTTTCTTAGAAATAAAGAGCCTGAAAATGAGATAGTTGGAGAAAACCATGTGCCTTCACTCAGCAGAGGGAACATCAAACCTGGGAATCTCTTGGCTTCCCTTCTGACTTCAATGGGCTTCATTTGTTATTTTTTGAAGCAAACTTTTATGGACATAAGTGATATGCTGTAGGGCAGGTAGAATCATTGATAACTCCGCTGAGACTCATAGCTTCAGAGCCAGAAGTTCTGGGTTCATTTCATTTTCACGTATGTGTGGTGCTCTCATGACCTTCTAACAAGCACAAAACATTACCTCAAATCCTATTTACAGTTTTACATAGATGGTGGTAGATAGTTTTCCTCTGGTTTTCTTCCCTCTGGAGAATTACTCTGCCCAATTTCTCTGAGCACTGACTCATCCATATGTGTGGTACCTCTGTCACTGATTCATGGCACGGTGCACAGGATGCAGTGACCATTGGCCAGGTTTGTCCAGAGAGGCAACATCTATTCCTAGGCCAGAGAGGCAACATCTATTCCTATTCCATGACCCAGGCCATGTAATACTTTCAAGGACTGTTCATTGAATTATACCATTCAAGATGTGGTAGAGTCAATAGCTGCTAAGCTTGGGGCAAAGCTGGAAAGCAGGAGTTAAGACCTGGCTTCCTGGCAAAAATCTTATTCATGGAATTCCACTACTACTATGGAGGAGTCAGTGCATAGCAAGTCAGGATGACCAAGACTAGAACACCACCTCACAGCCATCAAAGGCCTCATAATGCCAGACTTATGTTGCTGAGACATAGGAATAGGGGGAGTGGTTTTGTGGTAGGGGAATGTGTCTGGGTCCTGTAAGTGTTCAAATGTGGAGTTTACTTGGGTTAAATATTCAGGATGATCAACCACTGGTGGCTATATAACCCCCAAGCCTCCCCACTCCCATCTCACTTTCTTCCAGAACTTCTGTGCCCACACAGCCCTGTAGTTGACCTGGTCATACAGCTATCAACAGAATTCCTCTTTGAGCTCAACTTGCCTTGAACTGTGTTGCTTGCAGTTATAACAATCTATTGTGCTGAAGAAGAAATATCATTGGAGAAGCAAAACAACAACTAGCTGAATGAAACTAACTCAATAGAACTTTATATAAAATCTGAGTCTTAATACTATGACTTTATTAAAAAGGCAAGATGCATGAAATTAGCCTGATGTCCCAGACTGACTTACCACTGCCTGACTGTAGTGTCCTAGGCTTAACTACTTTTGCTCTGAAAACCTGGTATTATGCTATAAGGCTTAACAGCATCACAGCTTCCCATACTACCAGGATGCTCTCTGGTAGTAGTCCTGCCACATCTTGAGGCACAATATTTATAGTATGCTACTCTCACTCAGAGCATGCTCTGCTCCTCTCAATTTTACCTCATGCAGCTGAGGCCTGGCTTTCTGCAGAGTCCAGAGGGAGGTAGGGAAGGGAATTGTGTAATGAGACAGAAAAGGCTTGTAGACAATGCCGAATTTTTAGTTCTTTGTTCAGTCCAGGAAGAAAGTAGTTCTCGGGGATTATTACCCTTTGCCAGATATTAATGCTTGGAGATGTGCATTGATATATGTTTGCTTTGCATTTACTTTGTGGTTCTTAAACTGCATTTCATATTTCTATTAATGATGATAAGTGTGAGAGAGAGATAGTATGGAAGGGCTAACTTGGCCACCTATCAAACATTAGCTAGTCTAAGGTAAAATGCAAATCAGAAAAAATAATTACCACAGACTAAATGGGAGCATTCAGTCTTTGTTATAGCACAGTGGAACCTTTTATCACCCTTTAAAATACAAAGCAAAGTCCTACTGAAATGTGTGTGTGCTTTCAGGGAGGACTTGTTCTAGCAACTCTAGCAACTGTGTCTATTATTGTTCAGAAGAGCACTGAGAACAATCCACCTACTACTCTTGTGCCTCATCTCTGTGCAGTAATAGATATCTTAGTTTTATAGCTCAGTGACTACTTCTATAAGACAAGGTCACTCTGGAATCTTCAGCAAAAGATAATGTTTAGAAATTTATAATGGTGCACAGTTCCATTTTCAGCTTCAGACCCTCTGTGCTAAGCCATTCTGTTGCCAAGAAGCTTAGAAACAGTGAGGTATGAATCTCAAGGTCAAATTTCTGATGATGGCTGTGACAGAAACAAAATGTTCGTTTTCCTGCATGCTGGCCTGTGACCAGTCTTCTTCTGTTTCACAACCTCACACAGAAAACTACTGAATCTATACTAAGTTAAAAGATTACTCTGGTATAAGGTTGTGCGTGGGTTAGTCTTGGCTTCACATGGATGTCCAAGGAAAGAAAGAAAAAAATCTTAGAACCATAGAATGGTTTGGGTTGAAAGGGACCTTAAAGATCATCTAGTTCCACCCCCACTACTATGGACAAGAACATCTTCAACTAGGTCAGATTGCTCAAACTCCCATCTAACCTGGCCTTGAACACTTCCAGGTAGGGGGCATCTACAACTTCCGTAGGCAGCCTGTTCTAGTACCTAACCACCCTCAGAGTAAAGAATTTCTTCCTTATATCTAACCAAATCTCTTTTAGTTTACAACTGTTACCCCTTGTCCTATCACTATACACCCTGGTAAAGAGTCTGTCCCCATCTTTCTTGCAGGCCCCCTTTATGTACTGGAAAGCCACAATAGTGTTTCCCCAGAGTCGTCTTCTCTCTAGGCTAAACAACCACAACTCTCAACATCCCTTCGCAGAAGAAGTGTTCTAGTTCTCCCATTATTTTTGCGGCCCACCTCTGGACCCATTGTAACACATCCATGTCTCTCTTGCCCTGGAGGCCCCAGAGCTGGATTCTATACTTCAGGTGAGGTTGCATGAGAACAGAGTAGATGGGTACAGTCACTCCCCTTGATTTGCTAGCTATGCTTCTTTTGGTGCAGCTCAGGATGTGATTGGCTTCCTGGGCTGTAAGCGCACATTGCTAGCTCATTTTGAGGTCTTCATCCACTAGCCTCAAGTCTTTCTCCACAGGGCTGCTCTCAATCCACTCATTGTCCAGTTTGTACTGATACTGGGGATTGCCCCGACCCAGGTGCAGGACCTTGCACTTGGCCTTGTTGAACTTCATACGGTTTGCACAGGTCCATCTCTCAAGCCTGTCAAGGTTCTTCTGGACGGCATCCCTTCCCTCTGAAGTGTCAACTGCAATGCTCAGCTTGGTGTCATCCACAGACTGGCTAAGGGTGCACTCAATCCCATTGTCCATGTCACCAATGAGGATATCAAACAGTACATGTCCCAATACAGACCCCTGAGGGATACCACTTATCATAGGTCTCCACCCAGACATTGAGCCATTGACCACTAGTCTACGGATGTGGCCATCCAGCCAGTTCCTTATCCACCAAACTGTCCATCCATCAAATCCACATCTCTCCAATTTAGAGAAAAGGATGTTGTGTGGGATTGTTATCAAATAAAGATAGATGACATCCATTGCTCTTTCCTTGTCTACCAATGCTGTCACTGTTGTAGAAGGCCACCAAGTTTAGTCAGGCATGATTTGCTTTTTGTGAAGCTATATTGTCTGTCTCTAGTCACCTCCCTGTCTTCCACATGCCTGAACAAGTTTTTCNTCCACATCTCTCCAATTTAGAGAAAAGGATGTTGTGTGGGATTGTTATCAAATAAAGATAGATGACATCCATTGCTCTTTCCTTGTCTACCAATGCTGTCACTGTTGTAGAAGGCCACCAAGTTTAGTCAGGCATGATTTGCTTTTTGTGAAGCTATATTGTCTGTCTCTAGTCACCTCCCTGTCTTCCACATGCCTGAACAAGTTTTTCAGGAGGAGCTGCTCCATGATCTTAACAGGCATAGAGGTGAAGCTGAAAAGTCTGTAGTTCCCTGGGTCTTCCTTTGTGCCCTTTTTAAAAATGGGTGTGATGTTCCCCTTTTCCAGTCACTGAAGACTTCACCTGGTTGCCACAAGTTTTCAAATATGTTGGACGGTGGCTTAGCAACTTCATCTACAAGTTCCCTCAAGACCCTGGGATGCACCTCACTGGGTCTCATGGACCTATGCGCATTCATGTTCCTCAGATAGTCTCAAACCTGGTCTTCCTCTATGGTGAGTAGGACTTCAATCCCCCAGTCCCTGCCTTGAGTTTCTGTGATGTGGGAAGTGTGGAAAGGGCAACTGCCAGTGCAGACTGAGGCAAAAAATGTTGTTGAGTACCTCAGCCTTCTCCATGTCAGTTGTAGCCAGGTCCCCTTTCTCTTTCATCAGGAGCAGTTCAGTTTCTTTTATCTTCCTTTGCTGCCTTATGTATCTGTAGAAATCTTTCTTGTTAATCTTTACATCCCTAGCCAAGTTTACCTCTAGCTGTGCCATGGCTTTCCTAATCTGATCCCTACATTCGTGGCCATTATCCATACAATCTTCCCAGGATGTATGTCCCTGCCTCCACTGCATTTCCTTTTGCATTTCCTTTTTGTGCTTTAGTTTTGTTAAGAGGTCCTGACTCAGCCATGCTGGTCTGCTGCCTCCCTTGCCTGATTTCTTGCATGTTGGAATTGAGGGGTCTTGTGCCCTAAGAAAAAAATCTTTAAATATCTGTTAGCTCTCTTCTGCTCCTTTATCCCTGAGGGCACTGAAATTTCTGCTCGGTGAATAAAAGTCTGCTGGAAGATTATCATGAAAGATACTTTAGAGTAGTCCAGTTTGCAAGTAAGTGCTTTCAAGAAAACTAATTGAGATTTTTCTCAGCATGAGCTGAGACACAGGCAAGGTTCTTGCATATACACTGTACTTGTTTAGGTGATATAACAGTTATGTTGAAAAGACAATGTCATTGAAAAATAGCTTAAAAGTTCAGCTCAAATGTCACAAAGAATTGCTTTATACCCAAAGTAGTTTACAATCCATGTTCATTCTTGGCAACAAAACAGCATATGTATGTTAATGGTTGCCTATAAGCAACAACTCTGCCAGAGCTCCTCTCTTTTAAAACCTGTCCTTTTTTCCCCACAGTATCTGTTGTGTTTTCCCTCAAGGAGGTCAGGACTGATGTGTTGCAGAGGATGCTGTGGCTCCTGCTCTTCAGTGTTACTGGCAATATTGTAAACTCCATGGTCTCTCTCTGCTGAGAAGAGAAGCTATGGGAGCTCATGGGATTCATGATCTGCTCAGCCTCATCCTCTTTAAAGACAAAGATTTGGAAAATTTTCTTCTCTACTGGAACATCTCAAGTTCCATTGCTCATTTTCCAGACTTGCTTGAAATGCGTATGATAAACATGTCTGAAAAACCCCTTACTTCATGAAAAGTTCAGCATGGCATGTGAACAGATCACAAGGCTCTTTATACAAGTAAACTGAATATGGAAATCCCAGTTCATATAATATAATAGTAACAGAAGATAAATATGTCTTATGGGATAAGATGAAGAGGGCAGTGCTACTATCAGCTTTTACTTCAACCTCAGTCCTTCCCACACAAGGTTTCTGTTAAAAGATAAAAAGAAGTTAGCAATTCCAACCCAAAACAAAAATTTGCAACAGCAAATTACAAAGCATGACTCTTCTCCGTACTACTGTATCACTATTAACAAGCAATAGAGAGCAACAAACTCTTAAAAGGATATGATATAGATGCCAAATAAGTTGTTTGAATATAGACATGATTGGGAGTAATCAGCATGGATTTACAAGGGGGAACTCATGCTTGACCAACTCAGTAACCTTCTACAAGGAAATGACTGGCTTGGTAGACGAGACAAGAGAAGTGGATTTTGTCTACCTTGACTTCACTAAAGCTTTCATCACTGTGTTTAGTAGTATCTTCATAGAGAAGCTGTTGAAATATAGTCTGGATGAATAGACAGTGAGATGGATTGAAAACTGGCTGAATGTCTAGGCCTCTTGGGTGGTAATCAGTGACATGAAGCCTACTTGGATGCCTGTAATTAGCGGTGTACGCCAGGAGTCAGTACAGTTTTCAAGCCTATTCAACATCTTCGTTAATGATGTAGATGATGGGGCAGAGTGTAACCCCAACAAATTTGTAGATGATACAAAAGTGGAAGGAATGGCTGATACAGCAGAGGATTGTGCTACCATCCAGAGGGACCTAGAAAAGTTGGAGAAATGGACCAACAGGAAACTTGCGAAGTTCAGCAAGAAGTGCAAAGTCCTGCACCTGTGGAGGAACAATCCTAGGCATCAATTTTTTGTTGGGGGTTGCCCAGTAGGAAAGCAGCTTGGCAGAAAAAGACCTGGGAGTTCTGGCGGACACCAAGTAGAACATGAGCCAGAAACGAGATTTGGGCTGCATTAGGCAAAGTATTGACAGCAGGTCAAGGAAGGTGATCCTTCCTTTCTCCTCAGCATGCATGAGGCCACACCTGGAGTACTGTGTCCAGGTCTGGGCTCCCCAGTACAAAAGAGACATGGGCACACTGGTGACCATCCAGTGAAGTGCTACCAAGATGATGCAGCATCTCTCCTCTAAGGAAAGACTGAGATTGCTGGGACTCTTCAACCTGGGACAGAGGAGGCTAGGGGGATCTCATCAATGTATATAAATACCTGAAGGGAGGGTTCAAAGAACACACAGCCAGGCTGTTTTCAGTGGTGCACTGTGACAGGACAAGAGTGTGTGGGTGGCTGAGCGCTGGAGCAGGTTTCCCAGAGAGCTTGTGGAGTCTGCTTCCTTGGAGCTCAAAAGGTACCTGGATGTGGTCCTGGACAAGCTGCTCCAGGTGTTCCTGCTTGAGCAGGGGGGTTGGACAGGATGACCTTCAGAGGACCCTTCCAAACACAACCATTCTGTGACTGGGTTGCAACTTGGTTGCCTTTTATGTTAGCATATTATAAAGTTTATAGGAACAGCTTATTGCTGCTCTGATAGGTTTTGGGTAATGTGTCTTGCTTGCATTTTACTGACAGCTGGTACAGAAACCTCCGAGTTAACTTTCACTGTAAAGGGTATATATATGCATGTATTTTTGTTTTACAACAGAATCTTCAGATAAAATGTAAAACGGGGATATGCATCCTATTAGCTGATGATTAGCAAAAGTGCTGCTGATAAAAATCCTTCTTTATATCTACCATAGACAAATAAACTTAATTCCCTTTTGCCTTGCAGAAAAGGCAATATGATGCTTTATTATTGTCAGTCTTTAGTTTAAGACAATTGCAGCATAACCACATGTCCTTCTTACTACTTTAAGTCCAAGAATAGGTATATGCCTGCAACAGTGAAACAATAACTCATGCCTGAAGCAAGATTTTTAAGGCGTAATTTTTAAGTCCTCTTTCACCACACAAGGGAAGGGTAATGTAAAAAGATGGAATCACAATGCAAAGGAAAACTGGATCTTTAGTGCCAAAGCCAGGGGAGTAAAATAGATTTTCTTCTTCTTTTTTTTTTTTTTTTTTTTTTTTTTTCAGCAGTTCATGTAATACAAGAATAAAGAGATTATTTGTATAAGTTTACACATGGTTCCAAGGGGCTAGGACACATTCTTCCACTATGCCACATGTAAGTGAAAGTCATGTCTTGGAGGTCTGTTTGCAATCTGAGCAGCTGTACACAGGAAGTAAGGTACCTGTGACTCTCATTCAGCCTCAGCCCACAGCAGCCATTAACCTGAAGAAACTT
Organism: Anseranas semipalmata; assembly: GCA_013399115.1. Lineage (NCBI taxonomy): Eukaryota > Metazoa > Chordata > Aves > Anseriformes > Anseranatidae > Anseranas > Anseranas semipalmata. The sequence continues at coordinate 40,463 of VXAA01002564.1, forward strand.
CAGAAGAGACCCCGAGCAGGCATCCTCTTTATTATGTAAAAGTCATGCAAAAGCTTAGCACCAGGGAAATTCATTCAGAGCAGAGCAGCTTGGAGGAGAAGATATGAGCATACATATCTGTAACAAGTGCAAAACATTTGCTTTCCATCTGTATTCAGCAAGCAGCTGCAGATTCCTTGAGGCACAAAAAATGCTCTATTTATATCCACCAACAATGCTAGCAAATTCTGGAGTTTGCTGGAGCATTCTAGCAATATGAAAACAAAGTTGTTTGTTCAAAGGCTGAAGGAAGATGTGAAAATGGGAGCTTTCACTGACTCATCACAATCAGAGGGATTATTACAAAACTAAATTGTTCTTCCAAACTACTATTTCTGCACAAACAACTCATTTGCAATTGTGAAGATGACTGTCTTAGCAGAAATAGACCCTTCTGTTATTAAAAATTTGCCTTCTTTCTTTATTGTAGATTTCCTTTTAACAAAATGGGTATGAATATCATTTTAAAAGGACTACTGTTATATTAGCTTTTCCTTATATATTCATTTCTAAGACAGTATATATTTTATATTAGTACAAAACAGCTGTAATTAAGAAGCTGTTCTGCTGCCTTCACACCTTTTGTTTTCACTTTCAGTGAAACTTTTCAGTCTGGAGTGGGTAACATTGTGATCACTGGGTTCCTCCTGTGGTATCTTACATCAAATTTGCATACTCTTAACACTTTCAGGGAAAGCCTAGTACAAATAGGAGCTTCTTGCTATACTTATGCATATAGAACAGATGCAGTGCATCAGGCCACCAGTCAGGGTTTATAGCTGCTCTCTGATCCCACTGACCTCTATTCCCTTTCCATGTACTTTTCTTAACTCTCCCTTCACCTGTCCCACTTTGTCCTTCTTTGTGAATAGACACAGCCCCTGATGCATGTCTTGAAAAGTTTGCAAGGAATGTCCATTTTGGCACTAATAAATCTTTGCTGGCAAGGGTTTCAGTAATTTTTTTCCACTTTGAAAAGTATTCAAAGAACTGCATGTTTTCAGTGGTGGCTCTCTGACCCTGTGGGTACAGCTTGGGGCTGTGCTGCAAATCCCCCCTCTCTGAGCTGCTATAGACTTCTTTGCTCCTAGAGGCAGGCCCAGCTGTGCCCAAGAAAGACAGGAGCCCACAGTGCAGAGGGGCACTGTGACAAATGGTATAGTCTCAAGGCTAATTTCACTCCTTGCTCATGACTCTTTTCTGTCTTATGAATGAGAGATGCCAAACATTTTGAGGGCATGATTATTAATGAAGTCATCAGAATGTTTTTGCAACTGTTTCTGAAATAAAGGAATCTTTCATTTAGAAACATCAGAAATGATGGAAATTATTCATCAGTAACCTATGAACAAGACTTCAGAAAGTTCATTTAAAGAGTCTGAGTTAATTTCATTACCGAATTAAGTGGGGACAAATGTTTGGAACAAGGTGAAAAGACTCATTTTTAAGAAACAGACTTCATGAATCAATTCCTGGGTTTATTTGTAAATCCACCTGAAGCTTGTTTGCTAGCTAAAGCAACAGCAATATAATGTAGAGGAGAATATACATGTTTATATATATATTTCACATAACGGTGTATTTGCACTTAAAAGCAATGACTCAGCCTTAACTAGCATGTCCTAACTAACTTCTTTATGATGCTGACCATGTCTGAATACACCATATGCTTTGCAATGTTAAGGGCTGGCTGTTTATTCTCATGCCTCAATCTGTCTTTTCCTAACTAGTTTTATCTGTAATAACACTTCCTGTTTCTGTTCCATGCCTATGCATTTTCTTCAAAGATTTTCCACAAAAAGCTCTCACAAGCACTTTGAAATCAAGACATTATATCCAGCCAGTCTACCGAACCTGTTTCTATCATATATCACAAGTTTCCTACATGGAAACTGTGCTGTTTTTTGTTTCAGGTCATTTTGCACCAATTCAGATGATTTCATCCTTAGTGGTGTGCAACACATTAACTTTAATAGCATGAAGGTGGATAGCTCATCCTTTGTCTTTAGAAAAGGGGAAAAAAAGGGACAGTTGTCTGTGAGTGTGGAAAAATTTCCACCAATATTCTTTTGGTTAACTGAAATATTTAATCTATTTCATACTTTCTGAAGGTTTACAGAACATGTACAAATGAAGAGCTCTTTTGAAATAATTTTGTTCTGAGATTGTCTTACATAAATGGAATGTTAAAAAATAAATACTAATTTAAGAATCTTGAGTTCTGTTCCTGGCAACTGCTATGTTCAGAGCTACAGAAATGGGTGGAGAATCAAAGTGCAAAAAGAAGTGTAGGTTCTGGCTAACTCATTAGCAGAGACAAAATAGTTGATGCCCTTTGTGCAAAAAGCATTACCCAGAAACCTTTACCCAGTCCCAGCTATTAGAGATGAGGTTGTTATGGTGATGAAAAGAGATTGCTTCTCTCTTGGAGTCTCTGTTATTTTTCTGAAAAATAAATATATGTAGACAAAATCTGGAACTCTGTTTTTTGTTGTTGTTGTTGTTTGTTTGTTTGTTTGTTTTGTCATGTTGGCCAAATATGTAAAAGAGTTCAAAAATAAATAGGTTAAATTACTGGAACTACTAGACCTACTAAGTAAAGAGGACTATGTTTTTGGGGTTATGGTTAGGGTTAAGGTTAGTTAATAAAGTACTAATAGATAGGATTTGAGAGAGTATACTGAGGGGAAGTTCAAACTATGGCTGGTTTTCATTTTAACCAGACCATCTGCTACAGGATGCTGGAAAGAAGATACCAGGTGGATCATTGTTTGACCAGTAATTTATTATGTTATTCCATACAACTGATAATGAACTATTTGCAATGAACAAAGTGGGAAAGGAAAAAATCCCCTTTGTTGCTTTTAAACACTCGAAGAACAGGCCAAATCCTATAAAAATTGTCTGTAATGAACAATTCTTGATACATGCCATAGTGGTGTTTCCCATGTTAAGTCCTTGCATTACCGAATTGAATCTTCTGCTTTACGCTTTATTTACAGGACAATACATTACAAGCAAGGGTTTTGCTGAGCATAGATAATGTTGGGACAAATATTTTAATACTGCCGAGGGCAGGTTTTACAGCAAAAGAGACAAATATAATGAAAAAAAATAAATAAATTAAGACTCCAAACTTGAAAAGAAATCTTAGACTTTGAGATCCACAGAAACATCCCTACTTAAATTTAGGCTCATTTTATTTTATTTTATTTTATTTTATTTTATTTTAT
>VXAA01002564.1:43760-57507 GCA_013399115.1 Anseranas semipalmata
TTTTTTTTTTTTTTTTTTTTTTTTTTTTTTTTTTTTTAAGTACCATGAAAGTTAAAGCACAGCAGATTTTGAAGAGGAAACCCATACATATTTGTTGTATTTTAGCCAGTTCTGTCAAGAAGTATATTACAAGCCACAGAATGTATCCCAATTAATGTGATCTTCAATTATAAGAGCAGCTCTATCCATCATGAAGAGCTCAAATCTTGAGAAAGATCAGATGTTCCCATTGATTAATGTGACATTCAGTTGCCAGCACATTTTTCACTTCAAATATTCCTAAAGAGGCTCTGTCTGAACTGAGGATCCCTCCACATGTGTGTATGCAAGGATGTTTTTGTGGAAGAGTTCTCTTCTGGGAGGTGGAGTGAGGAAATGACGGTTTTGTCCCATAAGATACTTCTTCAAATTTGAGAACTTTATTGTGCTGAAAAGATGATACTTTCTGTTCAGCTCCAGGTGTCGACAGAGCTTTAGGTAGTTGACTCACAGTCAAGTCTTCTACAATATGTACACCATGTCACATGCCACTCCAAATGTTCACTTGCATGACAACCATTTGGTGAAGTACTAAGGTGTGAGGAATCACTTTGTTGTTCATCCCTACCCGTATGTCCTCTGGCAGCCCATGTCTGAGCAGCTCAGTGCTTTATGATGTACACTTACATTCTCCTGCTCTGTTCCCACAGGGCACCACTCCTTAGCTCAGGCCTAATTATTAATTGCTTCCTTCTGCTAGAGCGAGTCTGATGCTTGCTAACTCACCAGAGAGCCAATACCACCTCCCTCCACCTGGGCCTGCTCTGTAGGTCTTGCAGGAGAAGAGAGTATTTCACAGATTTTCATTTTTTTTCCCCCATATGTTCTAATTCTCAACATTTGTGAGAAAATATTTCAACACTTCAGAGACTCAGCTCTAGAATTTGTTCAAAAGCAAATAATGGAAGAAATTATGAAGCACTGGTCCCTAAGCATTCCCACTTATTGCTTTAGAATCAGTGAGAAATACATCAAGTTCGCACCTTCTTCATCTGTGAGCTCCACATGAAGCTGTTCATTCTGTAAAGCTAGCTGTGTTTCTGCTCATTTTATCTGCTACTGTCCGATGACTAAGCCTACACAACAAGATTTCTCCATAACCATGGGAACTAATATAATATCTTTCTCATAGACATACTATTATCTTTGTTAAAAGAGTAGGAAATGAATCTTTGAAAACCTTTTGCCACAGCGCAATTGGTTAGCAAGACCCAAAGTTGCTAGAGGTCAGTAAGTGCAGATGAAACAAGGCCAAAATTCCTTAGGAAGCCAGGCTAAAGATGTGGGATGCATCAGCTGTTGAAGTCTTAATTAAGAGGTTTTGAGAGAACTTAATATCTTGTCAGATATAAATGTGTGGTGGCAAGAAGACCACAGAGATGGTAAAAGGAAACCAGGTGATGGATGAGATAAATATTGAATTTTCAACAGTCTGTTGCATTACTGGTTCTGGCTGTTGTTGGTTGGAGGGCCAGAAATCATGGTACAGAGCTGTAATTCAACAGTTTGTTGTGGGGAGGCAGAGAAATGAATCCCTGCATAATCACTTCAGACTTTGGGACACAAGCTTTTACAGTCACTGATAACAGAAGTGAAGCTTCCTTTCTTTCTAATGGCAATTGGTGCAAGTAATAATTTAGGACCATTTGGTATCCCTTCTATCAACTGACTGTATCATTTTGTGACATCAGTGCAATTTAGAATGTACCAAAATGATACCCATTTTGTGGATTTCCAGTTCCTAAAGCTATTTAATGTAAGAGGCTGAGGGCATGGGAAGTCAGATCTACAATATGCACTTTGTTCTGTTTTAAAAGAAAGAGGGTCACGTAAGCCAAACCTGGGTCAATTCCATCTCATTCAGATAAGGTTCTTCTTCCTCTCTTTCCTGCATGAGCTGGAAAAAAAAATTAACTCATCTTTCAGAAAATGATATTGTTCCACTTGAAAGTATGATCTTGCCATTATCTCTATTAGGGTTGTTTGCTACTTTGATTATCGTATATATTTACTATAAAAAGGTTAATAGGTCCTTTTTTAAAGAGCCTGCCTAATATGAGTACCTCACCTAAATCTCACTAAAGTTTAAGTTAGATTTAAAAAGCTGTTGTGTTGTTGTTGTTGGTGGTGGTGGTAAGATCTCTCTCTGTACAGGCAAACATTCTTGGCTCTGACAGTCTCCTGAAAGTCAACCATTTATCGTCAATCTTCTTCGTCTCTTCTTTGGTTGTCCTAAAAGACGAATTGCTGCCCTTTTTTAGAAAGAAGCCAACTTGGTGTTTTTTGAAAAGGACTCCAGAGCCAACACTCTGCTTTTGCATCCAGGTAGCTTCCCTGAAAACTGGAAGATTTGCCCTAGAGCCTTTCAAGCACAGATCACAGATTTTACTTGAGACTTCCTTTATATGCTCTACAGGAGAAGGAATAAGCCTCAGTTATGCAGGAAAAAGGACTCTTCATTCATTGCATGTATTTCAATTAAGTGAACAAAATGTCAATTCAAAAGCCATTATGTCTCATACATGGGACCTGTAAATGGGTAATGAGAAAAAATCAGGATTTAAGTGGTTACTTCAATTTCTGGGGATGGAAGGAAACAAGCTTATGTTTTGTGGGGTGCTTTGTAAAAATTTAGCTTTCAAACAATATCACTTTCCAAAATGTCTCAAAGCCTCATTGGGCTATTTTCTGCTTTTGTTGGGACCATGAAATCAGTGCCAGGAAATGTGTTGTAAATTCTGACTCTTTTGCTTTCTTCAACCATTTCTTACCATGCTTTTGTGAGTCCATGAGATTGGTGATAGGGAGTAGGAACGTTCATTAGCCTTCACCTTCCAGACATTTTTAAGCTGTCATGGACTGTACATTGCTTGGGCAACTGGAGTGATAGCTCCTGTGGCTCCAGCCTTATCCAGGATGAAATAAAGCGTTCTGGTGGAGGGAGGTAAGACTGTTTTTTTGCTTCCTTTAGGAGTTTCTTTCCCATTTTGGGAAAATCCAGGTAAGCAGCTTGGTCAAGGTCTTCTTCTCATTTGCTACTGCATGTTTTCTCTTCTTGCTTTATATACACTGAAAAAATGTTTAGATTCTTCAATCTCTCCTACATTACTGTAGTGTTAAATTGTCCCTGCTGCTGTGCTTGCAGGACTGTCATGTATCTCAGTGGTGGAGCTCTGCAAGTTTTACCTCCTCCTGTTGTTGCCATTGTATACTGGTATGATCACAACAAATTCTGTGTCTCCTAAAGAAGGTCTTTTGGCACAACTTCCAAACTAAAGCAGTGGAGCACAAAGATCAGCTTGACAACGGCTAGCTTCTCTTTGCCAGAGCAGCGTTTGCATGCTACCTAGCAATAAGAAATGTCTTTTAGAAATAGAAAAAGTAACCTACCAGAGCCTGCTTATTTCCCAGCGTGTGGCTGGACCTCTGGAGTGCTTTGTGTAGGCACAGGAATCTTTTCAGTAGTCAAAGACTTCTCCCCCATACCTCATCACATCAGGGACAGAAAGGCAATCATGTCAGTTCACCTCCACCAGTAAATTTGCTAGCTTAACACCAACCTTTTGTTCAAGGTGAGAAAATCAAAGCAGCTAAGATGGAATGGGAGGAGGCAGATATAACAAATCTTGGTCAGAAAGAATGCTTTTAAAGCAATTGTTTTCCTGGTAAATTGTTTCTTGGTAGGAAGTACTTATTTAAGTTATTAAAGAGCAAAACCGCTGCACAGGAGATAAGCTGAAGTGTACCTGAACTCTTTCAACACAGAATGATGATGTATAATTAATGTTAGAGGTTTTTATCTGAATGCTGCATTTCATTATATATAGCTTTCCTTCTACTGTTACATTAGAAAAATAAGAGATTTCCAGCCAAAGTAAATCATATTTATTATCCTATCAATTAGGTTTTCCAAATTGAGAAGGACATGACTTCTGCAGATGACTTCTGTTGCATCTGTAGTTATATAGAAATACTCATCAATTTCTAAATGTCAACTTGACTTAGTAAGGGTCTTGTGAAAACCTGATTTTTTCATTTAAAACCTCTGTAAAACTCAGTGTAGAGCTAGAACTGAAGAGAGCAGGTGGATTGTTCCACTGAATGGGCCTAATTCTTATCTTCAAATCTGTCTTGTGGCTGGATATACTTGCCATGGAGAAATGTTTGGAGCCTGGGTGATACTTGCAGGCACATCCTGTCGAACTGCTATGATGTCTCTGTGTCCGCTGCAATGACAAGTGTGCCATCACAAGTCTTTCAAAGAAACTAGCAAATTCTAGCCACCGTTATTTGGTTAACCCATATCAGCTGTCCTGACTGCCTCTTGCCCTCCCCTAGGGGACAGAGTGAGAAACAGAGAAGAGTTTGACATTGAGCAAGCCAAATTCAACAATAGGTAAAGCATTGGTGTGTTTGTCATTAATCCTTTTCTCGTTACAAATACAATACACAACACCAACAGGCTGCTGTGAAAAAAATTAATTCCCTCCCAACCAGAAACAGAACATGGGGGAAGAAAACTACTCCTGGCTGCTGGTTCAGAGCATGTGGCATGGGTACTCCTAAGCTGCTGGCTGCCTGTAGGTGCAGCAGAGCTGTGGAGCATTAGACATGCAGTGTGCTAAAGCTTTAAGTCCAGTGTGCGGTACAAACTGACCCGTGTTCAGAAAAGCCCACACTATCTTGCAGGTGTGCTGCCAAGGGAGTTTTACATTCTTGCATTTTTCCTTCCTCTAGTTACTGTAAATAAACATTTTCTTAAGAGCCTGGAAATACATGCTTCCCTACAAACTCAGCTCACCATTCTCTAGACGTTGTCACTTATTCCCATATCATGCTCATTTGGGAGAACAAATAAACAAACAAGCAAACAAACAAAACAAGATTCACCTGCTTATCTCCTGCCTTTGTATCTTTTCTCCCTACATCAGTAACATGACTGGTCTTGCTTGAATCTTTGGTTCAGTGATGTACCCCACTGAAATGTCTGTGACTGCACAGGAGAATACAAGGAAGGCAGCACTCCATCTCTGCTCCAGGCTGGCCTGAGTTAGTGCACCCAGGATGTCTCAAGGACCAAGTGGAAGAATTACAGGGACATTCTCTATGGCAGCTGGCCACTTTGTCCCTTGGAGTATCAGCAAAACAGTTAATGCATTTAATTCTGTACCTTTTCAACTTCAGTAGGATTGTGTTTATCCTTAAGTACACTGTCAGGTACAACACTAGACTGGCATCTCCAAAAGAAGCACAGCATTTGACTTGATTTCCTAACCATGTGGACTTCTGATAACCAGACACTTAAGTTTTGCTAGTGCCTAGCATTTCAGTTCATTAAAGAGTTTAAAAAAAAAAAAAAAAGAACATACATTTATGTATAATTTCATGATATTGTATAAATACAGTCAGGTGTTGATCACCCGCCACTTTTGCATAGTGGTGGGCTGCTCAGCCTGCATTACTGTTTTTTTGAACAGTAAACATACACTCTTGTCGTGTTTTAAGGACCGTTATGCTTCTTACTTGGAGAATAAGAGGAACACATAAAAATCACAGTTCTTTGTAATTTTTTTTTTTAGGCTGGGAGTGTATTTCAGATTTTTGAGTAGCTGATTTTTGTAACAGCCTGGTAAAGAAGCTATGGTTCTCCTACTATTATTATTGTACCCATCTTCCAACAGAGGATGAGCACAAGGATCAGAAGTAGCACTTGGTAATTTGTATGTCTAAGCCTATACTGAAGATGAGGTAACTCAGTCTGAAAAAAAAAGTGTTGTGATGTTTTCCTTATGACTCTGCCTGTGTAATTTAAGCAGTGGAATTAGGTTAGACTAAACATTTTTTAATTTTGCCTCTAAGAAGGCAGAAAAACAGAATGACAGAGTCACATGCACTGTTAACATAGGCTATTAATACAGAAATGGGACCTGACATTCATGACAGTCACAGCTGACACATGATTAATTAATTGCCTCTCATTTTGTAGTTTTTTGACTAGCGTGTGATACAGTTTTTTTCAAGAATAACACAAGATTTTGAGCTCTGCATAGAATAGTACGAATGCATTGCTCTAACTCAGTCCTCCTGAGGTCCTTAGGGGCCTCACACAAGTCTTTACTGATATGAGGGACCATCCTTATACAAGGGGACCCTACCCAGCTATGAATTTCACTTTGGTTGTACAAAAGTTTCAATCCCATTATAAAGGAATGTTGTTTCTCTTTCAAAGTAAATGCCTGCCTCATTTACACTAGATTTTTTTAATGTTTTCCCTGCATCAAGGGATTTTAATATAACTGAAAATCAGTTCTTACAAGCTTCTCAGGTACTTGCATTTTTATTAAAATTAGAATCTTTATGCATGCAAAAGGAGTGATATTACAACAACTTAAGGGCTAACTGCATAGATGCATTTGTCTCTGCTTTAAGATAGTCAAAGGGTAACCATTTTGTAGTTAAACCTGCCTATGGGCAGTCTGTGAAACCAAATCTCCATGCATAGAAAGCCACATGGAGTTTCATTGCCGAGAAGGTTTTAGGAAAAACAAACAAAAAACCAACAACTACAACAACAAAAACACACACACACAGACACAAACAAAAACAAAAACAAAAAACAAACAAACACACAAACAAAAACACTAACAAGCTTTTAAAAATTATGTCATATGACTGGTCTAAACATAAGTAAATAGGATGGATTTTCTCCATCTGTAAACACCCAAGTACCTTATTCAGGAGAAAAGATCCAGTTTTTGATTTCTGTAACTGTTTTATAGTGAACATAATAACAAACATGACAGGTTGTCCTTTCCTGTTGGTCCCACAGTTTCCCAACAACGCATTTTTCATTCCTCCCTTTTCTGTTGTCCAGTCACAGGAAATTTGTCTGCTACCGCTGAAACTGGTAGACAATGCCTTTTTTTTTTTCTTAGAAGAGTCTTCTCCTTTCTGCCTCTCCCCTCGCTGAAGCTGATCAATGAGAAGTGAAATACTAAGCTTGGCAAGATCCAAAGATTTTGTTAAGGAGACATCCACCTTGTCCAAGTTCAGGTTGGTGTTAACACTGTATAATATATGAGCAGCTCCTGGGTACTGGTGAAAGGTGCAAACCCCCTCTTTTCACAGGGAAATAAACTGGGGGATCAGCTGTAGTTGAAGTGAGTTGCATAGAGAATAGAAAGCATTCAAGATATTCACAGTGGGAGAAAGAGGGTCTTTGTGCCATCTCTTGTGTTTTTTGTTTGGTGAAATGCATGATTTTCTGTCTCTAGACAAATTAATGACGAAACCAATTTTTTCTTTAAGTGCCATTACAATACATGATGTATCCTGAAGCCCACCTTTGGAAGGTTGTGCTCTGTCACTGGGACCATCAGACTATCAGACTTAAAATGATCAGGAGTTTCTTTCCTGTGCCTGTTCCACATCAACCCCATTGTGAAGTGAAAAGCAGATACAAAGTGCTGTGAGACTTCAAAAGCAGAGTGAAATAAATACTTTGTAAACAGCATTTCTAATGCTGAATATTCCTACAGAGATATCAGTGTACAGGAAAGGCTGAAGTAAGTTTAGTTCCTCACCACGGAGTGTTTTGCAGTAGCTATCAACACAGAGAATATATCTGTTTCTCTTGCAAAAATAAAAATGTTATTAGGTTATTATTGTGATTGACGTAAACTATTACAACTGAAAAGCACGGTTTCTCTGTCTGCTGTGGGAATGGAAACAGAATTAATACAGCACCTCTGCGAAATGGCCCTCAGTGTTGCATTTTCTTTGTTAATCTGCTAGCCTTACAACACTTGCACCTTGGCCAAAGCAAATAAAGCTTTTTCGCTAAGGCAAGGAATAATCCTTAGGCTAAGGCTCCATGAATAGATAATTTTTGTGCCAAAGACATTTAACTTTTTCCCATGGATAGTTGTAGAGGGGACATGGAAACACACAGGGGTGAGGATGCTGGTTGCTCTGGAAGGAACCTCACTGGGGACATTCAGCCCTAGGCACGCAAACCTCTGATGTGCCAACACTTTCCTAGACGCTTGAAATGAAGTTACCATTGGAGGTGAATCAGTTATACTTGTGAACATGATTGCTTTGTCACAAAGGCTAGTTTTGCCAGCTGAGAGGCAGTAGTCGACTAATGGTTTGCTATCTAGCCACCAGAGGGAGATAAATGGCCACATGCATTTCAGCTGGGTCATCTCATCTTCTAATATTACATTAATAAACATCTACACTGCTATCATAAACCTTTTATTAAGTTAGCCTAACTCTTATAGCAAGCATAAGTTATCATTCTGTCACCATTATATGCTACCAATGAATGCCATCATTTTAACTTTGCCTCTGGCAAAGCTAATGCATGTAGTCCACCAAGCCTGTCTGAATTTAAGAGGCGTTTGGACGGTGCACTTAGTCACATGGTCTAAAATTTTGGGTAGACCTGTGCAGTGCCAGGAGTTGGACTCGATGATCCTTATGGGTCCCTTCCAACTCGGGATAAAATCCCAGAGGGAAAAAAAAAAAAAAAATAGCTGTTGGTGATTTGGGAACAGGTGTCTGCAGCCTGTTGAAGAAGTTTACAGCTATGGTTCCATGCTGTGCACACATAATTTATTTTGTACCCGTTACTGCTCTGCTATGTTTTATAATGAGGTCCAAAGAAATGTTAAGTTTCTGCAAATATCTTCTTTACATGGTGATTTTGGAAATAGTTTTAGAGAAGCTAGAATAGGCTGCTGGGTGTATTCCTTAGAAAATAATGCAGGAAACAGATGCTTTGAAAGAACTTCAGTACAGTTGTCTGAGTGAGCCCTGTGCCTGCCCACCGCGGCCTGTCCCATCTTCTCCTTAAATCCCCGCTTTGCTGTCTCTCCGCGCCCTGTGCCTGTGTGCTGCCGGGTGACAGCTGCTGGGGGACCCGCACGGGCCCATCCGGTGCCAGCAGCTCCGGGAGGCGGGCGCACGTGTGCTGTGACCCGGGGGTGTCACCAGGGCCAGCCCCGTCTGCCCAGCCGCATCCCTCAGCCTGGGCAGAGACCCCAGGTCCCTGGGCTGGGCTGCTGGAAGTGGCAACCACTCCTACTGTTCCAGAAGAGGACCAACCTTATTCAGTATCTTTTAGCACTGACATTGACACAAAACATGTATGGTTGATGACATAGTTAACAGGTTATCACATGGGAAGAATGCGTGACCTTGAGGGCTGTAGGGATATAAGTACAATCGTATATGGGGCGAGACCCCATGAGTGCGTAACACAACCTCTCTCTGGCAAAACTGAGAACTCCTTTGTTCAGAAGAGTTCTTGCACAGCAATATGTGCATGGGGGCAGATGGAGAAGCAAACGTGACCTTTGTGTTTCAGTAGATGTGCTTCTAGTAAGGGTGACACTCCTGTTCGAGTTCTCGGGATGATCTAATCTGCAAAACTGCATACAGTCCTGCCTACCTGTGTTGACAAGTCAGGCTGACATTGGATCAAGGTGGTGAAAGCTGTTAGAGCAATTGTCAGAAAGGTCCTTTTTAGAAGAGAAGTTGAAATAGCTTGTCTTTTTTGCTCTGTGTGGATGAAGACTTAGCGGCAATGCTGAATTGCTCATAAGCACTGAGGAATGGGAAGAGGGAGGAACAGAGTTATTTCAGATAAAGAATCTCCTAATTTGCTGAAAAATGAACATAAGCAATTTAAAGTCCCTCCTTGCAAGGCCTTCAGCTTTCTCCAGATAACTGCTGCAGTAGTGCGGCAATCTCTGCTATTGTCATTCTGTTGCAGAAGAGTTCAAAAGCAGAATCCTGTGCTTCTTACCTCATCACTGTAGCACCAAGGGTTGGTATGACATTGTGTGAATACTAATTTTTCTTTAGGTAAAAACTGGATACTTATCCTTTATTCACTAGGCAGGTTTTTTTTTCCCAAAGCTTTTCCTATATGCATAAGCTACTATGTTTTTTCTTTGTGTGTGTGTGTGTTCTTGCCTAAAATGATGCAAGAATGGCATATGTGTGCTGTAGAGGGACCCTGGCCCTGCTTTTGTGCTGCTTTTAATGTTTGTTATAGTTGATAACTGATGTGGCTGCTTTGCTTTCATGAAAGCAGCTGAAAAAAAAAGTTTTTTTTGCCAGAGATATTTCAGCTCTCAACACTGCCTGTCATTAATCACACATTGTTGAAACTAGGCCTCAGCAATTTTTATAAAAGTATGAAGAATTCCTGCTCTTGAATGCCATCAAATGAAAACACCACAGAGAGCCAAATAAGCTGATGAAGATGGCAGTGAGTACACAGTAGTTACCAAAAGAGGCAAATAATTGAGATCTTAGGGACTTAGATTCTTTTCTAGATCTGCTAATGGGGGGGATAAGAAAAGTTTCAGCCTGAAGGGTGCCGAATGGGATGTTTACTCAGTTCTTCCGGACATTGAGGAGCTGTAAGAATCAGTGTATTTTCCACTTAAACCCTAAGCAACCATGCATAAGGGCTGGGCAACTCCCTGGAGTCAGGATATTGCATGGTGGGAATTCTCATTGCTGCTGCATCCAGAGCTACTGATGCCAAACGTAGGTCCAGAGGGCGAAGCAGAGAGTCACAGCTCATGAGGGTGCCGGGGCACCCTTTGGTGATGACTGGAGTAAATTACAGAGAACTGCTCATAACAGAAGGGCATTGGTTTCTGCAGCAGGCCTGACACTTAGAAATGGAAGTATGACAATGGCCTGGTGTGTGTGTTTGTGTGGAGTGTGTCTGATCTGTGCCATCAGCATGCACTTAAGTGAATACACAGGGTCTTGAAGTTCTGACTTTGTTCTGAGCATATAAGGGGTAGACTAGATATACTTAATGATGCAGAAGTTTTGACAGCTATTCTTAAAACCCTTGAGATACAAGAGGTTCTGGTACCTTAAAGGAGGTTGTAGCGAGGTGGGGATTGGTCTATTCTCCCATGTGTCCGGTGATAGGACGAGGGGGAATGAGCTAAAGTTGAGCCAGGGGAGGTTTAGGTTGGATGTTAGGAAAAACTTCTTTACTGAAAGGGTTGTTAGACATTGGAACAGGCTGCCCAGGGAAGTGGTTGAGCCACCATCCCTGGAGGTATTTAAAAGATGTTTGGATGTAGAGCTTAGTGATTTGGTTTAGTGGTTAGGTCATAGGTTGGACTAGGTGATCTTGAAGGTCTCTTCCAGTCTAAATGATTCTGTGATTCTGTGATTCTATGAATTGTTTCTAGTTATCTGCTCACCATTGCTAACCAGTCAAATGGCTTGCTGAGTTATACCACCAGAGCTGACACAAAAGCTCTGGCTTCCTTGTCAACCAGAGAGTGGAAGGTACATGCACTGGAGACATGGGAGTTATACTGAGCATTTGCTTAGGTTTTCCCAGCTGCAGGAAGCTGTGCAGTGATTTCACAAAAGCCAGCGGAAGATCTAAGGATTCCCGTTATTTTATCCGTAGTATTTACTACATAAGTATACTAGAGGGCATGGAGTGCACTCTAAGTAGCTTTGTGCTCATGCTAGAAATGAAACTAGTTTTCTCATTTGTTCTGGACATTTTTGTTAACTCCTCTTGCAAGATCAAATGCAGGTGCCTTGCTTTTTTGCTCCAGTGTAAAGTCCTTAATCAGCAAGGTGTCTAAGTGTGTGCTAAAGTACAGGCTGCAGTGCTTTGTTGAATAGCTGTAGGTTTAAGTACATTTAACCATAAACATATACTTAAATGCTTAATTTGAGATTCTCCCCCAGAACAGTAGTTACTGAGATGGTGATTGTAACATAAGGTTAGTGATGTTCTGGATTGAATTATGAACCCACACCAGCATTAAGGAGATAAATTATTTTTGATTTTATTTTTAAAATGCAGATACATGTCAAGGAAAAAGATATGAAATATAAGAGCATTTTCTTCTACAAATGGGACACTTCTTTCTAGGTAGTCCAATATTTTAAAGAATAAGCACTAATTCGTTTTTTTTTTTTAATGACAGGGGTGAGACATGGGAAGCTTGAGGAAGCTGGGTATTAAAATGAGGGAGTCAGATTGGGTAGCAAGGGTAGATTTAGGTCACTGACCTGTGATCTGCCAGGGCAGCCTGCTTGCTATGGGAGAGATTAGGTGACACAAAGGGAAGTTTTCAAAGAGTCACTTTTCAGAAAGCCAGAAATTATCAGCAAGCTGTGCTGTCTAGAAATATCTGAGCTCCTGTCACAGATTTCAGTGCAAATCAGACCTCTTTGTTAAGCACTGCTCAAATTAGGGATGCATTGAAGTAATCAGTATTCTCAGCAAAAAGAAAAAAAAAAAAGAAAAAAGAAAAAAAATGTTTATTTTTTCTTCTTATTCACTGTTAAAGGCTCATTCAGGAACCTGATACTTAAGTGCACATTTGAGGAAAGAGGAAGGAGATTACTTCTTATATTCTGAGTTCAATACCCATGTAAATGATTATACTGTGCCACTGGTCACTGCTGTCCAGACACACTGTAGATTTTAGATATGCTTTTAGATACATTAAAAAGTGGCAAGTGGATAGGGATATGGAAAAGATACTGGATAAGGAGACTAAGAGCTGTGTGGAAAATTGGCTATACTGTGGGGTTCAAAGTGTCTCAATCAGACACACAAAGTTTTAGCTCATGTCTGGTTACTAGTGGTGTCCCTCTGCAGTCAATATCGAGGTTGAGACAGTCTAATGACCTGGATGAAAGCACAGGGTGTTTTCACAGCAAGTTTCCAGATGCTCTCGGACTGGAGGGAATGGTGGATATGATGGAGGAGAAGGCTGCTCTTCAGAAGGACCTCAAAAGTCAGGAGAAATGGGGTGACGGGAACCCCCTGAAGTTTAGCAAAATCAAATGGCAGGTTCAGCTTGGGTTCCCCAGGTCAAGCTCAGGACAGACACTGACCGCAAGGAGCAATCCAGCAGAGGCCACTGAGATGAGGAGGGGCCTGGAGAATGGCATGTGGCAGGCAAAGCAGCAAGAAGTGCTCTTGTTCAGCTTGAGAACAAGAAGGTGAAAGGGAGATCTTCTGGCTGTCTTCAGCTCCTTGATGCGAGGGCACTGAGATAACGGAGCCAGAGTTTGCTTGGATGTGCACCAGAGGCAGAAAACACACATTGCAATATAGAGCACTCCTCAGTATAGGACATTGGAAGATTCCTTTTTTCCTTGGATGGGATGCCCCGCCCTGGGAGGGGGGCCTAGCAAGGCTGTGAATTCTCCACAATTGGGCGTCTTCCCAGCTTGACTGGACAAGGCCCAGAGAAGCCATCTAAAGTGTCAGCTTGGCCTTGCTGTGAGGTAGGAAGGCATCTGTGCAACAGTAGATGGAGGGGGGGGGGCGTTATTCAGAAGTTAGAAATTTGGGTTTTCCAGCGAGCATTTCCAGTGTGGAATCTTGCTTCCTGTGCTTTTATTGTTGTTTGCCCTCTGTGTCCCCTTAGACTAAAAACCATTCAGGGACAGGAGTTCTTGCTCTGCATGAGCTTGGGGATACGAGAAGACCCTTGCTTAAACCCGTGCCCCAATCGGTCACAGCGCTGACTTGGAGGGCGTCACCTCAGTGAGGAGCTTGCTAGGAAGCACATTACCTGCCCCTGGCTGTTGACGACCACACAGGCGCAACAGTATCCACTCCGATTTCCACAAGGAGTGCTCGACATGCGTGACGTACAGCAGATGAGGAAGAAGTGAGGGAAAA
>VXAA01002564.1:58043-90238 GCA_013399115.1 Anseranas semipalmata
GGGGGGCGCGGCGGCCGGCGCGGAGGGGCGCGCAGGGAAGGAGGGCTTTCCCCGCCGGCCCCGGCCTCCAGATGCCGTGCCGAATGGCGCTGCCTCGGCCGGAGCGGGGAGAACGTATGTGGCGGAGGCTTGCTGGGTCCGCCCGCAGGGCTTTCGGTCCGGTCATCGCAGAAGGCAGCCGGTAGAGCAGACCATGAGTAATCGGCGAGAATGTAGGGCGACACAAACGTCGCTCGGGGTAGCCGCCCAGCGCCGGTTGGGATTTTCTGTTTGCATTTCGAGACAGTATCTGCTCAGCATTTGTTTGCAGCGGGCAACGTGAAGTAGCTCCTTGGCACCCTGCAATTTTGCAAATGAAAACATACACTCTGGTGTTGGTACGCGTTAGCTTAAATGAATCTGAGCTCAGCTGAAGCTTAGCTGCCTTATTCTTACATTTTCTTAGTCTCAAGTCACATAGTGAATAAAGCTGATGGTTGGGGGAAAATGCATCCTTACTCCCAAGAGTAAATTCATTGATTACAGTGGAAACTTTTCTGAATGTAAAGGAAGCAGTAACTATATGCTTCTGTTCAAATCCTTCCCTCTTCCAGCCAGTGTTTAGCTTGCCATTCTACAGCAGCTAAACATGCTCATCTTCATTTCTTGTAACAAACATTCTTCATTTGTATGAATAATGAACTGCACTGTTGCATGTTTGGAATTACATTAATTCTTGAATCTTAAAAAAAAAAAAAAAAAAGGTCCTTTCTCTGAGCTTCTGTGTCAGTGGATAGGTGTGAGGAAGCCATGCTTTTGGGTGCAGTTATCCACAGGTCTTAGCTCCTAGATACTGACTTGGACTTAGAGGGAGCTGAACTCTGCAACTCTGTAAATGTATGGCACTTGGAAATTTTATTTATTTATTTATTTTTTATGAAGTCAAAAGGAAGCCTGTTTAAAAGATAAACAGGACTGTTTACTACAGGCATTACCAGACTAACGCTGAGAGGAATTGAACTGTATGATTATGAGGCTATTGTATAATCTGAAAGGTTAGCTATGGGCAAGGACCATTGTTTAGCTACACAGAAGCTAGCAAAGTGCTTTTCTAGAGGTGAAGGTTCCTTCTACGAAGTGGAATCTGGCACAGTGATTCAGGTCTATCTAAATGGGATTCCTTGCAAATCTTGGATTTAGGGGAGTAAAAGCTAGTAAAACCTGGAGTCCCCTCAGTTCATACCCGAAATCCTTTGGGATTTGTCTTTCACTGGCAGATGTGTCCCAGCTTGTAAGTCACATCTCATGCTTGTTTACTGTGGCTTCTGCTTTTCTGATTAATGCTACAAGACCAATTTATTTATTTTAAGTGAAACTAGGCCATTTTGCTTGAATCTGTTTTGAAGAAGATATTGCTCCTGTGCTCACTGGGGTCTTGGCTGCTTCTCTTGAAACTGAGAGACAAAAAATGATTTAGGAAAGTCTTTAGGCTGCCTCCCATTCATAACTTTTCCTTACCCATTTTATCTGCTTGTGTAAGTGCTTCTGCTGAATTTAAGCAGACCTCACCATGGAAATAATTTTTCTCCACTGTTTTGAAGGCATTTTTTAAGGCTGAGGCTTGTATGTGTTCTGCTGGCATGATTAATCATGCAAATAATCCTAGGGGCTTTCATGCTGGACTGCTCATGTGACTAATGAGAGGGCATACACAACGCCTATGTAGAAAATAACAGAAGCAGATCAATCAGGAGACAAAGTGTCAGCAGAGATCATCTTTTGGCATTCAGCTGGCATTCCTCACATCTGTGTAGAGACAAATCAGGGCACTCAACCTAAGGGTACATGTTGCTTGCATATCAACAACTGAAACCATGTTCCTTGCTCCCATAAATTCTGCTGGGCTATAGAGTCCTTCCCATGCTATGTCTGAATAAGGGCCGGGACAGCACTAGCCAATGTTTGACAGTAGTGGGCTCTGATATAAGGCATAGTTGTACACTTGTTCAATCATACTTGCTATGCAGCCCCCATAGTCTTATTACAAGTACTGCTGTCCCCTCTTGCAATGTGTTTTACTGCCTTTGAGCAGCAGTTAAAATAGGCAGACGTTAAGGATCCACTGTATTTTACATGGCTCAGCTTTGCAGTCATGTGTGTTACTTTTATAGATGGCTGTTTTCTTGCACAGTAGAAGATACGAACCAGTTAGTAAGCCAGTGTATGTATGTGTTGACCACAGGACGGCATTTTAACTGTTTTTTTTCATTTCTTGTGTTTTTCACAAAGCCTCATCGTAAAGTTAGCACTGAGCCTAGTAACAGCCTAATTGTATCTATGTAGGCACAAATTGGGTTTGCAAAAATATGTTTGTGCTAACAAAAATTATTTAAATATACTCATCAAGGTACCTAAAATCCATTTCATTTAATGAGAAGTTACATTTCATTTTTGTATAATATATATATGTGATGATATACAGAACATGTGAAAAGTGTTTTTCATCTCTATTCATCAAGTCAAACTCCCTGTAGATGCCTCAGGGACTACTCCTAAGTGTAAGCAACTTAAAAATACATTTGGAGATCTGAGATAAAAATAGTTGACTTGTGTTTGCCTGCACCAGGGAGTCTATTTTTATTTTTATTCACTAGCTTGCACACATGCAATTCTAGTGGATGCTACAGGCCTCTGCTGTAACAAGGAGGTAAAATCCAGCCCCTAAGTGCGCTAAATCATTTTGGTTTGGTTAGCAGCCCTGTATAAAGGGTCATGTTTCTTCCTGATGTACAGATGTTTCTAATCAAATGAAGAGGGGAGGAATAAGAAAGCTTATTCTAAACTTTAAACATGCTGTCAGCTCACTCTTTGAATAGCTACATGATTTCACTGTCACTTTCACAGATGCACTGAAATTAAGAGGAAAGAGCGAACTTGAAACCTCCTTTAAATACTTGACTCTCCTTCATACTTATGGTTTGTAGCTTTTCCCAGCACTACTGAAAATATACTCCATCAATAGTTCATTTTAAATGGTTTTATCTATAAACATCGGTTTGAGGCTAGCTAAGATTGATTAATGTGTCTCTTTAAAAGAAAGGATGTGCCACTATCTGGAAATACTTATTTAGAGATTGTGTGCTCTGAATGTTTTGCCGAACTGAAGCTGTATTGTCTGAATGTATTTCTCCTTCATTCTTACATATACATAGTTATGGCTGTATAAATCCTGTGTTTGCATCATGATACAAGCAGGCAGATTTTTTTTCTTGGACAGTACTTCTTGTTGCGATAAGTACAGTTCTGAAGGGCTGGACATTGATCCTGATCAAGCACCCTGCCAGGGAGGCCTCTTTGGGATTTATTCTGAATTGCTGCCTCAACAGCTGTTTGAGCTGTGGGGGTTTTCTCTTTTTTCCTTTTGCTTGCAGGGATTTAGCTGCCTGTCACTAGGTCTGTGTGCCAAGTCAGAGGATAGCACTCCTACCTGGCTTCTGTGGGATGGATTTTGCAGCCTTCCTACCCTGTCCATCAGTCATTCTAACCAACTGCCTTTTTCTTCAAGATGGAGACGCTCATCCTAGAAGGCAAATTTTTTTGAGGTGCTAAGTGCCCTTTCAAAATGCAGAATTTACCTTTCCTGCCTTCCTGGAGACTAATCCTGTGCCCTTGAAGCAAATGGGAGTTTTGATATTGCCTCTGGTGTCTGTAGAGTCTACGCTGTGATTGGGGACCTTGCATTGCTGGGAGGGTACAACTTCCTCCTTGACCTCACACACACCTTAATTTACTACTATTTCAACTTGCATGGCAGAAGTAACAATATCGCATGACCTTTCCTTCTCCATGCAAACACGCGCTTTTATGTTCAATGTTTCGACTGGGACTGCTCATGTGAGGAGTGTGAGCAGAACTTGCTTCTGTTTTTGTCATGTATCAGTCTCACTGCCTAGATGGTTCCGTGTGTGGTGCCAGCAGCAGCAACAATGGCAAGTACAGATAGTTTTCTTCCAAAATAATATTAGTAATTAATCATATCAGAATACCTGCTTTGCAAGATGCAATTCTTAATACTTCTGAATATGAAATGGGATTCTTTCCCATTTGCAGAGGTAAGAAAATCAAGAAACATGGATTAAATAATAGTGTTCAGATAACCCGGAAAAGTTTCCCCTCCTTTACGTATGTATAGATGTATCTATATACATATATAAGGGTTGCACTCTACTGCTTAGTAGTAATGTTTTTTCATAGCATTCTCGTAATAGTTGTAATTGTTTATTTGATTGTGAGGATTCATTTCATCTACAAGTAGATATGTCTTCTCTGATTGCGTAATGTTCTGGAATGGCATAGGTATATTGCCGCTCTCATGCCAAGATCATCTTCAGCAACGAGATGCATATCTAGATAGCATGCATCACCATCATTACATTAATAAAAAGTGAGTCATGCACACCAGCACTTTCATTCCTAAAATAGTTCAGTAAACTGACATATCAGTTTATTGTGGATATTATTATTATTTATATGAGTTTATTGATGGATACAGTATACTGTAGAAGAAAAATCGTTGCTGTGTAGACAAAGAGTCTCAAACATCTTCCCTGAAGCTCTGTGCTTAATTTAGCACTTTGTGCCTGAGCTTGCTAATGAACATTTTAATTAAGCTTTCACAATGTATGTCTTCACTAAGTTTTAACTAAAACTAGAAATGTTCAATTATTATGAAGTCTATTATGACATAACAAAGTTTTAGATTCTTAATGAGACTGCCAGCTAAATATACCAACTTGTTCTGGAAGGCAGAGAGAAAATCTGACTGCTTCATAGCTAACTCTGTATCTGATGGTCCCGTAGCTATTGGACAGAAAATGTAGCAGCTCACATCACAATTTGCTCCAAAAACTGCATCCAAGCTAATGTCTCTGAGTAGCAATTTATGAGTCAGGAAAACTTTCATGTACTATCTTGAAAAATACATGCATGCTCTGGGGAAACAAAGGGGAAAGATGAAACTGTACAAGCTGTCAGCTCCACACCGTGTGTATCTATGCAGGAGATCATCAGCAGGTGAGTCAGAAGAAATTTGGGAAACATTGCCTTTGTGGGATGCTATGATACCTCCATGTTTCAAAGGGATTTTCTCACTTGCAGGAATGAAGCAGCCACTTCAAGGATGTGTAAAGAACATCAGAAAATGTCAAACTTTGACAAAGACACATCTGCTTTTCTGCAAACACTAGGCCTCTCAGGCATTTATCCAAGCTAAATTCCTGCCCATATAAAAACCTGAAATCTTCAGTGTAAATTAGCCCATATATTTTCTACAACATTCTGAAAATATTTCCCTAATGTCAAATTTTTAAGCATCTTGGTCTAAAAAAGAGCATCCAGAAACCTCTAATCTGCACACAGTACTGCATCTTTTTTCACCATGCTAGTAAGTCTTTTCACAGCAACAGTCAAAATTCATTTATAATCCACCTGCTTTCTGATGAGAACAGTTGTCAGTTTTTGACGGTTATCTGTATGTATGTGTTAGCACTTTCTTTGTTTGAAAGAGCATTTGGTAGACTAGTGGAGGAAGGGAATCTGATTCATAACAGGTGAATAAGGGACTCAATTAGTTTTTGTTACAGCTGTCTAAAACATTCAGTCTTCCATGCTAGGGCAGGCCTCATACATGGTGACTACATTCTTCTTTCTTCTCAGCTTTCATGTGTGTTAGTTAGCTATATGAGGCTGATGGAGAACAGTTAATTCTATTGTACTCCTCAATGGAAGATATATAACCATGGGAAAAATACCAACTTCAACTAGCAAATACATTTTGATTCGTTCCATTGGTGACATCATCTGTCATCAAACACGTTTTCACAGAATCAGCTGGCAGTTAGAATTTTTCAGTATTATTTTTTAATCATTACTTATAGTGATTTTTTTTCCTGAATTATTTTGAAATGCAGAGTTTTATGACTAGCAGCTATCTAGCATTGGTGCTTAAGAATCCAATACTGCGTATTTTGAGAACAAATGACTGGCATAAAAGAAAAACTGTGGCTCCTGCAGAGTATTTTACTGGCACATGTTGCCTCCTTAAATCTTAGAGGCATGTGGCTTCTTCTACTTTGTGTGTGAAAGTGAAGCATCCACAGTTTCTGTTGGCTCCTTTGAGTCTTTTTCTGCATTACTCCCACTTCTCTCTAGTGTTGCCACGGTTTTTAACTGGGTGAGAGCAAGCAAGGGATTGTGCTGTTTAATGGGCATTGTTTCGTAATATGCTGATGAGTCTTATTTCTGTCATGGGTGGGAGAATAATAGTGGTGGTGTCACCTTATTGCCAGTTTTCAACAGATGCTTTCCAGGAGACGGTGGAGATTAACACTGCAGTGCCTGGTGTTTGATCCTGCAGTGCTGAAACCAAGAGCTTTGCTACAGCTGCTTCAGCTGGCAGTGAGGCAGGGCCCTCGGGGGGCCCTTCAGCAGGATCTGGCCTGCATGCATCACTGGCCAAGTGCAGAAGTGTATGACCACCGGTCATTTCTCTAGTTATAATCACTGGTCATTGCCAGAGGTCTCCTGTAGGTCAAGTATGTTTAACCATAATTGGAGAGAACTCCTGCCATGTCTTTTGCTTCTTATCAAAGGGTTTTGCTGAGCTCCACACACGGATAGGTTTCCCAAGACAAGAGGTGGTTTTGACTGGTGTTTTCTATTAGATGCATTGATTGTGTTGTGTGAGGAGTCTCAAGCAGAATGAGCAAGTTGACCCTTAAGAGTTTTGGACCAAATCAGTTATGTGGTACGTTTTTGGAAGTATACAAAATTCTGGTTTACATTAGAGTTTGTTTCTGTACTGAAGTCAGTGGCAAAACTTGCATTGACTTTCACTGGCAGCAAGAACAGCCCCTGAAGCTGTTGTTGTAGTTCAGCATAAATTGCTTTGGAAAGTAGTTTGGCACTTTGGGATATTTCAGTGAATATTCTGAAACAATTTTTCTCCTTTGACATCTGGTAAATTGCATAGCTGAAAGTTTTAAGTATATGTGTCTACTGTACTAGACAACACTTCTGCGTTCACTTTTAAATCAGAATTTTTGGCCCTTTTCACACAGATTTGAATATGCATCTTCCTAAAGAGTAGTAACGCTTTAATAAAGTAATAAAGATAAGTGGAATATTAACGAAATGCAAATTTTCATTAGTAGAAATGTGATACCTACCTGTTAACAGTCAGCTCAATGATTACAGTTGAAATAAAAAGTACGTAATGAAATTAAACTAGCTAAAACCTTTTTTGAGATTCCTTTTACTATACAGTTTGAATTAAAAAACAAATAAAAACAACAATAAAAAACAACAACAACAAAACAAAACAAAACACAAAAACATTTATTTGGGCAGTATTTTCCAAATGCAGAGAGAGTTTTTGACAAGGTTGAAGTTGAAAATGCTCAGGTGATTAATATTTTTCAAACACCACAATTAGATAACAAGAGTAATACAATTCCAGGAGGTGATCAGATCTTTTGCTTAAGATTAAGGCACTGGCTTTGAGCTGGTAAATATGTATTTCCAAAGATTCTGGGGCCATCTAAGTAGGTATATATCTTACTAAAAGTATCAACATTTGAGTACAAAGATTAATCCAAAACATACAACATAGAATAAATGGTTGCTTTTCTAGGTATCTTGTCCAAACATTTTTGATGGGAACTTCAAATCTACTGCATGGACATGGATGCCTGGACATGGGGTTATTTTTAGATTGTCCAGTTTCCTGTTAAAAAGCTGTGGGAGAAAAAGGGTGAGTGATTCTTGGATGTCTTTGAAAATCTACCTGCTTTGTTGTTGTTTTTGTTGTTGTTGTTAAAGCATCAGAAAACAGAAATGGTCTACATGTCCACTTTATGCACCACAAAGTTGTTATGAGCATCTTGACTTTCAGGTAGTTTATTTCTGCGAGTTTTATGATTTACATAGGTTTCTTATGACTAGCTGTTGCTGGATTTGTGATGCACTCTCTTTATCAGCAAGACCCTCCATGCTGTTGTTTGTTGTCTCCTTGCAGGAGACACAAACCATTTTTTTATGGAAAAACACCAGAAACCAGGAAATCCTAAAAGGGTATCTTAACATGTCTTTCTCCCTGATATGTAGGAAATGGATGAAATGGCTTGATGGATGCTGTGCAGTTAAGTATCTCTGTTCAGCTGGAGTGAATTTTTGTCCAATTGTGGTAAATGAGGGTTTTGTCTGTGGCTTGGGGCCAGATTTTCAATCTTTTAATTTACTTGGGATTTTCTTTTGGCAGGACGGGATGTTCTGCTATGTCTGAGAAAATGTCTTACTTTATTGACAAGTTATGAAGGTCGAGAGAAACATTCAGTTAGGTTTGCATGCAGCGATGTCTTCAGAATATGAATGGTGAGGGAGCCAAGGGGAACAGAAGTAGACTATTTACAAACACAAATTAAATTTAAACCTTCTTCAGATTTTATATGTAACTGACCAGGCTTTTCATTTTCAATTCTGACCTACTTTCATGTATAATTCCTGTTCTAGGAGGCTAATTTTAAGTAGTCGCTTCTGAAAATGTTGTCCAGACATGGAATGATGAATAAACTGTTTGTAAGTGCATGCAGGATCAATACTTTTGCTTCTACTAAGGATTTGAAGATGTGATTTTGAACACTAACACTTCTGATTAGATTCACTGACTTTGAGATTTAAGCACGTATGGAAAGCTATATTCATGCTCTTATGTTGTCTTAGCTGCACATGCTTTCCTTAACTCATGGTCCCAGGAAACCTCTTAGGTAAAAAAACAGTGGCATCTTTAATCTCACTGTTACTGGAAGTTCAGGAGAACTTTCTTCCATACCTCATAGTTGGTGTTGTTTCTTCGAGTGAGAAAGAAAGTTACTTATAATAGACATTTATAAAAAAAAAAAAAAGAAAAGATACCAATCAAAGGACAATACTTCGTTTTAATCTTCCTCTGTTGTGCAGAGGTGTTTGCTATTTCTGTATCTATCAAAAAGCTCTATATTTGCCTTAATAATACAGAATAACTATTGACTGCAGTACTGTTGGATTGATTTCAGAAGTCTCTTTGAAATTAATCTACCTGATTCTTTAGACATCCCTCTGGAGAATAAGAAGGCTCTCCTAACCATGCTGGAATGTGGGATCACCTTTTGACTCTCTTAATTAAAGCTTTCCACCTTTCCAGTTTCTGTGAACAAATTAATCTGCTATAGTGGTTTAATGGCAGATGAACTTTAAAAAGATGATGTATCTTCGCTACTTCTCACTTTTATTTTTTTACTCTCAGCACAGCTCTAGCAGAGATGATCATGTTCTCATATTTACAGACACATTTCTTCCCTGAATTTTTTTTTTTTAAATGGCAAAACATCAAAGCTTTAAAAAAATTTTGAATTTCCAATATTCATTGCAAAGTTTGCTGCATTTTAATTTTATGAATTCCTCGTGATGTTTAGTGACCTGGCTAGCAGATCATTATAGCAATCCATGCAACATACAGAGTGCTATGCAGAAGATTGCACGGAAAACAGGTTAGTTGCCCTGTGGAATTTAACACTGGCAAAACATAGGCAAACAGTACCAATTTTATTAACTAGGATGCATTACCTGCAAAACTAATATGCAGTTATAGAAATAAATGAAACAAATGTATTTTTATTTTTGTAGAAGAATAATATTGATTGATAACCAGGATAGGTACTAAGTAGGCAGATGTTTTGGGAGATAACTTTCTCTTTTCATACAGGACAGTTTGTCTGTAGCTCAAGGTCACTGAAATTTTATTTTTCATTTTTTTTTCCTTGTTTCTTGCAGATTGCAGGTTGCTAATTGGTTTTAGGTCCATTTTCTTGAAATGTATTCTAGTTTCCTTCCTCATATTTTGTGCCAGACTCTTAGCTTCTTAGAGATCTATAGGTTTGATCTTTTTCTTAAGAAGAATACAATATTTTAGTTTGTTCATTTTGCTTTGTGGATAGCGACTGCTTTGGTGTAATATATTGCCCTTCTTTCCTTAAGTGTGGGCCAGAAACGCTTGTTGGTTTTGCTACCATTATTTGTGTTGGCTTAAGTTGCAGTTGCCTGTGCAAGAATATTAGGCTTTTGTCAGTTTTTAAAATCTTTTGCAGTTCAGTTTCAAATTGAGAAAAAAAAATGCCAAAGTGTATCCAGGTGATTTTGACACAGAAATCACACTGTAGATACTGATGAAAATCTGTTTGTGATTGAAGGTGAATGGTATTAGTTTTACTTTAGCACCCATGTAGTCTCTACTGCCTACATACAGTGAAGCAGAAACTTTGAGATCAAAGTATTTTAGAAATCAACAAGTAGTAGGATGCCAGACTTTCTAGGGTCATATAGTAGCTGTTTATTGGCTTGGTATTCTAAAACATTGATCTGGAAAAAAACCATAAAAAACATTGCAGGTTGGCAGAGTGCTAAGGACAGGAAGAGGTTATTGGTAGAGCATGACCACAATCTCTTGGTGAGTTGGATGCAACTAAATGATATGTATATTTATACAGTCAGATTCAGTTGAGAACTTGAGAACAAGGACTATACCCTTCGACAGGAGAGCAGGATTTGGAGTCTGGAAACAGTGTCTGTGGAAAGAAATTAGAGGTCATGAACACTGACAAAACGCTAGAGCCCACTCTGTTGCAGGAACTGAAAGGACATTCTTTTAAGAATCTGATAATACTACTGCTGATATTGTAGGGCTCCTTATATATAAACATTGTGGAGTTTCATCTTTCACAAGTCTAGTTTTCATATGAACTCTAGAAAATGAGCCAATTGAAAACATTTCAGAGAAGAGCTACAAGCCCAGCTAAGGGTTGGAAACATGGCTTGCAAGGGATTTAATCTACTGTCTCTGCAACAAGCAAAAGATGATATGATCACTTTCTATTAGTAGAAAATATCAGTTGAAGATTTTAAATAAGACTTTTTACAGTCTTGTGATTCTCCCACAATTATTAGACACTTGAGATCTCTGGGAAAAGTTCTAGAGTCTCTCTGTGCAGGACTTCAGAAGAGGTAATCTCAGTCATCCTTGTTTGTCTGAAATTCTAGTAAGAGATCAGTGAAAATGAAATGTCCTAACGTTAAAACTTGTTGCTGATTGAGATATGTTTGGTTTTCATCCAACGATAATTACAAGAAAAATGAGAAGTATACACTCTGAGGTATTCAAAGTATTTTTATTTGCTGAGATGTGACACCCGATTTTCTAATTTCCAGTTTGACGAGGTATGTATGTTTTATTCTTATCTCTCCCTGTGTTGCTTGAGTACAATAGAAAATTAAAGCCTTTGTGGAAAACCTACAGAGACCGGATTGTCTTCTGCTTTTGCTCTGTCCTCAGCTAGAAAGGCTTTTTCATGACATCGGTCTGTTGTTGCTGTCATCCTTTTCTTAGCCATTCTGAAACTCTATGAAATTTTGGGGGGGTTTGGGGAGTGTTTTGGAGTGGATACCAGAGTATATATAAGCAAAGAGAAGTTGTTATTAATGAGCTTTGAAGTTACATCTTCTGCAAAGGCATTTCCCCAGGTGGAAGCTGGCCCTTAAAATTCTTTCAGCCTTTTCTCTTGAATTTTCAAAGTCTTTGGTCAATTCTGGCCATCTTGAAGTTGTGGCTGGTCAAGGCAAGTGGTACAGTCATATGGAAAAGCTAAGAAAAGAGGCATATATATATATATTTCAAAATACATAGCAGGAAACTGAAATTCTTAAACAGTCTGGAAAGACTAAGCAAAAAAGTTATGATTAAAAATGCCCATCAGGTACTTGAAACGGGATATTACTGTTGAAGACACAGGAGAACAGACAAGAAGTGCCAGGGAAAAAGAGAAAACCCGCTGAGAAGCAGCGTGGCCCAGCTGTTACAGCCAGCTAGCTGGGGACTCAGCATATGGCATTACAGTTTTCTGTACTCTAACTTCCCTCTGTTTTTCTGGTTAGGTCAGTTATTAACATTTACAAGAGGAGAACTAACAGTATTACTTTCATGTGAGGGTGTGTTTCTGAAGTGCTTGACTATAATGTTAAGGAACATATACTGATGTAAATCGTGGTGCCATGAAAAAGCTTCTGAACTAGCCTTTATCTGCACTACCTGTGAACTTATTCTCATCTTCCAGGGTGACTTCTAGTTTCACATTGGACAAAATGTCTTATTGCCGTCAGGACAGCTAAAGGAGAAAGCAAGGAACATCCATCTGTAACTGTGAGCATCACAGAGTCCATGAATTAACATGGCATTGTGATAGTGAAATAGCTTCTTGATCTGCATTGGTGTTGGCTAGTCATTCACAGCATCTCTTCCCTCTCCTCCCCAGAGCAGCACTCTTGTTTTGTCACACCTCAGTCACCTGCTCTGGTTTTCTGTTGTTCTGGGAAGCACTTGGGGAGTGGTATCACTTGTACCGGAGGAGAAGAAACTGAACTACTAACATTTGCAGTTCTCTGCCAAAGGACTTGATTTTTCTAGTGAAACCTCCACCGGCATCCAAAGGTGAACACTCTTGCCAGTATCATATAGGCACTAACTCCATATGGCTGAGTTACAGAAAGAGGTCTAATTAGTTTTGGCAGTGGCTTATAATTCAAAATGGTTTGTGACCTCACTGAAAATACAAGTGTGTGGGTGTCTGGTGAAAAGACAAAACAAAAAACACTCCTGATTTTCAGATGAGCAAACCTGATATGTTGGAATCCCACAGCTAAAGGAACAAAAGCTACCCAGTGTCATTTTTTTTTTTTTTTTGAGAATTCTCATGCTTTAATTGTGTTGATGATTAGTCCTACTCAGGAGAATGAGTTGAAGGCATCCTACTGAGTGGAAAAATAATGAGGAAGATACAGATATGGAAAAAAAAGAGTACCTGCAAAACCCTTTCCTCTACATTGATTTGTAAATGGTCAGCACCACTATTGCCATCTTGCAAAGATTACAGTGGGCTTGTACCGTTGGTTTTTTTTGTTTGTTTTGTGTTGTTGTTGTTTTTTTTTTTTTTTTTAGGAAGACACTTAGCAAGTGAGAGATTGTCAGAAATACAAGCCTTTAGCATCAATGTAGAGGAGTTTGGGGTCTTTCTTCTCCTAACAGTACTACTTTTCTCTTGATATTTTTTTTCAATTAAAACTTAATCTTACTTCTGTAATGTCGTTTGCCTAATAAATGAGTTGTGTCATACAGACTTTAATAGTACTGATAGCAAAAGGATGGTTTGTAAATAACCAAGAAGTAGTAGATCAGGTCTGCTTCACTACTGTCACATCTTTTTGACCCACCAATGTCTCTAATGGAGATACACACACACTATCAGGCTCTCACTTCCACAGTTTTTTAAGCATCATCAGCATCTTCCATGGCAACTCAGTTTTTCTGCTGCAAATGCCTATGGATGACTAATGCATTGTTAGTCTCTGTAATTCTCCCAGTGTAACTGTCTTAGTATGGTGTTTTAATATGACCTGTTGTTCCCTCTTGTTCAATGCTATTCATTTGTTCTATTTTGAAATTGGGTTACAATGCAGCAGAATACCTTGAACAGCAATAGCTAAATCTTTTCCTCAGCACTTGCTACATCCCTGTAGGCATTTTTGTTTGCATTTTTGTTCATTTGGGGCCACTTCTAGGCAGGTTATAATTCATAGCTTGGTGCTGAAGGTACAGCTCAGAGACAGTTAATGAAAGACACAGTTCTGGTAGGCAAACATCACTATATTTTTCAGAGAAGCCTTTGAAGGATACAATAAATATGAACCAAGTTGTTCTTTTAACTGGTCACATGTTGCAAGACTGTCCTAAAAAATGAGAAATGTCTGCATATAGAAGACAAGTTATTACAGTTATAGTCAACAACACTTCAGGTAACATTATATTGTTGCTTTTTATAGGACCAAAGGAGACTTCTTGTAAACTCAGCAGTAATAAACTGCTCCGTGAGTACTGCTCTTAACAGCATACGTTTTAATTGTAAAGCAAACTATGAATAACACCAATCTGCAGTGTGGAGTAGTTTTCTGTCACATCAGACTCTGATTATTGTAAAATGCTTGTCTAGCCCTTGGACAACTGGGATGTATTGTTAAGATGCTGCACAGGGGAGGAATTTCATAGATGCACTAATAACTCATCTTCACTAATGTTATACTCTTAACATGCTGGGACTGAGACACACATAATTTTTGCTAATCCTTCTAGAAAAAAAAGATGAAAGCCTAATGATGTTAATGTTTTAAATCACTGCATCAAAATCTAAGCACCTGCCAAAGTCACGAGAGCACATCAAAAGCAGGAATCTACTGGGAGAACCAAACTTGGCTCTTTTTTCAGGAAAAGCTAAGTGAACAGACAGGGCTTTTGCCACCTTGCTTGCAGATACATTTCCTGCTGTCCTTGCCATCTGTGTTGATAGCTGGTTAGCCCATCACAATCACACACCTTGTGTTGGGTTTCACGTTAAAGATGCTACTCATAAGCTTCCTTGGGCAAATGCAATTTCTGAATATGACACACATCTAAACTCCAGATGCTCAAAGATTGTGAGTTAGTTCTCAGGAAAAAAAAATACTTATTTTTAACTGTCTTCTACTTTTGAACTTCCTTAGATCATGTTTTCATGATTGTTTTAAAGACATTTTAATCAAAAGGAAAAATTCTAGTGCAATCCCATAAGCACAAGACCTGATGTAATAAAAGCCAACAGACTAAAATCTGTGACACTCACAGTAAAACCGAGAGGTGTCAAGAACGATTCCTTGTTTAAGAGACTCCAAAAGGACAAGCAGAATGTAGAGGTGAGATTTCGGCTAAGATTAAGATATTACTTCCTGCTGAAAAAGGCTGTTGTCTATGTATAGTTAAAAGAAATAAACATCTGCAAAACACAACCCTATTTCATTCTAGTTACTTTACCCATCACTTCAGGAGTAAAGGATTAAAAGAAAATATTAAATGTGATGACTTAGGGTACTTTGGTAAGTTGGTTAAAGCTTTACTCATGTAAACAATGCTGTGGAAACAGAGCACAGCTGTAGAGTTTATCCATCACTAAGCAGTGAATTTCCATATCTTTGCTTTCGAGAGTTTGGCTTTAGCTTTTAACATTTCTTCTGTATAGGAAAGGGAAAATACTGAGACTGTTTTTAAGCTGATCCAGCAACACAATGCCTCATCCTTCCTTATGCCTGTGGTTTAAAAAAGTACTTTATTATTTACAATAATAGTGATGACAATAATAACTACAACAACGGTGTTTACCTTTGAGGTTTTCTTCTTCATACGTTTGTTTTATATGTATCAACTTCATCCTGGCAGACGAGAATATGAAAGTAATTTTTGAAAAGAGAAGACTGAGTAGCAGGCTTGAATTTTAAATATTTTTTAACTTTACAATGCAAATGATCATTACTACATGTTTCTGGCACATCATCTAAAGTGTCTGTTGGATTGATTCCTGTTTTCTGATTTTAAAAGAAAAAGCATACAGTATGCTTACTTCGCCTAAGATACTTCAAAGCTTTGTTCCTGTTGTTTCAAAACTACCAGAAATGTGTTGCTTTGCCAGTTAAAATATATGTTGTGTCAGAGCTTATCTTACAAGGCAGCGAGCTCTTGACTGTGATCTAGCTAAACACTTAAATATGTACTTCATGTTGGCAACTTGGATGCAAAAATCTAAGCACATCTTTAAATGCTCTGTTGGATCATAGCATAGTGCCCTGCAGGATCAGAATCTGTAATACGTAAATGTGTTTTGCAGATAACATTAGCATCACACAGAGGGTACATATGCGCAGGCAGCTGTGTGAAGCTGTGAGCACTGGCTTTGGAAATGCATGCATAAGAATTGACGAGTTTGCCTGCAATTTCTCAATGCCAGTCATTTATTAGGTGGCTACGATCACTGTTGAGATGGAGGGGGAAAGACTGGCTCTGAAGTTGGTGGCAAAACTCGCTTAAGTCAGCATTCCACCTGAAGCGTCTTAAGCAGTCTGGCAGTCTGCTCAGGCTCTGCTTTATACTTTCTCACTCCAAGCTCTGTCTTCACCAAGGAATTTGTAAGCAGCTTTTGTGGAATTACTTTGGAATTTCTCCTTGTGCAGCAAAAAGGTTTTAGGTTAGATAAAAAAAGGTTTTAGGTTAGATATTAGGAAAAACTTCTTTACTGAAAGGGTTGCTAGGCATTGGAATAGGCTGCCCAGGGAAGTGGTCGAGTCACCATCCCTGGAGGTATTCAAAAGATGTTTAGATGTAGAGCTTAGTGATATGGTTTATTGGAGGACTTGGTAGTGTTAGGTTATAGGTTGGAGTAGGTGATCTTGGAGGTCTCTTCCAACCTAAATGATTCTGTGATTCTGTGAAAAACTGTGGCTATTTTTTGAGCTGAATAAATAATTCACAGGTAATAATTAATTAATTGAGTTCATCATCTGATTTTCTTCTGAATACGTTCCTCACACTTGCAATGATGACTAACCTTGAATTGACTGATAGTAAGTCCACCTGAGTTTTGACTATTGTGTGTTCACTAGGTAACACTTTGACATTACATTTGGAGGTGTTTTTTGGAAAGCACTGCTTTCAGGGCTTTGCAAAAGCTCACCTAATTTCTACTTTCATGTAGTTTACAAGTATTCTTTCTCAATAGATTGATCCAAAAGCATGACTTCTGTTCCAGAATGGATAAGTCTATTAGAGTTTCCAGTGTGAAAATCTGTGTTAACTATGTAATGTTTATATTGCAGTGAAGCCCTCACCTCCCAGCCCCTGATGAATAACAAATAGTAAAGTCCTGCTGAGAATCACTTTCAATCAATCTGCAAAGTTAAATATATTTATGTAAATTTGTTTGTGTTGTACTTCAGTTTACATGAAATATTCACAAGATTTTTAAATGCACTCACTTTTAAATATTAGCAGCAGTAAACTCAATTGGTCCAGTGTTCAGGGAAAGTGACTCCAAAAGGGGATTAAGCAGTTTTTGAAGTAACTGTATTTCAATTGGATGAAAAGATTCAAGACAAACAGGTCTCTGACTGTTTAATCTGTTCCTTCTGACCTGGAGGGTCTGGCAGAGTGTTTCCTACAGGTCATTTGAGAGCTTGTGACTGAACTAGAATACATCACGGATAAACTTACAGGTTTCTCACCTGCTAGGGCTGTTTTTTCTGCACCTCCTTCAGTCTCAGAACTTCTCTGGCACAGAATTCTTCTGCTTGCAATATAAATTAAACTGGCAGTACACAGAAAGTGGAGCTAATTGCTGCCTGCTGACTAAGTGGAAGGGAAGTTAATACACAATCACCCATGTGCTAGCAAAGGATGTCGTTTCCCTTGTTTGGTACAAGTGCAAAGGGGAAGAAGCCTTATTTTATATCAAATAATCACATGAGAGTTAGGTGACTGTTGATTGTAAATATATTTTCCCTCCCAAACCTTGTTGAATGCTAATATGCAACACCTCTTTGCTACGTGCTAAGATGCTACACCTCTTTGGATACTAATATGGTTGCTACACATCTACCCATTATTCGTGCCATATGGTCAAAGTTGGATCAATAGGTTTCCTACAGTCAACAAAGTGTTTATATCAGCTGTTTTCCTGGAAGCACCAAAGCTCAGTCCTGACTGATTTCTATCCTTACCTCTTTTCCATCTTTAAATGTAGCCTGCTGCTTCTCAAGGCTCTAGATAACTGAGTGGGGATGACACTGATGGAATGGACTTTGTATTGAGCAGGAAGGCAAGTGAAGTTGTCTCAAGCAAATAAAACAAATATCATTGTTGCTATTTGGAAGCTTCTGCTAAAAAGGGCAGGGAAACAGAGTGATGGACACAGAGGATATTTAAAATGAAAGTTAAATGCAGAATTTGCCTCTGCAGCTTCAGCTAAGGGAGGAGGACAGTGATCTGACACTTTCTGGCTTAGTTTAGCTTTCATTCCCAGCAGGCCCTCTCTGCGCTTTGTGGGCTTTGGGGAAGAGGAGGAGAACAGGTTCAGATCCATTGCCGTACCTGGACACAAGCAATTGGGATTGGACCAGTTGTGTCTCTGCAGCCTGGGGAGGGATTGTCTGCTTCTTCATGGTAGTGCCAACAACCAGCTCCAAAGTCAGGGTCTTATTTGTTCTGCTGCAAGGCATGAGGCAGACCAAGGTACCTAGGAAGAGTTACTCTCTCGTGCTCTTGATTACACATAATCAGCCTTCTGTAGTTGGTCTCACTCTGTGAGGCTGTGGGAAGCAACATTTTTTTTGGAAACATTTGCTTACACCAGAGCCAAGTTCTTTAGAAAGGCAAAAAAAGCAATGTGTCATGCCTCCCAGTAAGATGAGTGATAGGAAACAACCAGCTATAAAAGAAGCTCCTCCTGCTGCACAGCCAAGGCAGCACTGCTTCAGCCTCCACTGGCAAGAACACTGCTGTTCCCTCCAGTCATCCCTCGCTTGTTCTTTTCTTGACAGCAGATGGTAAGCAGGACACAGAAGACATCCTGAAAAAGTGCTATTACATCTTTATCTTTGCTTAATCTTGATTTTTCTGCACATTCTCTCTTATTAGTTGGTTGTACTGTGTCAAGCAGATGCTTTAAAGAAATC
Organism: Anseranas semipalmata; assembly: GCA_013399115.1. NCBI lineage: Eukaryota > Metazoa > Chordata > Aves > Anseriformes > Anseranatidae > Anseranas > Anseranas semipalmata. Next base: position 76,692 of record VXAA01002564.1, read on the forward strand.
TTTTTATGGGATGCTCTGTTTTCAGCTGGAAGTGGTTTACAATGGTAAATACAAGGATTGTCTTCACAGAGATGTGCAGACAGGCCTCAAGGGCACTCCAGTCAGAAAGAAGACATTTTCAGTTAGTGAGACAGATAGATCACTGTGCTACCAGCCATATTCACAGAATCACAGTGTTTGAGGTTGGAAGGGACCTCTGCAGGCCATCTGGTCCAACCCCCCTGCTCAAGCAGGGACACCTACAGCAGGCTGGCCAGGACCAAGTCCAGGCAGCTTTTGAATATCTCGAAGGAGGGAGACTCCACCACCTCTCTGGGCAACCTGTGCCAGCACTCAGTCACCTGCACAATATAAACATGTTTCCTGATGTTAGGGAGGAACCTCCCATGTTTCACTTTTGTCCAAATCCAATATTAAGGCTTTGCTTTCAGGACTAATCTTACCGGCCATAATTTACCTGTACATGTACAGGTACCTGCATGAGCAGAAGGAGTTGGTATCTTTTCTCTGTTTTGGTGGAAGAGAAGTTGAAAGACGCATCTGTTATGGTAGAGTGAGGCATATAGGCTTGGTGGGGAAAGGGGTGCTTCTCTGTGTGGTCCAGTTTGTAACTCCTCTAGGCTGAGTGGGATTTGGTAGATTCCTGTGAACTACAAACCAACAAGTGCTCCTATTGGCATAAAACTCACATCTTAAAGAAGATTTTCTTCCTCACCTCCCAGGGATTCATGCTTAGCTCACATGCAATTTTAATGTGCCATGTTTTTTTTTTTTCCTGTTGGTCCCAGAATAATATGAAGGATATGTGCCAGACTCTAGAAGGTGAGAGAACCTTTATGATTACTGGATGCACACCTCTTTCCTGAGTTAGGCAAAATCTATGGAAACTTTACATGAGAGCAATACATCCAATTTGTCTGCAGAAATACAAGCCAGACTCCATCTCAGCAGACCTGGTATTGCCTGATCCAGGACAATAGCATAAAGGAGTCCTTCACAGGGCAAATTTACAAAACCCTGAGGTGCAACATCAGCTCTGAACAAGCAAAACCACTGACAGTCTGACAGGATTCAGAGATATCTTGTCAGGTGGACATACCACAGACAAGGGCATATGTATGCATCCTTCACAGTCTGGCACAGACCTCCTGATCACAGAGGTTGTAAAGGCAATTTCCTCATGATTTCTAATTCAGTGGTACAGTCCCTGAATTAGTGGAAAACTGGAACAGAATGACCCATTATTATAAGTCAGTTCTGTCTCTGCTTCCCACCTGGTCACCTTTTAGCACAAAAATGATGTAATTTCTCATTCATGTCATGGCCAGATGTGCTTGACCCAGGCTGCCAGATTATTCAAAACTGGACTAATTTTTCCAGTAGCATGAAACTTAATTTAATATCCGTTTTATACTAAGACTCACAACACCTCTGAACTTCAGCGTTTTAGTTTAAAAATAGCTGACTTTAATTTTTGTCAAATATTAACAGCAGAAACGCTGATTGCTTTTTTCAAAATACTGAGTCCAGCTATATAATTGACCTCTAAATTTTGTGCATTTTAGAAACTGGAGAGGCTCAGATCTCTGCTTAGATTCAGAGCTAGCTCTGGTTGCAGTAGTTTACTTCAGAAGGAATCAGGCACCGAAAAGAAAATTAACCTTAATAAACAGGCTTTCTAGAGGAAATAGTAATATACGAGGATGTCACATTCTTTCAGATCTGTCTAGAAAAATAGCATACCATATAATAACATAGTATAATAACCTAAATTCTTTATTTTTTAATCAACCAGAAGCTTCTTTCATGGAAGAAAAAATAAATTGTTTCCCTGCGCTCAGGAACATCTTCTAATGCATACAACATGTTAGAATAACTACAGCGTGCAGCTGGGCTGGCTTTTTGTTAGAGTGGACTGTATGCCAAGATGCTTCTGACTGGATCATGGGAACGTAAGGATGCCTGCAAGAGCATATTTTTAGTGTTGCTACAAACACAAAAGGCTCTTCTTTTATCTGTGAACCAGGAATCCTGCAAGTGATGCCTTCTCTATGTCAGTAAAAACATCTCTTTTTCTCCATTCTTCTCCTGCTGAAGAAGAGAGAGGAAATTGAAAGCGGAGCATGTTGTAATGACAAGTGGCCATGCAGGCTCCTCTTCTCAGTGTTAGCAGCAGCAGCTGTTACTGCCTTTCTGAAAGACAAGATTTGTTATAGCAGCAGCCGTTTGCACTGAAAACCTGTTGTCCTAAATTGGTTTGCTTAGCTAGGCAAAGATAGAAATTGTTTGAAAGGAAACAGAGTGAGAAGGCTATGGCTCCTAATTTATTTATGCTGTCTATTTTGTATAAACACACAGGCTGACTGATATTTATGCCACTGGCACACTGTATTGAGCTGAGTGGGGCAGTAGGCAGCCTGCAAGGACAAGCCTTGTCGTTGTGGATCATATCAGGGCACCAGCCAGAGCTCCCTGTATATGAACTACTTCCTCACGAATGGCATGTTATTTCTCAGTCATACCATGTGGCAGTCTTGCTGGGGTTTCTTCTGCGTGCAGTGAAGGCTAATAAGGGAAGATGCAACTTCACCTCTCAGAGGGCAGTAGGAACTAAACTTCTGTAGTCTTACGGCTTTCTTACCCTCACCTATAAAGACAGAGATTCGCCTGATGCCATCTTGCAGCTCTAGCTGACACACAGGCATTTCTTTGCTGGAACGTAAGGAGGGTGCTGTGCGGTTGTGAAGAAGGCATTTATGTTCCAGTGATAACTGCCGTTTCTTGCTTGGAGGCTTTTTTTTTTTTCTATTCTGTGGAAGGGGACTTGAACACATGCTGAAGGAGAAAAACATTTCAGATGAAAGTGGTAATTCAAGGCTCTCTCTTGTGAGCTGTGCAGATAATAATAATTTTTCCATTTCCACAGCTCCCAGCCATAACTCTGTGATACCACTGCAAAATGAGAAATGGTCAGGATAGGTATAATTAAGGTTAGTTTCTTCTGTATCTTTTAAAATTCAGCTGCTTTCTATAATCTCTCTCTTAGCATGAGGGTCTCTTGAAACACTATTAGAAAAGAAAGCAGACTTTTTGTTTGCTTGTTTAAATATTAACAGTTAATTTGGATTCCTCACTTACATATGTTCTCTGTTATACAGTGATCAAACAGGTCCTAGTCAAAATCTGGAAATTCAAATGGAGATGACAAAGACCAAACACTGTTCAAGAGCATCCCACTGATGGCACCATTTTAGTCCATGGTTTTCATGCATGTTCACCATACTGCTTCTGCATGTCACAAACTAGATGTGGTTCTCACTGGATTAGGTCTTTACAGATACATAGTGTCTGCTAGTACACAGTTTATGGTCTTGTGTAATGAGGGAAAACTGATGAATTCATTTAACTATCTGTAAAGACAGGACCAAGAGCAGAAGTTAGTATCATGTCTCCAGAGTTTTATGCCACATCCTTAATTGCTAGACCGCTCTAGTCCATGTGAACTGTTCCCATGGCTGCATGTTAAGGTCTCGCATTCCATCTCCTGAAGAGTGTGATGGATCTTGCTTCAACTGAAATTTTAATACATTAAGGAAAGGAAAGTGGGTTGAGACAATACAAAACATAGCTTCTTTTGCCACTTTCTTCACCTCATTGTGGGTGAGTCGCATACTGTCTTGCAGAGAGCTTTGGCAACACCCAACTTCTACCCAAGATTGTTTGGAATGCAGTGGCAGTAAAATGTTTTTCTGGCTGTATACCTTTCAAACAGCTATATAATAATCATCATATCTTCCCATGTTTTGGAGCTCAGGAAGTCACTGATATAAATTCCACATAGGAGGTACATACAGGTTAATATCTGAATTAATTTGTATTCTCACTTTAAGAAAGTAATCATAGAATCATAGAATCAATCACAGAATCATAGAACGGTTTGGGTTGGAAGGGACCCTTATGGATTGTCTAGTTCCAACCCCCCTGCCATGGGCAGGGACACCTCCCACTAGACCAGGTTGCTCAAAGCCCCATCCAACCCGGCCTTGAACACTTCCAGGGATGGGGCATCCACAGCTTCTCTGGGCAACCTGTTCCAGTGCCTCACCACCCTCTGAGTAAAGAATTTCTTCCTAATATGTAGTCTAAATCTACCCTTTTTTAGTTTAAAGCCATTACCCCTTGTCCTATCACTACATTCCCTGGGACAACTGATAGAAAGTGTCATCTCTGAAATCAGAAACACATCTTTGCCTGTTTTGAGTATCCAGAGTTGTCAGTGTCCTTCAGAGAGGAAAAAAGCACTCCTCCTGCTTCTCACACATTCATAGAATCATAGAGTGGTATGGGTTGGAAGGGACCTTAAAGACCATCTGGTTCCAACCCCCCTGCCATGGGCAGGGACACCTCCCACTAGACCAGGTTGCTCAAAGCCCCATCCAACCCGGCCTTGAACACTTCCAGGGATGGGGCATCCACAGCTTCTCTGGGCAACCTGTTCCAGTGCCTCACCACCCTCTGAGTAAAGAATTTCTTCCTAATATGTAGTCTAAATCTACCCTTTTTTAGTTTAAAGCCATTACCCCTTGTCCTATCACTACATTCCCTGGGACAACTGATAGAAAGTGTCATCTCTGAAATCAGAAACACATCTTTGCCTGTTTTGAGTATCCAGAGTTGTCAGTGTCCTTCAGAGAGGAAAAAAGCACTCCTCCTGCTTCTCACACATTCATAGAATCATAGAGTGGTATGGGTTGGAAGGGACCTTAAAGACCATCTGGTTCCAACCCCCCTGCCATGGGCAGGGACACCTCCCACTAGACCAGGTTGCTCAAAGCCCCATCCAACCCGGCCTTGAACACTTCCAGGGATGGGGCATCCACAGCTTCTCTGGGCAGCCTGTTCCAGTGCCTCACCACCCTCACAGTGAAGAATTTCTTCCTAGTATCTAATCTAAATCTACCCTCTTTTAGTTTAAAACCATTACCCCTTGTCCTGTCACTGCACTCCCTGACAAAGAGTCCCTCTCCAGCTTTCCTGCAGGCCCCCTTTAGGTACTGGAAGGCTGCTATAAGGTCTCCCCGGAGCCTTCTCTTCTCCAGGCTGAACAACCCCAACTCCTTCAGCCTCTCTTCATAGGAGAGGTGCTCCAGCCCTTTGATCATCCTCGTGGCCCTCCTCTGGACTCATTCTAGTACATCCATATCTTCTTGTGCTGAGGGCCCCAGAGCTGAACACAGTGCTCCAAGTGGGGTCTCACGAGAGCAGAGTAGAGAGCCAGAATCACCTCCCTTGACCTGCTGGCCATGCTTCTTTTGATGCAGCCCAGGATAGGGTTGGCTTTCTGGGCTGCAAGCGCACATTGCTGGCTCATGTTGAGCTTCTCATTGACCAGCACCTCCAGGTCCTTCTCCTCAGGGCTGCTCTCAATCCATTCTCCACCCAGCCTGTATTTGTGCTTGGGATTGCCCTGTCAGGACCTTGCACTTGGCCTTGTTGAACTTCATGAGGTTCACATGGACCCCCCTCTCAAGCCTGTCTAGGTCTCTCTGGATAGCATTCCTTCCCTCCAGCACGTCAACCACACCACACAGCTTGGTGTCATTGGCAAACTCGCTGAGGGTGCACTCGGTCCCACTGTCCATGTCACTGACAAATATCAGTGCTTAATTTTTTTTTAAGTTCTTCTCAAGAGCAGCATTCCAGCAAAACTTCTCAAAGAAGAAAGCACAAGGAATATGATCTTTAAAATATGTATCTTTGAAAGCAACAGCTTATCATCATGTATTGGAACTGTCAAGCCTTTTCATGAGGTGCTTACTTCTTGCCCTGACTGTTTTATTTCTGCTGTTGTCACTCAGCCTTTATAATGAGACTAGTTTCTCAGTCTTGCAGTACCTGCCTGAACTTTCTGAACTGGAACCTGTTACACCATGGTCCTCTTTGCACTGCTGTACATGAATCACAGTCTTTCCAGAGGCTGTGGAATATATGTGCGTCTGTTTAAGGATTCTCAAACCTACAGTTTTAAGGGAAAGCAGTTTTATTATAAGTAGAAAATGCACAATGAAACCCACTTATTTTCTTGGTGCTTTTCCATATTGATATATAGATTGAAATGTCCTCTGTTTTCCTTTTGAAATTGTCTGAAGTTTTTGTTATCTGTCTTGAAAAGAAAGCCACTTCACTAGAACTGAGAGTTATTCATACCCATGAGGGGGCTGAATTAAAGTTAATAGGCACATTTTATTCTTGCGTTGCTGTGCCTCTCAGCGCTTGACTTTGCAGGCTTAATGCTTTTCAAATGTAGGAGGTTGGTGGGTGAAACTTAATGTGCATATATGCATACACATGCAAAATGAGCAGTCTATGGTTCCTAAATCAGTGTCCTGTTCCCTTGATCAAGAGGCATTGTGTATAATTCAGATGACACTTTTCTTCATCACTTATCAAAAAGTAATACTCTGCTTCCAGCACTTTTTCTTCTGTATTCGTATTGGTAAAGCAGCAAGGGGAGGATGGTTGGGTCCACAGCAGGCATTTTTAACAAGAAGATTTAGTTTGCGGTATGTTGCAGTGTGATACAGTTGCAAATCAAATGAAGCCTGAAGAAATAATTTATGCTTCAGAGGAAAAATGCTGACCTGAATCCTGCAGCTGGCTCTCCCAAACAAAAGTCTGGCTGTTATAAGACAAAAATGGGAAAGTGAGTTTGGAGCAGTTTTGAAAGCACATGTTTACATCTCAGGCTTGCTGGCAGTTGTGCACTTTGAGAAGAATCAAAGGAAGTGCTCTAGTGCTGAGGTCACCAAAGCAATCCTCATGTGTTTTTTGTTTGTTTGTTTGTTTGTTTGTTTGTTTTTTGTTGGGTAGCCTCACCAGTAACAGGAGTGGCTTCATCTTTTGCCGGCTCTGTCTGCCTTTTGTAAGTGGCCTGCAGATTGCTAATGTCAAGACTTCCAGAGTTAGACAGCTTCTGGTTGAGGAAGAGTCTTGAGAAATCAAGTAGTGATACTCTTCTCATAGAATAGAGCCTGGCTAGTGGTAACTAGCAAAAAAGGCAAGTTCCATATCAAACTGGAAAGGAGATAACGTCTTCTGGAGATTATTGTGTCTGTCACATTTAATGAATTAGTGAAGAGATATGCTCTCGAATAGCCAAAGGAATTTGAGAAAATCTGGGCAACCTTAAAGGCATGGCAACATTTTACCTTGGAAATTATAACATATGCTATGAATTGTCTCATTCCTTAAGAGTATTGGTGGGGCTGGACATGAACAACCTTCTGGACAAAGGGACATGTGTAATTGTTTGAAAGTACTTTCTCAATGTGCTGTTGGAAAATTCAGGGAAAGCTCTTCAATGTCTCATGTTTATATATAAATTTCAAATAGGACATGAAGGAAAATGTTACTCAATCATATATAGAATACTGGTCCACTCTGTTCTGAAGTGCCATGCCATTTGAAGTCTGTCACAAAAATCAAGATGATGGGTAGAGTTCTTTGTTCTTTAAAGCAGAGATGAGAAAGGTTGCCCCTACATAAGAAGCTGGTTAAAAGTAGGATTATTTAATTCTGGTAATGACTGAATAGTGAAACAATACCTGACCTTGGTCTCATATTTATATGTTAATACCAAAGTCATTTCAATTACATCTGTATAAAACAGGACTGAGACCCTTTTGAAGCCACTGATATTTTAAACTAGGAAAGTTACTATGACAACTAGGCAAACCCTCCATACCCAGAATCAAAAAAAGAGAACAATAAGGAGGAGATAACATTAATTCGTATAAATGTAGATAAGATAAAAGAAAGTATAGATTCATAAAGCACATAGTGAACGTGGGAAATGTATTACTTTATGATGATCAAGACAAATACAGTGTCTGAAATACAAAAATGACACAAACGTTTTATGAGTATGAATAATATTTTAATTTTGTGAACTAAAACAAGCATAAGTTAATCTCCTGCTTAACTGTGTGATGGCTAAGGGTAGAAGTGCTCTTTTTATGCATGGTGCTGAAGAACAGAGAGCTGTACTATGGGATTTGTCCTCTATTTACTGACCTTTGTTGGTGCAATGTATAAACTGAAACAGGTAATTTTTTTTTTTTTTTCTGGCTAATTGTTCCATTTCTGTATTTATAAGAGATGGTGGTTACAGCCCCAGTAGCTACAAGGATATGTTTGCACAGGGCCCCTTCACTGTCCTGGAGCTCTTGTGGGACTACCCATAACGAGAAGCCAATGGAGATGCTGGGATGGAATTTGTTCTGAAGAGTAATTCTGGAAACTGTTTTGGCTACACTGGTTATGACTGGACTTCTGTCCCACTCACCTGCTGAACTGTGGTCCTGATCCCTCTGAGCAGCAGAAAGTTGACTGCAAGGTGACTACTAGTGTCATGGGAATGTAGAATTCTAGTCTTCCTTCCCTTATACAGGCATCCTTCTCTTATACTATAACCAGTCACTTGTGGACTACCACCCATGTTCTCTCATCTCTAAATAACCCCAACAATCATATCTAGCTGTTGCAACATGGATGTTAATCTTTTCCTTTTGCCAATTTTTCCTCATTTATGATAATGTGTGTTTCTGTGGTGACTGTCTGAGAACGGCGAAACACTATTTTTGTCACCAGCTGTGGAAGGGTACACTTTCACTTCCCTGTGTTCTTCTAGCTCTTTTTGACTGCAGGGTAGGAGTGCCCTTTGCCCAGCTATATCCACAGGATGATGGAAATTGAGAGAATGGGAGCAGGTAACATTGAGACTGGTTGGTAGAAGCTGAACTGCTGTCACATCCTGATTGCACACTGGTCTCATCCCATGACAGAAGATTACCTTGTGGGTGCAAAAATGAAAACAGTTTTCATTCTGACTGGCAGAACAGCCATCTCTGGCACGGTGTTTCAGTACACATGAGGTGCATGCCAATTTCTAGGCAGCTTTGCTGCTACAGCTTTAAAGGAGAGTAGTATCTGTTCCCACCTACAAGCATAATCTGGGTGATGCTAAAGTGAAGCACATTTTTATCCATGTCATGATTTATTCAGGAATGGTGACAATGATTCCAGTTGGAGATCTGTGAAAAACAATGGAAGATCTTCAGGCTGACTTGATCCATGCATGCTGTCATCAGTAGACACTAGTATAGAAATGAATGCTATAGCCTACATGTTCTGTTGCCAATCTTGACTCTCTGGCCTGAGCAATAGGATGTTCATTCACAGCATGGTTAGCCACATTCAGCACAAGCCTGAATCCATCATATGCATCAGTACTGAATCATGTTGCTTGTTCCTGCACTTGTTCCCCAAACTGGATCCAACAGTTGGCATGTTGTTCTGGTGCAAAGTTTTTCCGATGCAGGCAAAGGCAGAGTTGAGACTCAGTGCCAAAGCTAGCAATAAAATTAAATTTTAAGAAGTCAGCAAATGTGAATTTTAGTTTTGCCTTTAGGGCTTGGTGGTACCACCAAGTTGGCTAATCTGTCAACCAGCCTTTTAGAAGATGGCTAAATTACTATGCAAGGCTGGAAGACAGTTCTACAGTTTGGAAGTAGGAAGTTAATGTAAAACCGAGCTATGCTGTTGGTCAATATATAATCACAATATGCTCTGCACACCCCCTCCTGAAATTAGCTTTGTGAAATTGAGATTAAAGCTTTAAAGCAGATCTAATAGGTTTCTTTTTCATATGCACATTTCTGATTATTTTGCTTGGTGCTTACAATCAATATTTAATACCAGAGCTGGCAGTGAAGATAATTTCTTTCCCATATTCCTAGCTGAATGTTTCTGCATGATACACAGAACAAAACTGTAACAGGATCACACTGAATAACACAGGTGTTGGAGAGAGGGGTTAGGTTTAGTTCTTGAAGGAAATGCTGAGTGCTGTGGAGATAGTCTGAGGAGAGTAAATCTTAGTGTTTGGCCTACAGGTGCATCCTGGATGTGTGTCAACACACACCAAAGCCATACCTATGCCAGGGAGGGATTTCTTTTCATGGCTGTCACACCCCCATAGGGGGGTTGGACCCAATGATATCTGGAGGTCCCTTCCAACCCCTACAATTCTACAATTCTGTGAATTGCACAAGAGCTGAAAGAAGTTGTGGGAGGTGATGTGGTAGGAGAAAGCAGAGCAAGAGCAGGAACAGAAACGGACATTGTAATGAACATATAACATCCTGACCTGCATCAGAAATAGTGTGACCAGCAGGACTAGCAAAGTGATTGTCCCTCTGTACTTGACACTGGTGAAACTATGCTTTAAGTACTGTATTCAGTTCTGGGCTCTTCTCTTCAGGAAGGATATTGAGTTGCCGGAGTGTGTTCAGAGAAAAAGCAATGAAGCTGGTGAAGGGATTAGAAAACAGGACTTAGGAGAATCAACTGAGGGGACTGGTGTTGTTTAGTCTGAAGTGAGGAGAGACCTCATTGCTCCCTACAAGTGAAAGGAGGCTGTATTGAGGTGGTTGTTGGTCTCTTTTCATACGGGACAGAACATAAGAAAATGGCCTCAAGTTGAGCCAGGGGAAGTTTAGGTTGGATGTCAGGAAGAATTTCTTCATGGAAGGGGTGTTTGGGCATTGGAACAGGCTTCCCAGTGAAGTGGTGGAGTCACCATCCCCAGAGGTATTTAAGAGGTGCGTGGATGTGGTGCTTAGGGACATGGTTTAGTGGTGGACTTGGTAGTGTTAGGTTGATGTTTGGACTTGATGATCTTATGGGTCTTTTCCAACCTAAACGATTCTATGATTCTATGATTCTATTACCTGATGATGCTGATTTTCACCTCTGACTGCTGACAGATGGCTGCTCCCTGTAGATTTCATGTGGAGTTGAATGGCAAGGAGCCATCTGAAGCTGCGTAAAGTAGTCCTTGTGATTTTGACATGATTTTCCCTCAAGCATGGGGAGCTGGAGGTGACGTAGCACAAAGTTACAGATTCAGAAAGAGGGAACAAAGACTACTAATGTTTGGCCAAGGAGAAGAGCAGAGGCTGAGACTTTGTGGAAAACAGGAGAGCCTACTGGAGCAGGTCTGAGCAGAAGAGAGATGTGGCAGAGGGATGAGTGTTGAAGGTAAGCCAGAAGGAGGCCCACAAAGGCTAGGTCAATGAGGCAGGAAGGGTTTGGGGCTTGGAGAAACAGTGAGACTGCAAGGTGATTGTGACCAGAAGGAAAGAGGTTGCAATTCTCTCAGAGAGAGAGGAGAGATTAAAATCATATGCAAGACATCTGGCAATGTGGAAATAGAGAAGATACCTGCTTTTCAAAATATTTTGTAGGAAGAAAACCACCAGGTGTGGATGTGTTGTTCACTCTGCTAATAAGTCTTTGGTCTGCTCTTCGTGAAAATGTTTTTCCCGTGTTTTTACTGTATTGACAAAATCACTAATTAATGATGTTTTAAACATTAAGACGCAGGAAGCTTTGAGCTTTGCTTATTCTCAGACTTCAGAACTACCAACAGTCTTAAATTCATAACATCTGCTGGACCCTCCTGGATATGCTTAGTTTTCTTAGAAAAGGAGACATTTACAGTGAAAAACCTCTGGTTTTGTTTTCCATCCGCGTTTCCTGTATCCTTCCCCACCTGCTCAGGATTAATGGTTCCAAGGAGAGTTTTCCAGTCTTCCCAAGACCTCAGTCATCAGCTACATCTCTGTTTTCTCCCCACACTTTGGGACTTTGTATGTTTTTGGCTCATGTAAGGACAATAAACAGCACTCATGCCAGCCACTACCAACTAGCTTGCCATCTAGATGGCAAATGTCCTCAAGCATTTGCTGTATGTTGTCTTCTGCAACTATGATTCATGCGATATGGAAAGGAACCCATGTTTCCCTGAGAGAGTTCTCAGTACGTGCTGCAGATCTGAGCTGTCCTATTGCTGCGTTGTGGCTGAGACAAATGGCTTTTGGCACAGAGAGAAGAAAGTTTCAATCTTGCGGATGCTCTCACTGCACATAGTTTCAGCTAATGCCTTCCTCAGGGACAGTCAGATTTCACAGCACTTTTCTTTCTGCACGGTACATCTGCCCCATTGCAGATGCATTGCTATAGCATTCCATGGGGAACAGTGGTTGATGGTAACATGCTGCAGATTATCTCCTTTCTTCTGCATGTGTTCTTCGTCCCAAGCAATTGTGAGCTTGAAGTTGGGTCAGATAATCACCAATGAATTGTCCAGAGTGAAGTACACATCTACTGCTCTTGAGGGTGGCTCTAGTTCTGACATTTTTCATAGCTGTATCCCTTGTTCAGTGCATAGTGAAGGGCTGAAACTTGGAAGCCTATATTGGGAAAGAGCAACTACCAAGAACTGAAAAATTCTGCCTATGAGAAGAGCTTTTGTTGCAATACACTATTTGACATTAGTGACTCACATAGCTCAATGCAAACTTATTTAAAAACAAGAAAACTTTGAGAACTCTTTGTCTGGTGTTACGTAAATGTTAGTGACTGGAGGTTCTTTCCGAGTGTTAGCTGTTATGTAAAAAAAAGAAACTTCAAGGTACATTTCCTTTCTTCAGCCCATAGTTCATTAGTGATCTTTCTTCCACTTCTGTGACAGCTCCAAGCCACATCTTTTTTCATATGATCACAAGCTCAAATATTTATACTCAGGTTTCATTAGGACTTCAACATACTTACAAGCCTACTGAAATCATAATTTTTGCTGACTTTTATAGCATGCCCGTGATTGTAACAGAGTAGCTGATGTGTTGATAAAGGGAGTAAAAAAGAAATGCTCAGGAGTTAGCAGGGCTGATCGATAGGGCTTTAAACTAGAGTCAAAGGGGGAAAGGGGTAAAAACAGGCCCACTGGTGATAAGCTATGGGATGGCATGCCAAAAGCAGCGGGACTGGGTGCTTGTGAGGTCCTTCGGTCTGCTCCACAAGGTGCTGCGTACAATGAGGCACATATGAAGTGCTCCTACACCAATGCACGTGGCGTGAGGAACAAGCCAGAGGAGCAAGAAGTCTTGGCCCAGTCCCAGAGCTACGATATCATTGATATCATAAGCGAAACCTGGTGGGATGAGTCCTGTGACTGGTGTGTTACGATAGACGGCTACAGGCTCCTCAGGAGGGACGGGCAGGGCAGGCAAGGCGGGGGGGTGGCACTGTATGTAAAGGGGGGTCCGGGCTGTGTGGAGCTTGCAGTTGGTGATGGCAAAGTTGAGAGCCTCTGGGTAAGGTTAAAGGACAAACAAATAAAGGTGTTGTCATCATGGGAGTCTCTTACAGACCACCCGGCCAGGCTGATGACACCAATGAATTATTCTTTGAGGAACTGAGATACCTCAAGATCAACTGCCCTTGTCCTTATGGGGGACTTCAACTTGCCAGACCTTAACTGGTAATATCACACAGCCAACACAAGCAGGTCCAGGAGGTTCTTAAAGCACCTTGAGAACAGAGAGCGTCTTGTGGGTGACGTGGCAATTGGCGGCCATCTTGGTCATAGTGACCATGAAGCATTTGAGTTTAAAATTTTTTTTGACAGGAGGAAAACTGCCACC
>VXAA01002566.1:1038-19173 GCA_013399115.1 Anseranas semipalmata
CAGCTGCTACTAGGAGAGACTGTTACACGGATCTTATTTTAGGAGTTGGTGATGACTAACGAAGTTAAAAGGAGCTTAGTACAGAAAACAACCCTATTTTTAGACGGCTGTTGTTTCAGTGGATTATTGTAGCAAACGCACCCTGGCCACTTTTAAAAGCCACTTCCCAGATGCCAAGTCTTTTCTTTTGCGCTGCTGCCGAGGCGCGCACGACTGGCCAGCCCCTGCAGTGGGCGTGTTGTCATTGTTTTCTTCGTTTTCCTAAATCTAATGGCTAAACCCTACCCATAATTGCTGTGGCTACAATTGGTTTTAATTAATTTGGACTTTCCAATACACAAACCTACAACTCTTTCCACCAAAAAAAAAAAAAAAAGAAAGAAAGAGGGGCCAAAGGCAACCATGGAGTATTTGCAACAATTTATAGTGACCTCCAGCACTGGGACAGCAGGGACCTGAAACAGGATCCCCTTTGCCTTTTGAGGAAGGGCTAGCTGGCCTGTAGCACTTTTTGCCTCCTGGGTGCATGATGAAAGAGGAAAGTCTCGAAAGTCTTTGCTTTTAACTTCATCTCAAGTGGTCCCCTGGGCCGTGGGGTGATGGCACTGCCCGCAGGACCCAGATGTGCAGGGAGAGGGTGGCAGTGGGAGATGTGGCTGCTCCTGCTGTCTTGCTCCCACTGTCTGGCTCTCCATGATCCTTTTTCTTCCCATTGGGGCAGTGTGGGAATTGCCATGTGGCAGCTTGTGCGCTGGGCTCCCCATGTCCAAGGCCAATCCTTTGAGGATCAGCCCTATTTCTCTGGTGGTTAAATTACAGCAGAGCTGGTTAGACTTCAGCAGGCTATGCTCATCCAGATACACAAATCCCAGCAGAGGGCCAGTAAAAGCACCTATCATGTACCCTGGCAAAAAAAACTCCCTTGTCAGTGTTTCTTTTTTTTTTTTTTGCGAGTCAGTGTCTCAGCCCCCTTCACTTCTGTGCATTGACACAGTTCCAGCTTTCTATGTGAGCACTTCTGTTGGCCCCTCTTATATCATGGTTCACCTCTGCTGCAGAGTTGTATAGGCTCCCCTGGGTAGTCCCTCTCCATCCATGCATCCCACAGCAAGGAGGAAGGTGAGAACCACCACTCCCTTTCCCTCATGCTGCAGCGGAGGCATGCTCATTCCCCACACAGGCTCTGCATGTAGACAATGGCAGCTGTGCTTGCTGCATTTGGCCAATAATTAGATTAATCGCCAGAGAGAGCACAGCTGCCTTGCTCTACCTTTGTCCCTTTGTTGAGACTGAATGCAGGGCAGTTTGCACAGCTCAGATAAGGTGGGGAAACCCGGCCACGTGGCTGAGCGTTGGGGGACGCTGGTGGCAGAAGGGACAGCAACGCTACAGCATGGCTCTGTCACGTGGGGAAATGACCAGGCTGGAGCAAGCATTTGGGAAGAAGGGGAAGTAACGCAGGCCATGCGGTGTACCTCTGGCGCTGGAGCCAATGTGCCCCCTGGAGCCAGTGTTGGCTTTCCCTGTGCAGCTTGGCCATCAGATGCGCTTTCTCCTAACCACCCACACCACTCCTTTGCTGTGGGAAGAAGCCAAGTGCCAGAGGCTTGAATGCACACTTTTTGATTGCTTTTTACCCCTTCTGTATATCTTTATAGGCAGAGCTATGAACTGGCTCTCTACTCTCAGCTCTTGCATGCTAATGTAGTGCTATTCTTCAAAAAAAAAAAAAAAGCAAAAAACAAAAAACACAACTTCAGAATGTTTGTACAGGATGTTTTAATCACAGAAGAGTCTGATTCATTCTCACTAGATTAGTTTCACATTATACTAAGTTGTGTGAGTGTGCATGAGTGTGTGTATTCCCTCCTGCATCTTGCTTTCATATCCCTTCCTTTGGGCCTCAGCAGACTGAGAGGCATGGTTTGCATGGAGCTCTCTATACAGCCACAGTATTTCTCGGGGAACCTTTTATTCAACCAATTCGCCCTAGTTATCACCTCACCAGAGGCTATAGGCTGACAGCATAGCATGACATGGGCTACTGTTCCTGACTTAAAGCCTGATCTGCTTACAAGACTTGGGACAAATTGTTTCTCCACGCAGTATCCTCTAAATCAAGAAACTTTCAACTTCATCTGTACAAAAGTGTTTTGAAAGCAGGGTGGGGGGGGGGACTTCTGTCTCCAATGCTTACCAATATGAAATATTTTCTTACAATAAACACACAGAATCCCATAATCCAACATATGGATCAGAAAAAGCTAGCCATGTTGGGCACAGTAATTTTGTTCTGTTTTGGGCTCCCTGCCCTTATATCCTTATAGCCTTTTATATCTAATACATATAATAATGGCCATCTCCTTGGGGGTCTGTGCTTCCATCTTTTGGGTCTTGGCAGCTTCAAAAGCATCAGCATCTGTTCAGAATTTCATCCATTGTAACAAAAGATTTATAAGTCTCAAGCCTCCCTAAACAAGTCCCTAATTAAAGTCTCTCTAATCCCTCACTTTGAAAATTGTAACAAGATTTGCTGGAAAGTGAGAGAGCACATGGCCAGTGTTTGTGGCTGGTACCACACCATTTTGAAAATGCATCAATGAACCTTTCTAACAACCCATGGAGAATACACTGGTGATGGCCAATTGCTGCCCTAAGTCCCCAAACGTGAAAAATTGGTGAAAAGGCAGGGACTTAGCTCAGCCTCCCATCCCCCAGACATAGTATATTCCAGAGGCTGCCAGAAATCATTTCACCACTTTTAAGGTGCATTGCACTTAGCAGGACAAATGCCAGAGGAGGAATTTTGTGTGCTTGAATAATGTTGTAATTTACCTTATAACCGGTCTCATTACGACGCTGAGTGCTCTGTTGATTTACCTGGCTTTTGATTTAGTGGACTCTTTGTAAACGACTATGTAGGAACATAGCCAGGGACTGCAGGCAAAGGACCTTAAACCCTTTGTGGAGCTACAGTCACCCATTCAGACACTGACTTTTTAAAGTAAAGACAGACATCAGACAGCCACACCAGACCCATATACAGAAAGCTGCAACTGAATTAAACAGAGATGTTAGTTCAGAGAAGTAATTTCATAATGACATATGCCATGTTGGTGCCACTTTGTTTCATTTTGGATTTGCCCCTTCAAAAAAACTGAATCTCAGGCAGGTATGTGCCTCATGAGGAGGAAGCGATTCCCTTCCCGTGCAGCGCTCTCTGTGTGCAGAGGGGGTTTCACTGTGCTCCCAGGCCAAGGCCAGCTTGGAGCAGCCACCCTTGCACAGCAGGCTCTGCTCCCGACTATGTCCTGTCCCTGTGGCTGGGGACCTCATTCGGGTTCTCCCTTCACATGGCCAGACAACTGTCAAGTGTAAAAATACAGATAGGCTGCTCTGCATTTCTTCCTGGACACTACCAATGAAATCTGAAATAAGGTGGTTAGAAAGTAAGAACATGTATAACAAATGTATCAATTCTGATTGTAAAATATTACTAAAGAATTGGCAATTTTTAATACTCATGCAGTATAGACAGACTTGCAAAAAAGCAGTGACAAAGTTTTTTACTAGACAATGCATTTTAGCTCCAGAAATATTTCATGTGTTTCAGACTTCCCTAGCTGCTGGTGGTGAGAGGTCTTTTGCCTCACCTAAAAGTATTTAATGAAAGAAAGCCTGGCTGGGTGCACTGAAGTGCAGGGACTCAGGCTGGCAGCAGAGTTGATCCTTCTCCAGGTGAAGGGGAAGGGAAGTGTGAGATTTACAATGTCTGGGGAGACTGGGACCCACAGTACATATTGATTTCCACACGCTGTGAGGAGGCTGCGTTCACCTCATCCATCCTCTGTGGCATGTGAACACACCTTTGTTTCCAGGCAGTGCAGGGCTGTCTTTTCCAGATGTCTGTTCCATCTGTAGGCGTGGGATTGCTGCAGGAGACTCTGTGCCAGTGGTGACCCAGGAGGATAGACACAAGAACCAGGATGGCTGCCTGCGCAGCAGTGCAAGGGGCTGCATGGGGCTCTTGCACTGACTCCTTTCCCTCCTGACAAGCCTGTAAGTGCCACACACCCTGGAAAATTTGCTTTTAGCAACAGGTTCCTGTAACTCCTTCTCATCCTCTCCCCTCTGCTGGTGGTCAGTCACTGAGTGCATCTGCCCCTGCAGCCAGAGGAGACCTAGACCAGCCTGATTTAGACCAAAGGTGGCATGTGCTGTTGAGCTGTGGTCATAACCAAATGCTGTGGGGGAGCAAACATGTTCTTAGTCATCTCTGCCAAACACGCGTGCTACAGCAGCATCTCCTTTTGGTGCCAAGGCTCCAAGTCCTGACGCACAGGACAGGTCTGGCAGTGGTTAAGTACCCTCTGTAATCTCCCTCCCTGTAATCAGAGACTGGCTGGTTTCAGGCTTGGAGTTCAATGCCAAGAGCATCCTGGTTGCCACATGAAAAGAGTGACCCGATGTGGAGTCCTGTATTCCCTGGCTGCAGCATGAGCCCTCTTATCCAAAATCTCAGCTGCGCTATTATTTACTTGTCAGGCTGCTGCTATCCCTACCACTCCTCACCACTAGCTCGTGTCTTTTTCTTCATTAATTTCCTCCTGCTCTATTTCATTAAACTTGCATTTAAATGTGCTATTAGTTCTCTCCAAACAAATAACCTTCCATTGTGCAATATTGAATTCCTTTGTATTAGCCTATTCCCCCAGCGTCTCCAAATCCTCCCGTAGTCTAGTGCATTCCTGAAATTTATCAGCAGCCTCCCCTCCTAACATGATGTCATCTGTGTCTGGACACCCAGCAACTTGTGCCAATCCTGCGCTCGTTTATACAAAACTCTTAAACAGAACAAGTCACAGCGCTGAACTCCAGGAGATCTTGCCTGTTAGCTCTCTTCATATGTATGGTCCTGTTTATTGCACTTCTCTCTTCCCTAACCCAAGTTTTTATCCTTTTAATATTGATATTCCAATATTTGTATACTTTTTACTGACCTCACTTGCTGATGTGTAATCAGCAGACTTGTTAAACTCCAGCAAACACAAAATTATTGCTTTAAACTTTTCTGGGCTCACCTTCACAGACTTTATGAATAGGATTTGGACTACTTTAGCAGCAATTTTGACTATGGCACCCTGTGCCAGATGCTTGCGAACACCAGTTCCTGCTCCCCCTTCCCCCAGTATTTTCAGCATGATAGGACAAACCAGCAGATGAAGGGTATTGAGGGAGAAAGTAAATATTTTCCAGGTGATGTAATGAGGTACCAAGGTTTTATTCACTGACCTGGGGCTATGCACTATTTAGAAGCATCCTTCACATTTCAAGTAAAGTAGGTAATGACAAGCTACAGCCCAATAGTGGAAAGCAGTATGCTCTCTTCCCCTCCTGTTTTCAACAGACAGTGAGCTGCTCAGCCTTTCCAAAGACAACAGCCTTGGACAGGGATGAAACTTGGAGCTTTTCAGCTACTAAAAGATGATATTATAGGACAGTGCCCACTATTGGAAATGGAGGGTTTTGATGGAGATGCTGAATGCAGATGTCTCCAGTGTACTAATTTAACAGCGATAGCAGGTTTTCAGATACAATATTCAGAGGTGCCTAGATCATGATTGAACTGTACCAGCCACAGAGGCAGAGGAACCTCAGTGGTGGCTGGCTTTGATCCTAACACCTAGTCTAACTTTGTGCAACTCCGCCTGCTCTGGCTGTTCAGGGATGCCATGGACCTCATCTAAATCCTGTTTCTCAACAAAAATGCCCTATGGATGAGGAGTTTCTGAGAAGCCCTTTGATCAGCTTGGCAGAGTCAGAAGTTTCTCTTTACCACGGGGATCATGAAAGGCTGGCAAGAGATTGACCTCTTAGCATATCCCTTTCCTTCTTCACATCTTAAATTTTATCTCCCTCATTCTTTTCACACCATATTTCATGCACAAGGGGTGTTTTTGTCATAGGAATCATTTGGCTGAGGGGACCAGCATCCTGAAATGGATTGCCAGACTCCTGTAGTTTGGTCAAGGATGTAAGTGTTTAGTTCTTAGTGTAGCAAAATGACGTATAAGCCCAACGCTTTTGTTCCATTAGCTGGTGTCAACATTCCTGTTTTGTGACAGCCTTGTATGCTGAAATAGCTATCTTGAACAACAAATGTGGAAAATTAAAATCTTCTTGAGTCAAGCTTCCTCATTAACAGCCTGCCTGGCTAGACTCTAGCTTACTATTTTTTTGCTGGTGTGTAGCTGTAAAGAGAAAAACAAGGAGAAAAAGAGGCAATTAAAATGCATTCCATTGATTTCCAAATCAGTATGCAGAACTAGAAAGTCTCAGAAAGAACCCCATCTCTTCTCTTGCCTCTGTTGCTGTATGTAAAGGAGAATTCACTAACAACTAGAATAAGGCACATTTGCAAACATTAGTAGGGTCAAACTTCTATCTAGGAACCTTCAGTCAAGTCTCTGAAAACCAAATGTATTGTCATTGAAGTTGCTTGGCATGCATTATTTGTGGAGCAGGACTTCTTAAAGGCCATGCAAGTTTTCCAGTAGGAACTCCTCAGCCCCAGCAATTTAAACACGAGACTCAGCTCTGCAAATCCAGGGAATTGTTTTCCTCCTCGTTAAGAAAAAATACCAGAAAGCACCCGATGAGTCCTCTACTCTAAACTGTGTTCCAGTGCAACAATGAAACTACAACCATTATGAAACAACACAACCTCCTCACACCAAGCCCTGGGTCTGCTCTGTGGCTGAGGTTTCATCCACAGGCCATCTCACCTCAAGATAACGCAGATGTAGCGAGTGCAAGCCCTGGAACAATTAAAGAAAAGCCATGAAGATAATACAAATGAATCCCTTCCTCTTTATTTCAGGACTTTCCTCTCCCTACTCCCTTCCTCCCAAGAGTCTAATTACATTATTGTTGGGTTGCTTTTTAAGCACATTAAGTAAATTACAAAATTAAAGAAGCCTTTCAACTGTGCTGCATGACAAGGAGGCTCCCTACAGATGTGCATGTGGTGTAAGAGAAAACAAGCTGCATAGACAGATACATGCAAAAAGTAAGGCCTTTGTTAGGCTAAGAGGTAGAGAAAAGACAGAATAACCTCCCAGACCTACTGATGCAGGCTGGATCTACCCACAAATCTGTAATATGGGAGAAAAAGTTGAGAAGGAAAAACTTGGCCTTTAATGTCACAAGACAGAAAATGAGAGTGTAAGAGCTTATTCTTTTAGAGGAAGGCAGCTATGCGAAGACAGATTGAAGACTAGGGCTGAAAATTGGCTCAGGATGCTTTAGGACTTCTGCTGAGGTCTAGAAAATCCATTGCTGGAGGTGAGTCTTTGAGATTAAAGCCACTTACACTTACAGCTGAAGGGCTGCTTGCTGCCCAGCATTGATGCATTGAGCAGTCCGTAAGAGCTGTGCCACAGCAAAATACTTTTCTCAGTGTTTCTCAAGTTACGTGAGTCAAAACTGCCGAGTCTAGATGTCTGGGATTTGGCTCCAGCCAAATTTTTGCTGGTTGCACTCCAATAAGTGGACACTGATTTTACAGAAGTGGCCAGCAAGCTCTAGCAGGACTAAGAAAGGCCATTCCCACCCCTGTGTAGCCTCTGCTCCCACCCCTGGAAAGCTCCTCCACTTGCTGCTGGGCTGCAGACGTCCAGGGCTGCAGGTAGCACTGGAGCAGCTCATCAGGAGGCTCCTGTCTCTGGCCACTGCTCTCTGAATGGCAACAGGTATAGAGGAACTCAGGGGATTAGACAGAAAGGGACCCCAGAAATTGTGCACACATGGGCACACACACATGCACACACACACACACATACACACACACACACATAACTATCTCCTCCATTTGGTGGAGACTTGGTGACCTCAGGGCAAAAACTTGTTTTGAAGAGGAATCTGAAGGTGGTTCAGGGTGGCTGCTGCCTAGGTAAAAAGCCCAGTGAAAGACACCTATCCTGGGGTGAATGAAACAGCCAGATTAGGGATTACGGCTGGTATTAGTGTTAGGTCAGAGGAGGGTAAAGGCAGGGTAGTAAGAGGCCAGCTTGGGATTAGCATGGGCGGGACAAATCACGAACTCCCAGTTCAGTCTTTCAGGAACATCAGTCCAGTGATCTGGAGCGGGGCAGGAGCAGGCAGGGGAAGGGCTGCCAGGGTGCTGGTTCATGGACCTGACCATGATGTTGGGTCTGGCACAGCACTCACGTGGACTTTGATGATTCAGAAGTGCCCAGGAGGACAACATCTTGCTGAGATGAAACATCCTGGCCTGCTAGGAGCACAGGAACTCATTTCTTTTGAAAGTGGCTGCTACTTTCTGGCCAATCTGGCAAAAAGGTGCTAGAGCAGGCCTTGATGTGAAGTCTGTCCTGACCTCACAGTCTAGCTGTCTCCACAGCTCCTGAAGCACTGTCCATAGGTTATCACAGTAAATATTACTTATGGTGGCTTTCTGTGAAGAGCTCTTTTTCCTCCCTTCAACCCAATTAAAAGTTTGATAGAAACCACAGACTCACTTCAGAGGGTGAAGGTGCTGAATATCCAAGACTGTTGCTTGAATCCAGCCTAGACGGACTGCAGACAGAAACCCCTCCACGTTTCAACACCAGCAGTGATTTAAAATAGCCTGTCATGTAGAGAGTACAGCCCCAACTCCAGGTGTTGAGATGCACTTGTTTGACAATGATTGCTTTGGAAAAAGATCCTTTTCATGACAGTGATTTCTGCCTTAGCTAAAAGATTTAAGACTAAGACATTAAAGAAACGCTTCTTTCCCATACTACTGAAATGCGATTTTAGAAAATGGGCACTGAGTACCTTGAAACAAGAGGATTTTTTGTTGGTTATTATTACATCTGAGGCATGATATTTGTTATTTGTTAGCTTCAACTGCCCTCTTCTGGTTTGTGTAAAAATACCAGTTTTCACAAGGACTTTCCTGCAATTGCCTTCAAGAAATAAATAATCAAGGAAATCAAAGCAAAACAAACATACAAGCAAACAAACAAACAAAACCAAATCATTTATTGATGTTCATTTTGACCTACTTAAATGCATCAGTCATTCAAACAGAAACTGACCATTTTTGGAAAATGCTGATGCTGAATTAGAAGGGAAAGGAGTTTGCAGCGATGCAGATGCTCTTCAGGCTGGGTGGCATATGAAACCATGCTGGCTTACTGAGTTGTAGTCATTCACTGTCTCTCCCTCTGACATTCTAGCACCAGTTTACAGCTATTTCAATCATAATATAGTGCTAAGAAACTTCAGTTCTATCGATCATGTTTCATGTTAATCACCTCTGACAGTGCAACCATGCTTTCCACCAACAGGCTTTCAGGCTGTTCACATGCTGGCAGAAAGGCAAAAAAAAGAACCAGTAGCTGGGCTCTGGCAGGGGAGCTCATGGGGCAAAGTCAGGGGACAAAGCAGGAGGTGGGACCCACTTGAGCCAGTACCAAGTCAGATGACCAGCTCAGGGCTTTGAGCAGGACAGAAGCTCCTGTACTTGTATTTTCTATTCTCAGTAGTGCATGTGCTTGCATAAGATGGCAGTCATCAGGAGGATGAGAAGAAAGTTCAGTGACAGGTATGGAATTACAGGAAGGCTAACCTACTGACTTCTAAGGTGACCAACTCTTGAGCATAACCAAAAATTACACTGTATTTTCATACAGTGTGATTCACTGTAAACCATAAGTGAAGCAATCCCTAAGGTAAAGTGCGACTCAAACAAAAGTAGGATCATCAAGTCTCAGGGTCCTTCCTTCTTCCTTTGTGTAGATCAGAACACCAACCTCCCATATACGAAAGATTTTAAGTTAGCAGGTTTACTGCCTTGTTGAAAGCCCTGCCTCCCTGTAAAAGAAAGGTACCACTCCTTTCCTCCAAAGTAACTTAGAGGAGCTCCTAGGACCTTCCTCCTTACACACTGGCTCTACCCCCATCTCACTACATCCTTTCAGCTGCATTACTTCATCATCAAAGTGCTTTCCAAGTCCCCATCTTCACTATTCTTGTCATCTTTCCTCACTTGCATCCATTCTCAGCAATGGCAAAACCTTCTCCCATATAAATCTCTTAATTAAAAAGTAAAGTGTATCTTTACCTCTCTCCGAATAACCTGTATCATCATCTCCAGAGTGCTGCTCAGGGCCCATACCTAACATGATAACAATAAAAATGATCTATTTGCTGCTCCGATACCCTTCTTTCTCTTCTCTTCTGACGAATCATTCTGTCTGACCAGCTTGAGATCTGTCAAGAGACTGGAGGCTTTTAAAGTGATTACTTAGCATTATCTGGAAACTAGGCTCCTACTCACAAAGCAAATATCTTAAAAATAGTGGTATTCATAATCACCAGTCACTTCCAGTGGATCCCCTCCAACTGGGAATGGAAATTGTTTTACGGGAGAAAATATGGAAATGATTATGCTCTTCCTACTTCACCTGTCTTGTATCTAAAGTTCTTAGCTCCTGCCTCAAGTCTAGGTACTCATTGAGATTTGCCTAGTATGAAGCTGATTAACTGCTGTATTCCAGACTCCTAAGCAGCTCCCACTTTTTCCTGCTCTTAAGAACAGATAAAGTTCCTACATTTTTCTTGCCTTGGAAAACTATCAAACCAGAAGAGGAGGGATGCAAAGAAGAGCTGGGAAATGCCTGTGCCTCAAACAGGACTAGCAGGTAACGATGACTATAGAGAGTCCTTTGTTTTTCATGTTTTTCTTTGTTTCTGGAGGGCTCTATTTGATGTCTTCCCTCCAAAATTTCTTCTTCAACTGGACTGGCAGTGTGTGTGTTGCATTCAGCTTGCCCAAAAGATCAGCCAAGAGCGGCTGCTCAGTCACCCTCTTCACATGATCACCAGATGAGTCTCTCTCTCTTATGGAATTTTTGTGTCCCATCTTTAAAAATAAATACTACAAAAATAAATGAAATCTTGACTATAGTCACCAACCCTGACCCACATGCAGATGTGACTATGTTTGAGTCAACAGCTACAAGATCAGCAGGCTGCAATTTCAAAGAGGCCCTTGACACCCAGATTGCTCAAAGGAGAAAAAACAAGCAGGAATGGTAGGAAGGCACTAAGGAGTAGCTAGGGCAATGAAATGATCTGCAAGACTGCTTACAGGAAGGCCAGCTCATGAGGGAGACATCATGATGTCCCCAGGGTGGCTTCAAGTGGCTTTCTCTGAGTGCATAGTCTGGTTTCCACTTGTGTCAAAGCAGCATGTTGTGGTTATGGGATGGTACCTCCATGCTCAGTATTGGGTTGCACAGATACCAGACAAATGAGCCCCATAGGCTTGGCTTAGGGTTCTGCAAGCAGCCTTCTGATTTTTCCCGATGGACAGGGAGTCACTAGTTCCACCTGTTAACCATGGCAGAGAGCAAAGGAACTAGGTACAAGGTCCCAAACAAAAAAGAGCAGGAATTCAGTGCCTTTGAACAGTAGACCCTTTCCTGCCACACTGGTGCACCGGAGGTGGAAGCTGCGTAGAGCTGCACTGACACATCAGCATAGCACAGCCTAGATTTTCCACTACACTGGGCAATATAGCACTAGGGGCAATGGGAGTTGGGGATATTTTTGTTGCTTCGGGTCTCAAGCAAAATTAAGTTTCTCCACATGCCTTCATTTTTCTTCCCCAGCCTTCTGCCTCTGAAGGTATTTTCTGTGGCTAGCCAGAACATCCAAATTGCAGCCTCCAACATCACAGCTCCTGTATCCTGAGGTAGCTGCTTCTATGGCAGGCTTTACTACAAGAAGCCTTTCCCTGCTCCTCCAGCAGTGAGCTCTATCACTCACCGTGCTCATATGTCTGAATTGGCAGGGTGAGTTACCTGTGTGTCAAGAAGAGAGACTCTCACGCTGCTGAGTACTAGATCAGTGACTCTGGCTGGCTCTGTGTTACAGCTGAGGTATAACCTCGTTTTCCCACCTCACCTGCCATTTCCAAGTAATTGCTTTTGGACAGATGGTAAGCTACTCGCGTGGTTATGTGACTAGCGGCTTGGCTTTCTTCCCGTTCCCCGACAAAAGAAATCTGCTTCAGGCTATACAGAGAGAGTTTATTTTTCTTTGCCCTGCTTCCCTTCCAGTACTACAAACCAGTTTACACAGAATCTGATTGCTTCAACAACTGGAGTTCTCTGGCTGGGGACCACTTCCACCTGTGCCTCTTGACATGTGAGTGCATACATCTGCACCAGAGCACAGAGGCATATTGGTACGGTTACTATTCTCTGTGAAAATGCAACGAGTATGCAGTGTTACAACAGGCAAACGTGCTGAGATCCTTCTTGATATTACTGGTAGATCCCATCCTGGTCATTCCTGGTCATGAAAAATCTGTTTTTATGGTTTTATAATGCAAGCAGGGCAGACTCAATAGTAGAACTAGGCAGAAATGCATGGTATTTTGACTGATTGTTTCTGTGAGGCTTGTGTTCCTGAGAGGGGTTGTAAAAAACATGATCTCCCTCAGTAGTTCTAGGCATTCAGCTGTGGGTAGTCTTACAACACTCTTTAGGCTAGCTTATTTTCTGAAATGTTATTGTATGTCTTTTTTTTTTTTTTCCTCTTTGATAAGATTTCCACATGTGTATGTCTCACACTGAAGTCTGCACAAATTAAGGGCATAATAAATGTAAGTTATTGTGAGCGGCAGATTACTTTTATTTCCTTATTAAGACTATGTATATTGTATGGGCTTGGAAAAAACACTTGAGGATTTTAAGATACTTATTTCTTGAATTTTGGCATCCTCAAGTAATATCCAGTTCTTAACAAATGAACAGATGTCCTCAAACTCATGTCACTTTCATCTCTCAACCCTCCATCTATTTTAATACCAAAAATAATATAAAAGGACCTATCAGAATTATAACTAGCCATGCACAGGGGAAGGTAAGGCAAAGGTCTCCACAGTTAGGTTATTTTTAAATATCAGTTGTTTTTTTTTTTTTTTAAAGTGTTTTACTATTTTCTTATGAGTAAGTTTATGCCAAAAATTGAAAGGCACCTACCTATAAAAAAGGCAAAACCAGTTTATCTCAAAATGACCACAGCCAAAAGGTAGATGACTTAAAGACATTCAATCTTGTTTCCCTTCAGCTCCTTCCCAGAATTTGATGGAATTGTATAAGATTTTTTTTCTCTCGCTTTCTCAAATGACAGTGTCTACAATTGCTCTAGTTACATTTGGATTGGGATAAATACATACTAGACCAGGTCTGTGTCACCTCCCCTGTTCATGACTTACCTCCTACAGCTAGGATAAACTCCAATCAGCAGGGATCCAGATAAGCAACAAGCTTTTATTCAAATGACTATCAGAGAGGAGTCACTATCCTCATAAAGGGAGAAGGAACTCTGGGAACCAGAAGCTGTGGGTGGAAGTGGGAGCATACACATAGCAGTGTTCCTGCAGATGAATTCAGAATTCAATGGCAAGAGAAGGCAGCAACCTGCGACTGCACACAGGGGAGACAACAGCTCATCTTCCTCTGCTGAGCACATGCAGCACAGAGGTTTTCCCCAAGGGAGCATCTTGACTCAGAATTCCCAGATCTCTCCTTCAAATAGGCAATAGATGATTGCAATAAATGCGTAACATATGTATATGCATTTATCCCTTACAGGTCTGCTCAGAAAGCATGCATTAACATTCCCCTAACCTTCCAGCCCAAATGGCCAGGAATTAATTTTGAACAGACTTTTTGAAGTAGTTATCTATAATTTGCTTCCCCACAATGTGTGTTTACTTTGCAAAATCAAATTCATGCTTAGAACCTGGAGCAAAACACAGCAAAATAGAGGACCATGGAAAAACTAGATGCGTACATTATAGAGAAACAATGGAAACTAGTTCTACAAATAAGAATTACAATGGTCTATTTTGTGTACAGCTTGCTTAAAGCTGCAGAAACATTATTACCAGAGGCCTTTCTATTCTTACTACTTTTGTCAATAGAAGAGGAAATAAACATAGTCTACTGCTAAAGCCAGGGCCATAAATACCTATCATTCATAATATTTACAGAACACAATCCCTCCTCTTCTTAGAGCAGATGATGATCTTTCTTAGAGCTCAGTAATACAAAAAGGCTAAGTATTCACTGAGTTGGCCTTTTTCTGCACAATTTATAGGTTTAACTTTGCTGATCATGATCTAAAACTGAAAGCATCCTGGAGGACAGGAGGGGACTACAATAACTAGAAATCTCAGCAGCAGTTTTGCTACAGCCTGGTCAGGAATGGGAGAATAAAGCAGAATTTGAGAACTCAAACACGGAGCGTGTGCTCTCATTATTCTTTTCAAAGCATCCAGTTCGCACAACTTCCTCTGTAAAAAATTTTGGTCAAAACCATGTTTTTGAAGAAGTAGCAAATAGGTCTTCAAGTGTGATTCCGTATTTGGAAAAGATTTTGTTAGCAATTGGCTGAACAAATTCCCACTCACAGTAACAGCTGTGAACCCTGCTGAGGGCATCTGTTGGGTACTTAATACTTGTTGGGAAATATCTCGCTTTAAGTGTGTTTTGTTTACAGAAGAAATTCCTATGCATTTTAACATGGTGTTAAAGATATTGTACCTCCTGTTTGTTTACATATAATGTTCAATCTGTGTTGACTTTGTTCACTTCTACTGATTTTCCTCCCTACAGGGGGCTAAGATTTTGAAGGGCTTTTTTGATTGCCTTCAACTTTCAATTGAGTTATAATAACAACAGCCTAGATACAGAATGGTTATTAAACTAAGTGTTATAAGAGACTGCTGGCCCAATTCTTTCTTTTCTGACCAGTGAAAATAAGGAGAAACTCTGTGGAAGCTAAAATTCAAATGGATATCAGAGGAATTGGGACATACAATAGCTTCTGCACCAGTAATGAGAGCAAAACAGCCACCTTTCCTCCTGTGGCTATTAAGTGATAGCCCAGACTCCACTATCACTTTGCACTAAATTCCTTTGCCCTGCAGGGGCTGTTGGAGCCATGTTTACACCTCTGCACATGTGAAGAGATGCAAGTGTGAGACATATAAGACTCCTTCAAGTTATCTTACCAATACAAAATCCAGAGATACAAAGCTCTGCAAAACTGGGAAAAGAGATCAGGTCTGAGTATCTCTGTTAACAGCACATCTCTGAAGGCTCTAAGGAAAGTCTGTACTGTCAGTTAAACAGTAAGCCCTTCCCCAGGCCTGACTCGCCATCATGATTTGCATGGTTAACATACAAACAAAGGTGATCAGGCACAAACAGCCTCAAACTCCAGCAACGTTGAGGAAGGAACACTCCAGTGTACCATACATGAGCAAAGGCAGAGGTGCATGTTAGTCTAGGGATGGAGGATGATCCCTGGAATGCACCACCTATCACATCAGCAGAAGATCTAAGGCTGGTTCTGCCTCAAAGTAATCTGAATTCTTTGAGACAGCAATGTGCTTGCAAAGGAGCACAGTGTAAGTAAGAGCAAGTAAGAGCAATCTGCAGGAGAATTATCTCCTGTGTCTACAGAAGTTGAGCTCTATGACCAACTACATAAGTTAAATATTTAAGTTCTTGCTTAAATTCCTGCAAAACTGGTGTCCAGCCACTAAAGGTTCCCACCTGCAGAGTTCCCTCTTGCAGACGGGTTTTAAAAGGAGAATGAAAAATGTTTCGGCTCACACTCTCTTGTGGACACAGGTTAGGAGAACATTTATAATACAGGTTGGCTCAAGTGGATGCTTCTCATCAAAATAATATACACTTCACACGTACGTGCAAAAGCAATGGCATGTTTTTGGACAACCAGATACTTTAAGAAGAAAGCAGGAGATACCACACAGTTGCATTTGGATGGTACGAATCAGCAAGCTCAGTTTGAACACAAAAACACTGTTGAAAATGTTCACATTCATGGAATAGTTCTACAGATTTAGTATTAAGCATGCAAGGATTTAGTTTTGGCTTCCATTTGCAAACTAGTATCTTCTGCAGTAAAACGTTTTCCAGCAGTTACATGAACACATAGGTTTTAGAACAGTATCAGAAGAAATTAGCGTAATCATTACCAGTACTCTTCCTCCCCGCAAGATCTGTCTTTATTTCCTGTGTTCTCCCATCAAAATACACTGGAAATCCAGCAAACTTTAGCTCTTAGTTATTAAACATGGTCTAAATAAGTCAGCATTATGTATGTTACTTTTATGAAGATGGTTCCTGTTTGCATCTTATCCTTTTATCCTACCCTGACTTTGAAATTGTTTTCTAAATTTTTCAAATGGATGATTACCATTTCAGAAATATCTGACATAGCAACTCACAAAAGTAAATGTTTATTTAATATTTAAATGTAATAACTTAATATTTAAAACTAAAGTCCTCCTGGGTGTAACTTGCAGATCCAAGGCCTAAATCTGTGTTTATGTAAGGTGATATGGTTCCCCAGACTTACTCCTGACAAATACTGATGTGAATGACAACAGAATGAGATTCTTAGGAAATCATTTATTCACCTGTACACCAGACATGTTACCATTCTATTCTAAGAGCCAGGGATTGTGATGGTACTTAAATTACTTTGTACTGAAATCCACAATACATTAAAGCTTTCTACTGAACGGTATCAAATTACAATACTTAAATTTTGTGTTCATATTGTTAAATGTATACCACTGTGATATGGTAGCACTACCCCCTTTGTAGGGCTATGGCTGAGTGATGTGAATGTATATAAAGCAAACTTTCCTGCTATACACGGTTTTACACTGACTCAAAAGCAAGGTAAGTCATCTGGATCTGACTTCTGCAGTCTTCAAAATAAAGTGCTGGCTGAAACTAGACCTTTGCTGTATACTGAAAATACTCTAAGAAAGCAGGCACTCTATAGAATCAACTTCACTTTTGAAAGGCTCGTGTGTGTGTGTGTGTGTGTGTGTACAGAATCTATACATTTGCTGCCACACTAATGTCACAGTTTTAATGCTGAGGATTAATATACGTACACTAAATGTCATACACATGGATACAATGGTATCTGATATGGCTGTATTAAGGTAATATTATCACTTCCATATTCCTAGTTTAATTTCTGATTTTTCTCATTTTCTAATATCAAATGTGTGATGTATAGAGGAAGGCCTCTAAGCTTTTGCTTTTGTACTGAATCTAACTTGTATGGTTGTGAGCTCACAATGCATCAGTCTGAAAAAAACATCATCAATGTCTCAGAACTGTACATGTTAACTTTTCTTAATTGGTTCAAAGTAATTACCACTTACTGGAGAAAAATAGAAAATTAAAGCAAATCAGCAACAAAAAAGATCACAGGACTAAACTAAAAACATAAACCAAGAGCATCTTGCCAATACCACATAAAATGAAGAAAGGCTTCTGCTAGTATACAAGAACAGTGACACCTTGTGGGGGTTTTACAGAAACGAGTTTACCGATGGACAGAGCAAACTACTCCGCAGTGTTGCATAATTAAAAGAAATGCTACTTCAATAGTTTATTTAATACATATACCATTAATAATATTTAGTAGAAATTAGGCTTTATTGCTTTTATAATGAGGAATGAAAATTAAAAAAAAAGCAGATAAATAACTCGTAAGAAAAACTTTCAAAACAAAATTAATGGAGTGGAGTATAGTCCAAAATAGCTCTGCAGCAATTCCCTCTGCTCTGCCAGGAAGTAGATTTATCACTTAAATATCACTCATCTAATAATATAATTGCATAAGGGAGAAGTTATAAGGAACACGGAATAATGTTGTAAAGGCATAAAGTCAAACATAAAAATGACATCCACATTAAGTGTTTAAAGAAACACACAAATATTTAATAAAGCATGGGTAACCATACTGATCCTCTCCACTAATTAATAGACTATGCCAAATTTGTTATATGTACTTCTTCAGAAAGCAAAATTGTATCGCAATGAAAACTAAAATAATATATCCTACTTTCCAGCACAGCACGTAAGATTTGGGCCCTTCGGATTGTATCAGATCAGAGTATATGAGTTTCTGGAACAAATCTTGAACTGCTGTAAAATGTCATAACTCAAAGATACACAACTCTGATAGTTTACAACATGCAAAACCTTTTTT
>VXAA01002566.1:19179-64214 GCA_013399115.1 Anseranas semipalmata
TTAACAAGTCTGCACCCAAACTGAGTTATAAAAACATAACATTTAGAACTTGGAAGATGACAGATTTTCCTACCACAATGCTCATGTGTTCATCTTATTTCATTTTACCTGAGTAACCTAAGTAAACAGATTACAAGGCAATTTAAATATATTAGCTAATACAAGGTTTACTGGACTTCTCATATATAGAAATGTACTTTGACACTATTTGCAGTTTTACAAATACAAAATGAATAAGAATTTTAAAACATATTTACTGAGCAGCCATGTCTTTGACATCTGTACAGATCAACAGGTACAGTAGAATTATGTACAGAATGTATCATTTAATTTTTTAAACTGCGTTTGTGCAACCTGACTTTAATGTGCATTTAAAGAACTGCTGTCAACATCACAGATCTGTAATATTTACTGGTGCCAGAACTAAAGAGTACAGAAAAGGACAACAGCTCCTAAAATAATACTGTGCTATGCAGACATCTGTACATAATTCAAATAGTGCGTATTAATCGGAATAATATTTAGCTGCTAATCCAGACAATGCATTTACAGGTATTAGGTTTGTTGTAGTAAGTATGGATGAATGAACTTTTCCATATATAAACACTAAAGGAAAAGACTTGAATTAGGAAGTTATGTAATCATTGAAGCTTTCAATTAAGCTTGCAGAAGATTAACACAGTAGGAAAAAATCCTTTACAGTAGCAATGAAATCATTCAGAAGCATTGTCAAATCAAATGTAATTCAGTTTTATTTTATAATGAGCAATTGAAAATAAAAAAAAGAAAATTTAGTTTACTTCTGATAGTCTTGTTAGTGTACTTCTGTGTTATGTACCTGTCAGATGTTTCCTTCTCTTTTTGTGCTCTATTCACTTCATCACTTTTGATTTTTATTTTTTAATTTCTTTAGTCCAACATAAATCCGTAAACACCAAAGCACAGTGAACGTGCTCTTTGCAGACTGGTGTGAGTGAAAAACCATAGGAATATAATTACTTTTATGAGGTAAGCTTGGAGTAACTTGGAGGAGAAAATTTGCGCTTCAAGTACTTGAGTATGTAAAGTGGAAGACAGCTTACAACAGTGATTGCCGACACTTTCCACAGGAAGGTCACAGTTGTGATAAAGGCAACATCTGCAGAAATAAACAGGGAAAATAAATAGGAGCTGATAACATGGAAGCTGACATTTTCATAGTTTAAAGCCAATACAACTCTCTTAATCGTTTGCTAATGCTATTGTTTAAGACCAGTCAAATTAAAAAAAAGGCAACAAAACAACACAGAGAGAAAGTTAACCTCAACATTTCATTTTTGCCAACCGACTATTTTTTTTAATAGGAGCTTAAGAGTCCTTTTATGTTCCTTACACTGTTTTGTAGCACAAAGTAATTTTAGGGGAACCAGGATCTCAGTTTAATAGCAAGACTTTCTTGTATTAAAAAGTTAAGCCAGCTTATCCTTATTTTCCTACTGCTGTGAAATATTTGTTCTTGCTATAAATACAAGTTCCCAAAGAGTTCTGCTACTTTTTTGGATCCTTTATTCCATGTCCAGATTATTCTTCTCTGAAACAGGCACAACAACTAGACCAAATGATTCTTAAAACATTAGAGATTAAATTACAGGCAGAAAATGTGGAGAGAAAGCAATGTAGTTATATTGCCACAAGTCACAGTCAAAAGCTATTTTCTGTGACAAACATTAACAAGAATGGTGACATCCCTACACTTGCTACTGAAGTTTTTTGACTATATTTTGCAATGGTCAGGTTGTACTCAACAATCATGGAAAGACCTCAGACTCACCTGCCCCCCAACCCCCCGAGAAATCTTCAAGGAAAGTTAAACTTCACCTACCTAAGAAAGCTCCAAAAGACACTCTGCCTATACCTGTTTCATAAGGGGGGAGAATGAAAAGATATATTTACAGAAAATGCGGAAGTTATGCGAAAAAAAAAATCAGACAAAAGATTAGCTACAAAAAAAAGGAAATGAAAAAGATGTTAGTAGCATTAACTGGAATATTATTGCTTTTTAAATGACAATTGGAAGATTTTAAACAGCAACTAAACCAAAACATTTTGAAAATAGATTTGTTTATGTTTCGAAGCTGTAAGTAGCTAGGCAGTTTTCTTATATTGCCTGATTTGATTTCAAAGCATAATTTACAGTATAAGTTGATTAGAATTGTTTTAGATATGAATGAAAATTCACTTCAAAAAGATGCAGCAAAAGCATCAGAAGGATGCTTTACTGCTCCAACTATACTTATTTAAAAATACTTTGGATATTAGTTTCCAATGTATAAATTTAGTATATAGTTTTAGCCTAAGCCTACTTAGACATACTAAATGCCAATGTAACATATCAGAGACATGCCTAATGAAGCCATTGTATGCAATTAACTCAGAATCCTAAAAAATGATTTACTTCCATAAGTCAGAGTTGTAGAGCAGCATCAAATATTTTTGTTTTCCTAATTTGAGTACCCTGTCATACTCGTGATATCATTCCTTTGGAGCAGATGATGTCTACAAGTAACATTATTGAAAGAAACAGTTTATTTGCCTGTAAAATCAAGCAATATTGTACTGGATTTTTTTCCAAGTTATTCTTTACCCTGAACTATAAACCATCACTTAGGTTTATATTACATTATATACACAAAAAAAAAAAGGCTTTTTCCCTAAATTATAATGTAAGGGATTAAGTAAAAGGAAAGTGCTAAGCAGAAGTGACTGCTTCTGAAACTGAAATGCATTTTTTTCAGGTTAACTGATGAATAAATAACACACAGTAAAATACATCTCTACAAAAGCTCATGAAATTGCAGCCTTTTCAGTATCCTTAAAATATTCGTCAGTGAAGATGAAACATACAAAAGTTATGACCAAAGGCTACAGGAAGGCATACAACCATTTACTTACTTATTTGCTTACATGTGGTCCAGCAAACACACAGAGATAGTAAAGTACTCCCCTTTACACAAGCATTTACAAGAAACAAAGCCCCTGCATTTTTTTTTTTTTTTTACACACCTATGAACACCACCTAAAGGTGTTTCTCGCTAAAAAATACCTACAAAGGATGGAAAGGACTGGCTGCCACCAATAAAAAAAAGTGAAGCAGCAAATTCTGTTTTATGAAGTTCCAGGAAGTTTGGAACAAAGAGTTTGTACCTGTATATGTTTCTTGCTCATTCATTTGCCATCTGACTAGGGAGACTCAGGAATCAACCCAATAATCTCTATTAAAGAGTCTGTGTTTCAGTGTCAGAGAAAAGAAAAAGGTACTCTGGAAAACCTGAAATAGTGTATAATACAAATATCAAGTACAGCAGGATTGCTTGTTCATTAAAATTTGAGTCTTGATAAATCTGGGAAGTTAACAGAACACTTGAGACAGGCAGCAAAGCATTTACTGATTAAAAAAACAATTATATAACGTAACTACACTACCCTAGTGTTGAACACCTTGGACATGAGAGAGTGAAAGCAGAACTCAGAGTACTACAAACTACCATATAATACATTTAATTCTGCTATAAGAAGTAACAAGCGAAGAAGGGAACTCTCTTACTCATTAGCTCCTGAAAAACAGAGGAAGGAGGAGCTGGATTCTACTCCTTGTGAGGTATAATCAAAATTGTTACATATATTTCTGTAAGTTATGTCTGTAAAATCACACTAAGACCGAGATAATATTTTTTGCTGAAAGATAAGTTGATATAAAAAGAAATAAGTATTATTTTGATGCTCAGATCCTCGACTGTTAAGATTTGCAGTTAAAATGTGTTTTCTCTTTTTATCTTTTGAATTATGAATAATTAGAACCATAACATACAGTATGGCATATGGCAATTAACAACAATGCAAGCTTAATATAAACTTAATAAAATCATGAAACAGAGTGATGCTTATATAAAATATCTCGCTGAGGCGATCGGCTCTGGGGCAGACGCGTTCTGCAGCAGAGCGGGGGGATCTCGGTGCGTGACGGCCTTTTTGCTGCATCGAGGCCACTCGAGGCAGCCGAGGGGGCCGTCAGGGCCCGGCAGCCCTTGCGAGAGCGGCCGGCGAGGCGTGGGCGGAGCCAAGAGCTGTCAGCTCCCTGCCTCCTGCCCAAAGGCAGCCCCTGGGAGCGCCAGCGACCCGGAGCGCAGCGACCAGGGCGGGCAAACAGGGCGTGGCGCGTCAGCCAGGGCGTGGCGCGGCAGTTTGCACAGGCAGTGCACGCTCGGGCAGGGCAGAGCATCCCTCCCCACTCAGGAGTACAGCTCTTCCATCGGCTGTAGCTAAACCAGCCAAGGTCAGCACCAGGCAGAAGGCTCTTTCCAGAAAGTCTGTGGTGACCCAGGCTGACTTCCCGCTCAAAACTGCGGCCATTCAGGTCTCTGGATGCAGCGAGTGCCTGAGCCTGTTGCTGCCATCAGAGGGTGGTGCGAGCAGGTGGATGACCTTCAATAGACTTCAATATCTTTATCAATGATCTGCATGAGGGGATTGAGTGCACCCTCAGCAAGTTTGCAGACGACACCAAGTTAGGTGCATGTGTTGATCTGCTTGAGGGTAGGAAGGCTCTGCAGGAGGATCTGGATAGGCTGGACCGATGGGCCGAGGCCAACTGTATGAAGTTCAACAAGGCCAAGTGCCGGGTCCTGCACTTGTGGCACAACAACCCCAAGCAGCGCTACAGGCTGGGGGATGAGTGGCTGGAAAGCTGCCTGGCAGAGAAGGACCTGGGAGTATTGGTTGATATCCGGCTGAATATGAGCCAGCAGGGTGCTCAGGTGGCCAAGAAGGCCAACAGCATCCTGNGGGGTCTGGAGAACAAGTCTTATGAGGAGCGGATGAGGGAGCTGGGGTTGTTTAGCCTGGAGAAGAGGAGGCTCAGGGGCGACCTTATTGCTCTCTACAGGTACCTTAAAGGAGGCTGTAGCGAGGTCTCTTCTCCCACGTGTCCGGTGATAGGATGAGGGGGAATGGTCTTAAGTTGTACCAGGGAAGGTTTAGGTTGGATATTAGGAAAAATTTCTTTACTGAAAGGGTTGTTAGACATTGGAAGAGGCTGCCCAGGGAAGTGGTTGAGCCACCATCCCTGGATGTATTTAAAAGACATTTAGATGTAGAGCTTAATGACATGGTTTAGTGGAGGGCTTGTTAGTGTTAGGTCATAGGTTGGACTAGGTGATCTTGAAGGTCTCTTCCAACCTAAATGATTCTGTGATTCTGTGATCTTAACATTCTGCCTCACTCTCTAGTTTAACAATACTGCAGCTCTTGGGTTAGATCTAATGAGATACAAAAGTAATTCACCAGGTTGATGAAAGATTCTGATTTTATCAAATCATATCCATTTCAATAGTGCAAATCTCAAAGCCAATTTAAGATGAGCAGTTTGGATTGTCACTAGAAGATCAGATCAAGGAGGGGAAAAACATGTGTGGTTCGAGTAAAGTTTATCATCCAGATAAATTGTATTAACAGGAAAAAAGATTGTCAAACACTAGGAGAAGAGGGTAAGAATATTTTAAACTAACATGAAGCAAGTCCAGTTTCAACTCATATTTCCTATTGGAGAAAGCTCTATTTTACAAAGCATAGCATCACTCAACAAAAAATGAGAAAAAAAACATTGAAAACAGTATGTTATAAAGCACAGTTATTTGCTAAAATACTTTTACTATTACTCACCAAAGTATTCATTTAGAAATGCAAGAGAGGCCACATAGCAGCCAAGACTGAGGAATTCAGCCACCACCATTAACCAGTGCCATGTTCTTATGGTCAGTGCAACCATCAAGAGCTCAGTCAAGATTAGGGCAGTGAAGGAAATAGCAACGACATGTACGAATTCAGATTCAAAAAGCAGCAGGGCTCCATACATCAGAATACCACCTAGGAAAGGCACACAAAATTAACAAAACACTCTGCAATGAAATTTCAGTGTACCATCTTTTACAAACGTGCACTGAACATTTTATTGCTTATTATGAAAGTTTCTCAGCATTTTTTTCAATAAGGTAACAACATTAATCTTTATAAAAAACAGAAGTGATATTTACTGTAGTTTGTGCATGTGAAATAAAACAACCAAAAGTAAAGCAATAAAGGTATAAAACTGTTAGAAAATTAAACACCTTTTAGAGCAATATATCTGATGATCTGTTAGTTAACCTCATTTTGTCTAGTGCTATAAATGAGAGATTGTTGAAAGTGTAATTACTTTTAACTGATTACATAATTCAGATTTCTTCAACAGTACTTCTGTCATTCCATGAAAGAAAACTACCGTTAAGTATATGCAATGTGATAAGCACTCATTAAAATTTTTCTGGATTAGCATTTAATTAAAACCATGTCCTTTTTTAGGTGACATGCATCAATAAAAATACCAATCCATGCCACATTTTGAATAGTCCTGGCACACTACAGGAATATCGATTTACGAGATAAACAGAAAGCAATATATATAACTGCTGATGAAACGTTAAGCTTTGGGAATTCAACTTGCTGTTGAAAAACACTACTGTTAATAGCAGACAAAAAATTCTCAGTTCTGTAAAATCAGGACTCTCTCCTACCTTGGTAAATACTGATTAAAACCCAGATGAGGAAGGTCTTAAATGACAAAGATCTTCCCTAAGGGAAACAAGTAAGAGGACAGTTAAACACTACTCAAAAAAATTCTACTCAATTCATATATTTTAATAGTTAAGCACTACAGAGACATTTTGGAAGTATAATAAACAGTCTTTCAAGTGACATAGGCTAAAAAGCTTCTACTTGTTTTTACATTTCTTCATTGCTAAGGTGTATAGAAATTGCACAAAGTCAAAATCTGGGGTCAGGGCAGTTAAGGTCTTAAATAGCAAATATACACCTTAGCTTGCAATGCTATGGCTAGTTTTCAGAAGAATAATTACAGTGAATTTATTTATTTAATGCTTTTATATCTGCTATTTCAAAAGTATTCTTCAAGAAAAATAGCATTCTGCACCTACTGACCTAAACCTCAAGTAAAACCGTAGTTACTATTAGTCACTTCAAAATGTTGGATAAGCCATTTGCAGTCATAGAATAAGCATGACTAATTCAAGTTTTATGCAAGTAATGACTACCAAATATATTTTTAATCTTCTTGTAATAGCAAATGTTATAGTTTGAATCATATGCATAAATCAAACAAGAAATGCTGTACGTGTTCATGACTCTTGCATTCTGAGAGTCTGATGAAATATGTTAGAACTGCTGAGTCAAAAGGATAAGCAGTTAGCCATTTTACCAAAAAAGAAGTAATCACTCTAGAATAGGCAAGAATCAGCACTTTACATGGAAATGCATGTGCTTCACTGCTGTAGAAACTGATGAATTAACTCATTCGATTATTTCAGTATAAGCTAAAACATTTTCTTGGATACATACAGTTCATGGGAAGGTGCTAAAGACATTTTCATAACTTTGTATACAGTCTAGAATGTTGGTGACAGACTAACATATAGCAAAAAATTACAATTAGCGAGATTTGTGAAGTAAGAGTAAGCTTGAGTTTTGATTCAACTTTATGAAACTAGAAGGGGTAAGCCACTACTGAGCCTCTAGCAAATGCTGCACAACAGGTACTGAATTTTCAGACGAAAGTATGATACTTACACTTGTATCATAGAATGGTTTGGGTTGGAAGGGACCTTAAAGATCATCTACTTCCAAGCCCGCCCACCATGGGCAGGCTTGCCCACCTTTGACTCAACCAGGTTGCTACAAGCCCCATCCAACTTGGCCTTGAACACCTCCAAGGAGGGGGCATCCACAGCTTCTCTGGGCAACTTGTTCCAGTGCCTCACCACTCTCAGTGAAGAATTCCTTCCTAATGTCTAATCTAAACTTATCCTCTTTTAGTTTAAAGCCATTACCTCTTATCCTATCACTACACTTCCTGCTAAAGAGTCTCTCCCCATCTTTCTTGTTGGTCCCCTTTAGGTACTGGAAGGCTGTAATGAGGTCTCCCCAGAGCCTTCTCTTCTCCAGGCTGAACAACCCCAACTCCCTCAGCCTGTCTTCAGAGGAGAGGTGCTCCAGCCCTCTGATCATCCTTGTGGCCCTCCTCTGGAACTCACTCTAATAGGTCCAAGTCTCTTTTGCGCTGGTGGCCCCCAAGCTGAATGCAGTACTCCAGGTGGGGTCTCACAAAAGCAAAGCAGAGGGGGACAATCAACTCCCTCAACCTGCTGGCCACACTTCTTTTGATGCAGCCCAGGATATGACTGACTTTCTGGGCTGCAAGTGCACATTTCTAACTCATGGGGAGCTTCTCATCCCCCAGCAACCCCCAAGTCCTTCTCCACAGGGCTGCTCTCAATCCACTCATCGCCCAAGCCTGTATTCATGATTGTGATCACCCTGACGCAGTTCCAGGACCTTGCACTTGGCCTTGTTGAACTTCATGAGGTTCTCACAGGCCCACCTCTCAACCCTGTTGGGATCTCTCTGGATGGTATCACTTCCCTCCAACTGCACCATGCAGCTTGGTGTTGCCCGCAAACTTGCTGAGGGTGCACTCAATGCCACTGTCCATGTCACCAACAAAGATGTTGAATAGTGCTGGTCCCAGTACAGAACCCTGAGGAACACCACTCACCATTGGTCTCCACCAATGCTCATCGAGCCGTTAACTGCAACTCTGAGTGTGACTATCCAGCCAATTCNTTGGGATCTCTCTGGATGGTATCACTTCCCTCCAACTGCACCATGCAGCTTGGTGTTGCCCGCAAACTTGCTGAGGGTGCACTCAATGCCACTGTCCATGTCACCAACAAAGATGTTGAATAGTGCTGGTCCCAGTACAGAACCCTGAGGAACACCACTCACCATTGGTCTCCACCAATGCTCATCGAGCCGTTAACTGCAACTCTGAGTGTGACTATCCAGCCAATTCCTTATCCACCAAGTGTTCCATCTGTCAAATCCATCTCTCTCCAATTTGGAGACAAGGATGTCTTGCGGGGCAGTGTCAAATGGTTTGCACGAGTCCAGGTAGATGATGTCAGTTGCTCTTTCCTTATCTACCAACGCTGTAACCCCGTTGTAGAAGGCCACCAAATTTGTCAGGCATGATTTGCCCTTAGTGAAGCTATGTTGGCTGTCACCAATCCCCTCTCTGTTCTCTGTGTGCCCTAGCATGGAACAGGAGGATCTGCTCCATGATCTTGCTGGGTACAGAGGTGAGACTGGCCTGTAATTCTCTGGGTCTTCCTTCTTTTCCTTTTTAAAAAGGGGGGTTATGTTTCTTCTTTTCCAGGGGGAAAATGTTGTACTTCCTTTCAAACATTCATCTGCTTTTCTAGCTATAACTTTGTAGGAGTCACAGTGAAAAAAAAAACTGAATCACTGTTTCCTCCATGGTACATGCCCACACTTGCCTCTGAACCTTGCTAATTTTCTCTTGTTCTTGCAACACAGGAAGAGTCTGTCCATGAGTTGTGCCAACACATCTTAATTTTAAAATCCTAAAAGCCTTTTCACCATTAGTATATCCCAGAGAAGAAACGAATTCCTAGGAATACAATTCCAGTCCATATCAACTTGCACTTGAGTAATGCTAGCTGAATAGTATTAGTAGAGATTTGCATTTAGAGTATAGAATTTGACAAGTAATGTGCAGAAGTAGGTATATCCCTTAGTGTCATGACTAAGGCAGCATGATCTTAAGTTGTTCTAGTAAACACTCACAGTAAGATTACCTTACAGTATTGAAATCAAATGTAGCATATGTAAAGTACATAAATAACTTCTTGTACTACTTATCCATAATTGTTCACTGATCATCATCTGCCTGAACATACTGCATTGAACTGTACTCCCCGGTTTCTCCACATTCTCTCTTTTTTTTTTTTTTTCTAAAGAGAATTATTTGGGTTCTACTTTAAATATTTTGAGGCATAATGTAAGCTGGGAAAGACAGTGATTCGTTATGTCCAAGAACTGTCATTTAAGCCTAAACAAAAACTTAAGTCTTTATTCATCTACACATCCTGAGCAGTCTCATTGTGCAGGTTACCTTCTTTCTATCTGTAAGAATTCAGAGATTTTCCAAACCAGAGATTTCAACAGCTGTTCACATTTGAGCACCGAGAACATTCATACCTTTGTGAGGTCCTTATAAAGTTCTGGATATAGCAATGCCATTTCTGGCTTCACGTCCTGATCCAATACTAGAGAGAAGACTGGAAACATGGTATATATGGTTGCATACCTATATGAAAGAAAAGCACAAACTGACATTTTTGTATCATATGATTTTAAACTAATCTATTGAGTTCAATTACTCTTTTAATGTAAATAATGTTAAACTGGTTATTCTACCCAGTTCTGAGGCAGCTTACTAACGCAGCTTTACAAATGCAACCTGGTCTTGGGCTTCTGAGAGCTGCCATTTGTGAGAAGTTAGAGACTTTCTACATCAAAAAATAATAAATAGATGTCTTTTTTTTCTTTATATATCACCCAAACTTACTGTCTGTTATCATATTTACTGTGCATTTGCGTTTTGACAACCAGTTCAAAGACCTGGCTTTTAAATTCACCCACAGAACATAGCATGAAAACTAAAGGAAAAACAAGTGCTGCGTTCCAGACATTACAGTAAAGGTAGGAGGATGAATGGAAGTCTCAACATCTCAGAAAGTGGGGCTTTGGATTTTAGGATGCATGTGCCAGTTGTATACTTCCAGGCCACATAGTATGTACTTTCACACTTTCAGAGGTTAGCACAACTATTTACAAGCATTTTGGAGAGGTTTACTGTTTGCCTCTGCAGCGTCTGGTGAAATCACACCTTGATTTGACTGTGATTTGAGCTACTACCGATTAAATGAAGTAAAACAGGAAGTATAAAAAGAAGCTCTTAGGAAAGAAGGGGCAGAGAACAGTGACAAACACGAATATATGCATATACCTCAGCTGAATGACTTGGGGGAGCTATATTTCTAAACCAGCTTTTGCAACAAGACCAGGGCACTCCTAGTTCTGCATATGTGATCCAGAATAGAAATCTATGTAGCAGATTCAGTGCACTTTCAGAGGAAATTTCATAGTCATTAGCTTCAGCTCCATTTTTTAAACACATGAATCTGTGATTCTCACTGAGGCTTGTACAACAATTTGTGTTAACAGCTGAAACTGGTTTGTGAGATTTCCTCTATCATTTTCACCCTGTATGTCAAAAATGCTATATATTTTTTTTTTTATGAAATTTACAGGCTGCCCAGGGAAGTGGTTGAGTCACCATCCCTGGAGGTATTTAAAAGATGTTTAGATGTAGAGCTTAGAGACATGGTCTAGTGGAGGGCTTGTTAGTGTTAGGTCATAGGTTGGACTAGGTGATCTTGAAGGTCTCTTCCAAACTGAAGGATTCTGTGATATCTTCTTCTAAGCCTATGGCAGATCCCTCTCTTCAGAGAACTTCCCCACCTCATATAGTGGATATAAGTGCACATCCAACCGAGTTTGACTTTTCTTTTGTAGGCTCATTCTAGGTCTCATTAGCATACCAATGATAAATGTAGGAAAAATGGGCCAGACACCAAATATGTGATGTTACTTAACAAGTTGGTTGGCTGTAATTATTAACAGATACCATAACCGTTGGTTTGAACTTACCCTACCATTAAGAATCCTTGGTACAAGGGAACAGATGCAAAATAGAAGACTGATGAAAACACAGCCTACAAAAAGACAACAATTACATATA
The DNA here is from genome assembly GCA_013399115.1 of Anseranas semipalmata. Lineage (NCBI taxonomy): Eukaryota > Metazoa > Chordata > Aves > Anseriformes > Anseranatidae > Anseranas > Anseranas semipalmata. Next base: position 30,932 of record VXAA01002566.1, read on the forward strand.
TTTAATATAATTCTATATATGAAACATTACAATAAAGAAAAAACAATACTGCTTAAGATTTTGTGACATTTCAAAGCAATGTAGTGTGTTTAACTATTTTGAAAACAAAGTTTTAAATACCTGCATAGTTGAAATAATAAGGCCTCGGTGCATGACAAATTGACCAAGTGCTGCTGATCTTTTGTAACTGTTTCGACCATGTACCATCAGCAGCCTACCTATGTGTTTAAACTGTGTGATAGAAAAGTCAGCTGCTAGGGAAGCTTGTTTTCCCTCCTAGAACAAAACAAAAATATTCCAAATATGAAAGCCACTGCAGAACATGTGTTTCAAATTTCAAAATTCTAAATTATAATTCATTTTACAAGTCAAATTTACTACTGCTTCAGAAATCAACTCTGCAATATGAAACAAAGGACAATTTTTGGGTGCGTATTTTAAAAAAAATACAGTGGCTATAACAAGTATGTTTAATCGCTTATCTTGCTTCTTTCAGGTAAATGCATATATACACAGAAATAACTAGTATTTTCTGCTTTTCTTGCTTTTTATATTTAGAAAGATAAAGCAGAGGACACAGAAGCAGAAAAAGTATTAGTTCAAAGACTAAGCATTTTTTATCATCTTACAGCACACTTTAATTTGAAATGTTCAATTTAATACTGTTTAAGAATCATGTTATATTTGACAATGAAACTGGTAACATTACCTTGCCTTCAATTCCAATTCCACAGTTGGCTGCTTGGATCATGCTGACATCATTTCCTCCATCACCTGGAAAATGTCACTACAACATTCAGCTCTTCAGAGGTTTTACTCTCCTGGCCTTAAAGTATTTTATGAACTTCCTAATATATCTTTAAATTCTTACACTTAATCTATGGATTGTGATTAATAACTTCAGCAATTAAGACTTTTTCCTGTGGAGTAAAGAAGAAAACCACACCCTTCTCATGGAATGGCATTTTTCTGCTACAACTGCGTAAATACCTGACTGTTGATAAAGAAATCTCTTTGTTTTTGTTTCAACTATTACAATGGTGCCATCTACTGTGTAAGTTTATTACAGATTTTAGCTACTGCAAAGAAAGACAGTGCCAACAGTTACCTATTGCACACGTGCGTTTTCCAGTGTGATGCTGTAACAGTTTCACAATATGGGCTTTTTGAGTGGGAGAACATCGGCAGCACACTACAGCAGGACACTGGCAAGCCAACTCTACAAATTCATGCTCATAATATTTCAGACAAACCTAAGAGAAAAAATACACTTACATTTATTTTTAGGATTAAATAACACATGTACTCTAACACAAACACCCAGTATAAAGATCTCTTACGAAGTTTTGCATGTGCAACATCCCTCTGGGAGGGAAAAAAAGCCACTTTCTCTTGACCGCTACCTATTATTTTAAACTGATATTCTCTTTCATTTAGACAGCTAACACACTTTAGAGTTATCAAAAGAGACAATACTTAGAGCATCCCGTATACAAATCTCATTCTATTACTATACAAGAGACCAGAGAACCAACAAAATTTGAACATATACGCTCTATTTACTACTGAATGAAAAAGTACTAAGTCTTAGAATAACTTACTATATGGTCAAATATTGGAAGAAGTTTAAGAGCATGAAGCCACTAATACTTTACTTTATGAGTAAATATGTTCATAAAGTAAATATGTTCATAAAGTATAAACACAATTTGACAGAAACAAAACTCTTACCTCAAGCGAGTCCCCAGATATCACCAAGGCACAGTCATGCTTCCTCCTAAAGGCATTTAGTTCTAAGTGAGCCTCTCCTCGAGTAGTAACCTTTAATAAAAATCACTCGCTCAAAAGATTTTTTTTTTTATTTAAAGAACAAACAAACAACAAAGCAACAAAAATCCCCACACATCTCTCTAAATAAACAAGGTTCTGAGAACTCGTACCTAAAAGGCTTTGGTTTTTCAATAGGTCTTTTATCCTAATTCAGTACCCATGGGATGTGACTGCAAGTCTTGAATCTTTATGGAGTGAAAAAGTAATCCTCACACAAGGAAAACCTGTGTAGTCAGCCTAACTGGTTCCTCACAAAAAGTAGACCAGGGCTGAAATATTAATGAATTAATGAAATTAAAATATCTTAAGTTCAAGCTGACTTGAGTCTTTCCATCGTGGCTGACCTAGAGGAAAAAATAGTCCCCAAGTCAGAAAAAAAGACTATTTATTAACCGGTAAAATATATTCTTAGAATAATGCAAGATGTTCATATTAGTAGTTCTTTCAGTTTGGATAAGTAGACAGAGTTCAAGAGGCACAGAAAAATGCTCACTAGCACTAATCCTTTTGGATCTTTCACAAATATGCAAGCAGGACCAAGTGGCAAAATATGAAAGAATTACATCATAGTTTTTTTTTTTTTTTAAATTTACATAACTACTGTTTCACAGAGGCCTGGCTGTGAAATGTGAAAAAAAAAAAAACAAAAAAAAAACAACAAAAAAAACCAGTAACAACCCCAAAACAAATGGTTCAAAGGTTACCAACTAGATTTTGGAAGGTTTTGAATTAGAACACAGAACATAAAAATGTAAATTATAACCAGATTTTGAAAAGAGAGGTGCTTTTTTTTTTCCTTCAATAAAACATCAGCTTCTTTTAGAGCTATAATGTAGGACAAAGTTGCAAGCACAGAATAAAACCAACTCTGATTACACCTCTAATTTTGGCTCTGTCAGCACTTTGACTAAAGATTTGATATGGGCGAGTCTTAAACACACTACTACATAGAATCCCATACAGCCCAAAGACATTTATCCCTCCAGATTGGCTGTACCTTGCAAAATTTGGGTTACGTTAAAATGAACTTACTTGCAAACAGAAAAACCCATACACATACCCCAATTCAGATTTTTTCCCCTCCTTTCCCAAAATGAAACGTAAAGAGAAAGCTCCTACTCTGCCAACCATTAGGAACCAAGGATTGCATTGGTCCACTACAATCTTTCTGCATTACAGAGATTAAGAGATGTCAGTGCTTGGTACACACTGAGGAGCACTAATTGCCCACTCTGTTCCAACTTCACCTAACAGAGGTATTTCTTCTTTATAAATATCTCTAGAAGAATATATAAATTGATTTCATTATAAAATGAACAAGCCAAGAATTTTAAGAACAAAAAGAGCAAGAAAAACAAAATGCATCTTTTTGGGAAGCCAAACTAGTAAGAAATTTATTCACTGATTTATAAGTAAAATAGAAGCATTAAAGTGCTTGGTATTTTCTTACATTAATCCAGGAGTTCTTTCTTTGCAGCAAATATAGACACAGAAATAATGTTGTATGAATCTATTTTCTAACTAATTTAAAGCTTTGTGTATTCTAAGTTAACAGAGTTTTATGCTGATCTCTTATTACTAGTCAAGGTAATGAAAATAAAAATCTGACTCAAACTAAATAGATTTTGTTCAGGAAGACAATTTGTAATGTTACAACATGGAAAGGTCAACAAAAATTGATCTGAAGTTTTATCAGAAGCATTAATAATTTAATGCAAATAGTAGTCTGCAGGGCCTAATTTGCCATTCTGATGGTTCATAAGAAACTACATTTACATGTAAATTATATTCATATAATTATTTCTGTAGGTGCAAGTGGTTTATTTAGAACAAACATAGACATTATGTCTGACCACACAGCATCAAAGTCTGTAAAATCTTTATTTTGAGCTGTGTGGAGTTGATACTATGCAAATACAACCAAAATGTATAGAAACATATTCAGTTTACTTTTCTAACAATTATCTTAAAGTGTCTGTTAATAAAATGCAAATGTTTTATTAGAAAAATCATAATGGACAAAAACTTCCCATTTTCCCATTTTGATTTGAACTGTGTCTATACAGAGGACTTTGGCATCACAGCTTAATTCAGGAGTAAGTCTGCTACAGAGTGCTATTAATGGAAATGTTAGAACAAGCTAGAACCGTATTCAGAATGCCTAATTTCCTAGAAACTCTCTCCTACTAGCTCAGCACCTCACATGGACCTCTCTCCATCATTATTTAGATGCGCCTTACTATATCCATGGTGTAAGCGAAGAGCGTAAAATGCACGCAAAACCTGGGTCAGCTAAACGTGCCCACCAACAGTTATGTAGCGTATCAACAAATCTAGAAACAACCACCCTTAAACAGAAGCTATGCTTTGTAATTCTAAAATCCTTGAATAACAACCTAGCTTAAGCACTACTCTATCGACTGTTACTATGATACTCACTACAATAACCCAGTTTTGTAACAAGTGGTCAACTACTAATCAAATAAAGCAGCACTGTTATTAGCTGTCTTTTGATGAATCCAGAAAAAAAGTTGGACCTATACTTACAGGTCTGAAAATGTGAATATCTTGAGTCCTAGACACTAAGTGAGAACTTTTCGCGATACAAGTTGCTGTCTCCAGTTTATCTCCTGTTAACATCCATATCTGCAAAATAAAGTAAAAGTTAATTCTGTTGGACATTAATGTGTCTGTTGTCCATCTAAATAACATTACTCTCCAACCTTTTTCTGGTACCCTATGAGATTAGATTACTATGGAATATATACTGATATATATGTTTTTAACTAAAATTAATGAGCAGTTTTTACTGCAGTAACACACAAAGAAAAGAACTATTTGTCTTTAAGCATCTTCCATTCCCCTTCCCCTCTCACAAGAGCCTATGTCTCAATTTACACGAAGACAAGGGGAAACTCTGTGACAACCCACTGGCAGTTGAACAGCAGAGAAAGCATAAAAGCCTTTCCCTATTGCCCTAATACCATCTTGATCAAAAGACAGAGGATGCAGACACAAGTACAAGACAGATAACTACAGAGGCAGCTCAGCAAAATGATGTGACAACAGTCTGCGACCCTAGTAAGAATCTACAAAGTAGCAGCCAAGCTATCAGATGGCATATCCTGGAGGAAAAGCTACAGACCCAATACTCCAAAGAAATCCTGCCCACTGACCACACAGAATTGGGACGAATGCATTCCTTAAAGTTTTAGGGATAAGGCTGATGATCCATCTGTTCTTAAAATGAGACAGCTGTCTCCCTCAATCCTATAACACCAACAAAATTGAAGGACGTCTGGATGAAATAACATTAGCCCAATACCAAACAGAACAGATCACACAGGAAGAATGACTTAAGCTACATAAGTTGTTACCAGATAGTTACTATGTTAACTGTTGCATTTTTATTAAACCATAAGCTTCTGTCTCCCTCTGTTCCTGTGCATCTCAGGTAAGATCATTTTCATTAGTGTCCATATCGGTCTGTGAGTGGACAAAAACCTCATTACTGCTTTCCCATCAGTAACCAAGTAATCTATAATTTCATGACCTATCTATAGTTACCGTTGTGTTCCCAGCCTACTATAATGTAGGCTGTGATTAAAGTCAGAACCATATTATCTGAAATCCTAGAACCCCATTGATAAGAAACCCTAAAAGCTGTCACACTACACCTATTTGTAGCAGGACATACTGATCCAGATATATCCTAACAGTCAGAAGTGACCACATATAGAAAAAAAAAACATCAAGAGCAAACAAGAAAATAATGTACATGAAGTACTACATACAAGTACTTTGCACTAGTTGCACTGCATTACATAAATATTATGTGATCACAAGGCTTTAATCCAAACATATATTTCTCTAATTGCACACCACCACTGTGCTGCCAGCAAATTCACCTGAGAGCCTTTGGGAAACTGAGATTAATTAAAAGCTCAGAATCACAAAATAGCTAACTTGGGAAGGGACCTCTGGAGATTACTTAGTCTAACTTCCCTGCTCAAAGCAGTGTAAACTACAGCAGGCTGCTCAGGAACACATCAAGACAGTTTTGAACTTCTCCAAGTATGGAGACTCCACAAACTCTCTCCACTGGAGCGAAACCTGCTCCAGTGTTTGATCACCCTTACATTAGAAAGGTTGCTTCTTACGTTCAAGTGGAACTTCTGTATTTCAGTTTGTGCCCATTGCCTCTTATGTTTTCACTGTGAGCCCCTGAACAGAGTCTGGGCTCTTCTGTAGTTCAAACAGTTCACCTTTTGATCTTTGCTGAAACTTTCTGCGAGCACCAAGCCTGAAAACGTTATCATAAGAATCTTGTGCCAAACTTGTTTACTATAAATTTCAGCTAGGACAGTTTATTGTAGGCAAACAAAGGATAAATGACAGGAAGTAACATACATTGTTTTTCCTACAAAAATAAGTTTAAGATCAATGAAACCTGTGGCATACAAGAGAACTTCAAATATAATGCCTACTTGTTTCTGCTAGCTCATGCCCAGAATGTGCTTCGGACTTGGCATATTTCTTACTTTGAATGAACCTGAATGTACACAACTATAAATCATGTCTTGTAAAAAAAAAAAAAAAAAAAGAAAAACATTAATAAATGACATAAATGATAAACTGTATGTCACAACAGTATGTGTTCATTACCTTTATTCCAGCATTTCTTAGCATCTCTAGAGTTGGCCTAACATCTGCCTGCAGTTGATCTTCTACTCCAGTGAGACACAGCAATTCCATTTCTCGTTCCAAACTCTCTACAACAGCAGCAACTTTCAGGTTTCTATCATGTATGCTTAACTTTGCTTGGTTATATCGACTCTGCACAAACACAAAACCACTTAGACTTGGCTGTGACTTGAAAAAAAAAAAAGGAAACATTCAGCCTATCATTTATAATAAAAAGTTGTATTTAAATATCTTTAATAAAGAACAAGGTTAAAAGAGTGGATTTTACTTGTACGTGTTTTTTCTAACAGGTAATCTCACAAGAGCCTTCTGAAGACCTATTATGAATCAGGCACCACAGCATCTAAACAGAAACTGCCCTGGTCTTTGAGAACAACTAGATTTTTTGGTCAGACTAAAGCTACAGAATTAACATTATAGTAGTTTCTGGGAAAATACAACCCAGTCACATAATAAAGTTAAACAGTATTCTGTGTATAACCGGAGAACAATTACTAATGAATGGTAAGATCTGTAATAGTTTGCTATACCTCAACTATTGATATGTTTAATATGAGTCTTCTTTGAATGGGCAGGGTTGGAAGGGACCTCTGAAGATCATCTAGTCCAACCCCCCTGCTGAGCAGGACCACCTACAGCATGTTGCGCAGGATGGCATCCAGGCAGGTTTTGAGTATCTCCAGAGAAGGAGACTCCACAGCCTCTCTGGGCAACCTGTTCCAGTGCTCTGTCACCCTCACAGTAGAGAAGTGCCCCTTCATATTCAGCTGGAACTTCCTGTGCTTCAGTTTGTGCCTGTTGCCTCTTGTCCTGTTGCTGGGCACAACTGAAAAGAGACCGGCTCCATCCTCTCAACATCCTCCCCTCAGATATTTGTATACATTAATGAGGTCTCCCCTCAGTCTTCTCTTTTCCAGGCTAAACAGGCCCAATTCTTTCAGCCTGTCCTCATACGACAGGTGCTCCAGTCCGCTAATCATTTTAGTAGTCCTCCTCTGAACTCGCTCCAGTAGTTTTATGTCCATCTTGTAGTGGGGAGCCCAGAACTGGACACAATACTCCAGGTGTGGCCTCCCCAGGGCTGAGTAGAGGGGGAGGATCACCTCCCTTGACCTGCTGGCAACACTATTCCTAATGCACCCCAGGATACCGTTGGCCTTCTTGGCCACAAGGGCACATTGCTGACTCATGGTCAGCCTGCTGTCCACCGGGACTCCCAGGTCCCTCTCTGCAGAGCTGCACTCCAGCAGGACACCCCCCAGCCTGTACTGGTGCTTGGGGTTACTCCTCCCTAGGTGCAGGATCCTGCACTTGCCTTTGTTGAACTTCATGAGGTTCATCTCAGCCCAACCCTCCAGCCTGTCAAGGTCCCTCTGAATGGCAGCACAGCCCTCTGGGGTATCAGCCACTCCTCTGAGCTTCGTGTCATCAGCAAACTTGCTAAGGGTGCACTCAATTCCATCATCCAGGTTGTTGATGAGTAAGTTGAACAACACTGACCCCTGGGGGACACTGCTAGCTACAGGCTTCCAACTAGATTCTGCAGCACTAAGTACAACTCTCTGGGCTCTGTTGTCCAGCCAATTGCCAATCCACCTCACCGTCCACTCATCTATCCCACACCTCCTGACTTTGCCTGTGAGGATGTTATTGGAGACAGTGTCAAAAGCCTTGCTGAAGTCAAGGTAGACCACATCCACCACTCTCCCCTCATCTACCCAACTAGTCATCTCATCATAGAAGGATAGCAGATTGGTCAAACATGACTTCCCCTTGGTGAATCCATGCTGACTATTTCTGATCACCTTCTCCTCCTCCATGTGCTTGGAGATGACCTCCAGGATGAGCTGTTCCATCACCTTTCCAGGGATGGAGGTGAGGCTGACTGGCCTGTAGTTGTTTGGGTCCTCCTTCTTGCCCTTTTTGAAGACTGGCGTGAGTGATATTGGCTCTCTTCCAGTCCTCAGGTACCTCTCCTGTTCTCCATGACCTTTCAAAGATGATGGAGAGTGGCCTAGCAATAACATTGGCCAGCTCCCTCAGCACCCGTGGGTGCATTCTATCAGGACCCATGGATTTGTGGATGTCAAGTTTGCTTAGCTGATCTCTGACCTGATCTTCTTCAACCAAGGGAAAGTCCTCCTCTCTCCGGACTTCCTCTCTTGTCTCCAGGGTCTGAGATTCCCGAGGGCTGATCTTAGCAGTAAATACTGAAGCAAAAAAGGCATTCAGCAACTCTACCTTCTCCATATTGTTTGTCACCAGGGCCCCCGACCCATTCAGCAGCGGGCCTACATTTTCCCCAGTCTTCCTTTTTCTACTAATGTATTTGAAGAAGCCCTTCCTGTTGTCCTTGTCATCCCTTGCCAGGTTTAATTCCAGTTGGGCCCTGGCCTTCCTTGTTGCATCCCTGCATACTCTGACAGCATCCCTATATTCCTCCCAAGTGGCCTGTCCCTTTTTCCACATGCTGTAAACTTCCTTCTTCTGTCTGAGCTTCACCAGGAGCTCCCTACTCATCCATGCAGGTCTTCTGCCCCCTTTGCTTGCCTTCTTGCTCATAGGGATGCACCGATCTTGAGCTTGGAGGAAGTGATACTTGAATACTGACCAACTGTCTTGGACCCCCGTTCCTTTCAGGGCCCTAACCCATGGAATTCTTCCAAGTAAATCCCTGAAGAGGACAAAGTTTGCTCTCCTTTACCTTCTTAATAGAGTAAAAAAGATGAATGTTCCCCTTGAAGTAACTAAATAAGGCAAAACACAAGAGCTATGCTAATAATATTGATCATTCTATCCCTTCATACCTCAAAATCTTGATACTGTTCTTCAGTCAGTGATTTTTTGGCAACAACCAGAGTACGCAGTCCTTCTCGCGCCATATTACCACACTAAATGGAACAAAATATAGAATAATTATAGAAATATTTAATTGTATGCATACATTTCATACTATATGCTAACAAGGAATATCTGTAGCATAACTGTTTCTTTAGACTGTAGATTAGTTTGGAGAAGATACAAAAGCAATTTCACTTCAGTTTTCTCAAAGTGGTATACTAATGGCAAGCCAATTAGAATTTGTCTCCTAGCTTAAAGAAAAACTCGTGTAGATTGAAGTTTAAAAATAAATTAAAACTATTTTTAAAGCATGTAACAGAGCCAAATATTTTCTTTTTTTTTTTCAGACAAATGTACCTTTTGTCAGAAAAAGGTCCACATATTAAAAATAGCCCTGAAATAGCATGTCTTAATGAAAAACAAGGCTGTCCAGAACAAAACACTTATTGATTTGACCTCATAAAAGCTAAATAAATTAAACAAGTATTTTACAATTAATTGTGCATCATTATCGCCAAAAGTAATTTTTATGACATTTTGCTAGGTCTTCAGGGGGTTTAATTTATTCATGTCCCCGAATAAATCAAACTACCCTGCAGCAGATATTGATTCATATTGCCAATACCATCATGAACATACATGGTGTAATCATTGTATTAACATATTGTCTGTATGTCGGGTCAAAAATAAGATGATTGCTGGTACCTACTAGAACCACACAGTGAAATGTATTAATCAGTTTTGAAATTTGGTCACTAGCTATTTTACATTAAGTTTAATAACTATGGTAAAAAGCTATTTCAATTTGTCTACAGCCCATATTAAACTTTCTAATTCATAATCATACTTCACTGTATAATTTGATAAAAGGTTATTTCAGGATAAACAGATTTATAACAAAATAATTCTCAGAAGTAATCAGGTTTTACATGAAACATCAGTCAATGAAAAAAATTTTCTTGTTTTAAGTAGAAATGTGTTCTGCTGTGACTACTAGCTTTGTTTTTTTTTTCTGTGCATTATACAAGAATTGGAAAGAATTCTAAACCCTAAAAACTCATTCAGGATATATGTAACTGAACTTGAAAAGCCATTACTGCATTGGCTCAGGATCTCCTTTAAAACTTTGCCAATAACATTTGGTATTTCAATTTGAATTTTTTTAATAAATAGATTTTTTTTTTTTTTTTTAAATAAATGTTGACTATTTCTTACCTCTTCTTCTAACCAATCATTGTACTGTACAATAGTGGACATTGCAACATCTGCACCCTTCATGTAAAATGTAATTTCTCCTGAAGATTCATCCTAAAATTTCACAGAAGAAATAGAAAAAATGTTTATACAGTCAAAAAATTGCCTACAAATAACCTAATTGTCTTTTGAAGAAGTCAATGGATTACTAGTTATAAAAGATGAAGTATCTTGCAAAGGGTTGCGTAAGTTTTATGCGTAAGTTTTACTTGATGTTAATATTTTCAACAGCTTCCGATTCCACAGATGCATACTCCCTACTTTCCTGTATAAGAGGACCAGTTCTAACTGAAGTCAATGTGAGTAACAGGTTCTCAGCATCCCTAAAATACCTGTCCTTTCTAAATTTTAAAATATCACTGTTATGCCCACTCTAACTACTGAAATATTTTGTTTCTTTGGTGGCATTCATTATTTAAATTAAAATGGAAAGTTTGCTCTGTATCTTTGAAATACTTAACTAATCAGAAATTAACAAATAACAGTGTAATGCATGTAACAGATGTTTTAACGATGAAACATTAATTGCATATTCAAACAATCCACACTCAAGCAAATACTACCTAAATCAGGAGTTTGTGATGTATGGTCTGTCACAGAAATAATGGATTAATCTGATTTGTAAGCTTCTTAAAATATCTCTGAATGTCTCTAACATGCTGCTAAACAGGCTCATAATGCCAACCTCACCTAATGAAACACAGACTTGCCAAGATATCTCCAGACCTGAGCATGCACTTACCCTGTCTAAAGTACCTCTGCCTACGGCTGATGGCATGCCTGGTTTGTTATCTACTTACAAATATAGAATAGGATGAGTTCGACACCTATTTAACTAGGAATTAGCACTGATCTAACCATATAACCATGTTGTCTGAAGCCATTCTGCTATGGTATCTGATTTTAGTCAGGGAGAGGCAGGAGTACATAGCATGCATGGCTTAATATTAGCAGACGTTTAAACATTTCTTTGCATGGTGTGGTGGCTTCCTTGCATCTGAGGTTTAATAATCATTATTATGTTCCCATCTGGACATCTAGCAGACACCTAAGCACATACCTGGTATATCTCACACCCTGTGGTGTTTTGCTTTGTATGCATGCCTGAAAAAGCAGCAGCAGTAGTAGTGTAGAAAGATGTGAACTACTATGGCAAGAAATTTCCCCATTAGTTTATCCCTTGAAGAGGCAACACATTTTGTATGAAAGCAGCAAGTTGAAGATTAAAAACGAAGGCTTAAAGGTAACTTGCAACATCAGAGCCTAAGCACAAAGTATTAAAATTTATGTGTTCGCATGTGAGAGAAGAGTTTGTCCTTCACAAATCTCTCTGCAGCATCAGGTTAGCCTGAATTTCATACAATCGTTTGTCTAGTGTGTACCTGTGTCAAATGTATACTTTCCATTTGAAAATTCCGTGAAATGCATTCCTTGAAGGATCAAGTTTCTATTAAGAAATATCAAAATAAACATTCAATAAAAATAGCTTTTGAGCAATGAAAACCAACAGCCCCCCACAAAATTACCCGAACTATGATTCCCATGCGTTTGCTCTCAGAAGTGAAGGGGAAAATCTGCAGAATATAGTATGTCAGAATGTGTCCACCAGGGGTCTTCAACTGCATTGAGGTCAAATCCCTGTTAACTAGAGTAAGACCGACACTCTCTGTCCACTGCACCAGAGCTACCTAGAGAGGGAAAGAAAAAAAAAAAAAGGGATATGTTTAAATGTGAAAGGTCAATTACAACATTATGTAGACAGTACAAAATCTTACTACAGCAAATTAATGTTTTCCTTCAGAAAGCTTATAAAAAAATCTTATAAAGAATATAAAAACTTATTTGATTTTATTCTTGAAAATGAGTTATTTTGAATATACTGTTCAGAAATAATAGTTCTAATATAAAAAACAAGACATATATTCAACTTTACTTAAAGGATATCCAGTACAAGTTATGCAAAAACAGAATGCAATTTCTGTACCAGTGACACCACTATCTAAATAAAAGATTTTGGGCATATTTCCATATAAAACTTTTTTTTTTTTATATCTACAATTAAATGTATATTAGACTCTAATCTGTAAACAGATAAACAAAGGATCTTAGAAGTTTTTAGTTTATTTTATTCACTTGCATAATTTTATTACCTTTTATGTCAACAATAATATAACTAAATTCTTATATACAACAGGATGGAAGCCTAACTTACAATTCTGCATTCCACAAACACGCTTGTAAAAGTTCCTTTTACAAACCCAGAAAAGCTGCATTATATAATAATCACTACTAGCTACCTTTACATGGTATCTTAAATGTGTGTATTACTGATTTTTAAAGGAACAGAAAGGTAATTATATGAAGACCCACATTTATTTTATGGAACCTGCCTCTGCTGTTAATCCCAAGGAAGAAGAAAGAAAAAATTAAAATCAAGCACCGTGATAAAAGACACGCAAGTAGTAAAATCCTCAGGTAAGTTCAACAGACATGATGACTAATGCCTACTAAGAATTTTATCCAAATTGAGTAAATAATTACTGTGTAGTTTCTAATGAAAATTTAAATTAGGAGGAAAAAATTTGTATGAACCCCCAAGAAATCCTAGTAGTGCTGTCTGTGTAGGCACCAACAACTGAAAACGCAGTGAGATGCAGTTAAAGAAAGAAAAGAACACACTTTAAATAGCACCATTTTTAAATCCCAAAATCACAGGAAGTCCTTTTAGAGATTTTTCTTCTTCAATAAAAGAACCATGTAAGATGTAAATGATCCAATACTCTCAAGGTTAATTTTCAATTTTCACAGTGAAAGGTTACTATTACATTCTGACCTGTAAATTGCATCTTTCTCCTAATACCCTATCATCTCATTTGTGTCCCTTTGCAGCTAGGACTTAAGTATTCTATATTTGGTGACTCACATCTGTTCATTATTTCGCTTATGCTTGGCTTCATCAACCATTTGAACTAGCATTTTGCAGCACAGTCATTTTGGATTCTTATACCTGGCCTAAACACAACTACACATTTTTTTCTCTTTTAAACTGACCGTTTCTGCTATGGTATTTGCACTGATCAACAAGACTCAAGAGTCAAACACTTGCCTAAAAGGTAACTGAACAAACTTGAGAGCAACACATCAAGTTTGACTCCTGTCATTCAGAATACACCAGAGCAGCTAGACCTTAACAGTATCCTGAACAACACAGCCAAACCATACCTTTAAATACCTGCAGCTTTTAGAATATACAAATATTAAAAAAATTGTTTCACAGATGGCATGAAAATATAAATTACAAATCTGCACAAATAAGTATATACTGAATCATTGGCTGTACAGAGTTCAGAAAAAGGATTCTTAGATAACACTCTCTCTTGAGGTTTCCCCTCTGCAAGTATATTCCCTTCTCTTCAATATATTTCTGAAACATTACATTAAAATGGTCTTCTAACCTAGTGTGCAAACATCAAGAACCCCTAGAATGGCATACAGAATAGCAGTTGTAGCTTCTAGAGCTTTTTACATATTAGATGGAGTCAGATAAAACAATCAAAGGTTGGGCAAGCACAAAAAAACTTAGGTGAAGATGCTAGAATTTTGCTTTCAAAAAAATCAATTCAAATTATAAATATTTATTTGCTGATAACCATTAATGTCCTCACATGCACAGATGAAATGCATCAAGTCTCCTGAATCCAAGTTAGGGACTTATTTGAATATTTTGTGGGTCTTGTCTGGCTGATAACTAAGTTTATTTTCTACAGAAACCAGTTTCCCATGTGACAGAAGTGCACTGGTAGACACAGTGTCCCTCCACTACTGGGGCACAGGTTTGTGCCTTAACCCATTAACCGTGTAATGTACCTGGGATGGGTAATGCAGGGAGAGTCGAAGAGAACTTCTGTTGTTTCTCATTTGCTATTTGTCTTCCTCCTCAGTAGCAATCCAACAGGTAAGAACAGTTAGCCACCTCTGACATGACAAGCTCAAAGCAACATGAGGAATGACGGCAGCAAACATTTGCATTATGGAATGGAAATGGGACAGATCTGACAAAAACTACTGAGAAATATCTTGTTCAGTGTTTCTTACCCCAAACCTTTTAGATCTTATTATCACATGCCCACTGTGGAGCTCTGGTTGCCCCTGTCAGCAGTGTCTCTCCAGCAGAGGCCACCAGTCCCTAACAGCTGCCATAGTTCACAACTCCAAATACTAAACTCTTCAATTACCATAGCACAGATTGCCACTCAAAAGTAAAATTCAGAGACTTCAAAAAGAAAACTCTCTCAATTAGTGGGCAAAGCAGTATCTGTTCAACCAAGATAGCCACAACCTAACCTGTTTCCTTTATAGCAGTACTAGCTCAGGAGGTGAGAGTAGCTTCTCTGAGCATGATGGTGTGTCTAGCTCAGTTTTCTGAGGAACACGTGCATCTTAAGTGAGGCACGAAGAGAGGAAACTTCAGAAGCACTGTTGTTACAGACCTTGTCAGCAGTCCTGTACACTAATTCAATGGCTTGGAGACAGTCATTGCATTTGTTTAGAAATGTTCATTTACTGAACTAAAAAAAATTAGTTTATAAATATCTTAGGTAGTTTCTAGAAAGTTCCACTAAACACACAAGGTTGTTATGTCACAAGGATGCAGTTCCCTATTTCATCAGTGATGAAACCTAGTCATCTATTAAAGACAAGAAAATGAATAGTTAAGGATTTTGTAAACCCCATATTAAACAGAGAACAAAAATCCTTATTCTTGTTGAAGATTCAGAACTTCATATTTAATTAGACCATTAGACTGACTTTACCTAAAACAAATACTAATCAACAATTTTAAACAAAAAACATGTTAGAAAACATGTGAACTAACAGGCCACAAAAACTTTGGTGTATTTAATTTTATCATAAACCAATTCTAAATGATAATTTTTAAGTGTTTCCAACACTATTTTTAATTTTTAAGGAAAAAAATGGTCTTTTACAAGAAGTTCCATTAGCCTATTGGTCTTCCATTTAATAAACTCAATGAAAATAACTACAGAGCAGAAAAAGCTATGGATATCTAAGCACACAATTCAATAGCCAAAATAAACGCTGATGTGCAAGATGAAAGATTGTCCATAGAAAGCATTTAAAGGAACAGCCATATCTTTATTTATTTTCAACCCTTAGGATGAAAGGGTTAAGTACCTCCCTAACAAATAAAAAGTTTGATTCTCTCTGGAGTGGTGTTAAAAGGCTTTAGGCCATTCAATCAAATGACTGAATAGGTACAGGACTCAGCCCAACTCCAAGCCCCTCTCTGAATTCTCCTGACCTTTCCCCATGAGGGTGAACAACTTGCACAAGGGCAGGGACTCTCATTCCTGGTCAGGTTAACATCTGCCCCATCTTCCTCTGGATTAGTAGGAAATACCATTTATCACCCAAGTGTCTTCCTAATTTTTATTTAGGGGAATTGCAATATTGAGTCCTTTTGCTCTGTGGGAAAGGTAACAAGCTCTAGTTACTTGTCACCTTGGTACCCTGATGGCAGCAAGAAGTCCCAGTTTATGAAAAACTGATACAGTCACTTGAAAAAATGAAACTTCCCCTGTCTTTGAGCACACAGGGTCATAAATCAACAAACTGAGGCATGAGAAATCCCACTGAATTCTGAAGACCTTCACTTACTGGTTCCATCCTAAAAGGTTGTTACTGCTTGGCCTAGGGCCAAAAAATGCTTTAAGGCTGTTCTTGCTTGCTTTAGATACTACATCAGTCAGGACTGGAATATACAAATCATCATAGCTTACTACTAGTTCCCTTTGAATTCTGGGCTGTTCAGAACTTAGCTGGTGTTAATAACCTAATCCACTAATTTATAATAGATTATATCTGGGTAGAAAGCAGAAATGAAAAAAAATAAAAAAACACTCAGCTTGGGGAAGTTAAAACAGATTGGATACTTGTTCAACTGAAACATAACCTTCTATCAGCCAATACAGAATAGCAATATATTTCTGTGAAAAAATATTAAAAATCCTATTTAGACTGAAACCATCAGGGCCATGAGTGCACTTTCCTTCCGAAGAGTTTTACCAGCTGTTGTTTAAGGTCAGCTCACTTTTAAAAGCTGTGGTAAAGAAACAGTAAGAAGCTTCCATGGATGCTCCCCCCATATTTCCCTTGGCTCTCATGCTTGGTCCCATGAAAGCTACATTGCAGTGACATTGCAGCTATGCCCACACTTGGCCATGTACCCTGCTGACCTGGTCCTGATGGGGATTTTGGACCTGCCTCACTGCTGTGAACTTTCCTCACAATCACCAGACAGTGGCTAATGCTGGTTACTGCTTTGGGACCTGATCTTGACTTAATGATGATTTCCTGGCTTGAATTCAGATGCATCTCATCATCATGGACCTGTACAGCAATCCAGACTCTCTGGTTACCATCATGGGACCTGCTCTGCTCACCTTGCTTGGATATTGTGGGACCGTACACCTCAAAACTGAGGCCACTGCCTCTAGCAGTGCTATCATACTCAGTTCCTGGCTTCCCCTTCCTTCTGGGCAAGCCTGCCATTGCTGCTCCCTAGCAGAAATACCTAACAGCTCAATATTTACGAATCACAGAATCACAGAATTATTTAGGTTGGAAAAGACCTCTAAGATCATCAAGTCCAACTATTCACCTAGCACTGCCAAGTCTATCACTAAACCATGTCCCTAAGCACCACATCTATGCGTCTTTTGAACAGCCTCCAGGGATGGTGACTCAACTACTTCCCTAGGTAGCCTGTTCCAATGCCTCACAACCCTTGCAGTGAAGAAATTTTTCCTAATATCCAACCTAAACCTACCCTGGTGCAACCTAAGCCCATTTCCTCTTGTCTTATCACTTGGTGCTTGGGAGGAGAGCCCGATCCCCACCTCACTATAGCCTCTTTTAAAGTAATTGTAACTTTAAGGTAATTGTTTTTTTTTTTTCCCCCCTTTTCTTTTCTCGGATTTATTTATTTATTTATTTATTTATTGCATAATTCTCCTTTCTTTACTTCATGTTCCAGTCTAAAATTGTTCCAAAAAGTTAAGAAGGCATACATGCCTTTCCACAGGAAGCAACTCAGGTCCAAATTAATCACTTCTATCCTCTGATGGATACAACTGTAAGCACATAATAATGGGAGAAGATTATTTTCAAACCTGGGGAAGGGACTGACCAATACGACCAACAAATTGTGACTTTCAATATGCAATATTCTCTTTTGAGGTAACATCAGTTTAAGAAAAAGATCCACTGCATTGCAGCTGGTGTTACCAGTTCATCTCCACCCCACTCAACAGTTTGGGAGTCAACCCCAGTTTGTACTAACACAGCTTGTGTGGAGCCATGCTATGAACCTGACCATTTAGGTGAAAAATGGACCATATAAATAAAGGCTTTGAAGCCTTTGACATATATAAATGAACAGTTTGTAGAGTGAGAGTAAAAAACTATGGATAGAAATTTCTTAAGCCAATCTTGCTGCTTAAAAGAATTCTCATGTAAGCAACCTTCATTTACTTCAGAGTAACTTAAGAGCATCTTCGTTTCAGACAATAGGATCAACTTTCAAAACCTGGTTGCCATGTGAGGGATACAGAGGATACACAGGTTATACCTGTGGTATTTTAAAGTTAAGACTATTGGTATTATAACAGGGAAGAAGCTGGGAGCTTTTTTTTCCCCCACTGCCTGAATGTTCCCAACAGTTTCTGTTAGGATCATTCAACAATGTTTCCAGTTAGCATTGCTTTGTTTATATTTATGAACAGTGATTTGGTAACAAAAATTTGCAATCTATCCCTTTTCATCAAGAACCTTCAAAATTAAATAAAATTATTAACTTAAAATACAACTTGATCATGTGAAAAAACTGCTGATCGATATTCAAGACAAGCTATGGAGTAGTTATTCTTTGTGGGTCTCGAAGGTCATGAAAGTGATGGTTTTATGCTACTGAGTGATTTGCTTTTCACAATACATTGACAAAACAACACAATTAGTCTTGCTTCAATAAGCACACACAATAAAATGAATTAAACAATACAACATGTCTCATACATTACAGCTTCACTTTTGTAAACACAAAAGCTGCTTCACTAAGGGCATATCATTTTCCTGTCTGCTTTTAAATGATTGGCTGTGTATCATTGTAATTAATTTTAGAAACTTCGTTGTCTTTGGACAGAAACATTGGAATTAAATAACTGACCACACTTTAAGGTAGTATTTAAATACTTGAAAGCCTGGAATTAGAAATGCTTGAGAATATAACAGTGCAGGACAAAGCATAACCAATAAATAGCTGGTTTATGAGAGTAAGCAGTCATTAAAAATCATGACTGATCAATCTTTTCTGACCAGAGAGGAGCAAAGGTCTTCAAAGGCTCCTGTTCATAGCATGCCCCTGAATTGCTTGGGTCTGTGACCTTTGAACTCCATTGCTTTACCTACTTAGCTTATATCCTTTTATGATTGTTCATTACATTAGGGTAGCTGGCTTTCTACAGATGAGCTGAACCCACACCTATCATGGCTGAGTAAAAGACATGTTTATTTTTTTTCAGCAGGTTCTCAATGAATGTTTATTGTTTGCTATGCAACAGCTGTAGAGGACAAGTGACAGACAAATAAAACTTTCCACTCGTTCAGAGAAAATGAAATATTGATCGCTTATCATAAGAAACAAAGAGCCTGGCATAAGCAGGGTTCACATTATGAATACAAAATCAGTTACTTATCTCAAGTTACTCTACCAATAGATAAATACATCTTTTATGATGAATGTACCTACTTCTAAACATGCATACATCGTTTTGGTTATATTTTTTCTGTATGGATACACACATACACAGATATGAGGAAATTCAAACGAATTCCTTAAGTCATTTCATTAACTATATTTTGTGTCAATATATTGCTGAACTGCTTCCTATACTCTTGTGACATGGAAGAACAGTTTATACTTATACGTTCTCTGCTCTTTATATGCTACGGTGATAACATGCAATATTACATAATGCAAAAGACAACTGTGCAAATAACATCTTCTTTCAAAAGACAGCAATCAAGCCAGTTCCATAAACAAAATCTAAGAGAATAGTTGTAATGTTGAGAAAATACAATGCATAAAACTGGTTAAGTCTATTAAATGATAATGCTGCTTATTTACCAAATATGTTTTGATAGGTCAGTGCCGAGGTTAAACAGAAAACATCAATTGAACCATTTCCCTAAATAAAGCTCCAGGGTGCAATATTCAATGCACTTTATTCAATAAAAAATGCTTTTAAAATGGTACTTTGGTGATTGGGAAACATTGGCATCATCCGTCAACCTAACTGCAGGAAAGTTCAATAAGCTAAATAATGAACCATTTACATTATTTTCCTTAGGCTCCAGTGATTTGCAAGCATTGCATCAATACAACTCTTTAAAAAATTATGATAAGGACCCGCTAGTCTTTCAACTCTTAGCCTTTTTGGTGTCATCCTGCAATTTTTATGCTATTTAAATGTTTTCTGTAGCTTCATTGTCTTATTAGACTTCTTTTAGTATCAATTTCTAATGATATTATACTATACCTATTCAATATGATAATTTCAGTAGTTTCAAACATCTTTGAAAAATGAAAAGGAAATTTAATGCTGCCTGTTCTAAAATGTGTTGCAAGTTTTTCACTTCACTTGCATCTAGTTTGACTGTATGAGTTTAGATGATAAAAAAAATCATTACTAAAAATACCTGTATGTTCTCTCCCTTAAAGCGCTAAGAGTTTCTTTGTTGCTGTCTTCCTCTTCCACTTTGCTTTCCACTCTGAGTCCCGTATCTGTCATCTAAGCACTTTATCAACTTTCCTTTCCTTCTTCCAAGGTCAAATGCCCTACTGTCTTCCCAGGGTACCACTTGCAAAATTCTCAAGCCTTACAGCTGTTTCCTTAGCAAATATGGGAGAATTGCTGTTTATGGCATTATTTCAGATTCCAAACAACTGAATGGATATACAAAAGCACACACAGAGAGAAGAGCAAGTGTGTGAAAAAACTCACCATCTCAACTGCACATCTCTTCGCCTGCTTTAGCAATACCTTTGGCTGTTAAAGCAGAAGGTTTACTTAATCTTTAGCTGTCATCACATCTTTCATTATATTTAGTACTACCTTGCAGGCTCATTACACTAATACATTTAGTGAATATGGTTATGTATGCATATGAAAATTTCTACGTGTTCACAAATGTAAGTCAAACATTATGCAACTACAATAACAGATCATATTGACAGTATCTCTGGCATAAACAAATCCACTTCCAGCATTCCCAATTCATAATGCAGACCAACCTGTATTATATAACACCACATATAATATTATGGATTATTGATTTTAGCTGAAGAGCAGTGTCTCAAGTCCTACCTAGAGTTTATTTTTAAAATGGATGTTCCATCTACCACTTTTTAATCACTGAGAACCAGCCACATCATTATATTCTGCAATCCCTTGACACCATGAACTGTGTTTATAGCATTTGAAATGCATGTAATTCCGGCTAGTTCAGTACAACAGAAAGACAGACTATTTTATTTGTTGAATTTTTGAAAGTACTTGTTATAAACTTGTTTCTTTTTGCAATTAGTTTGCAGTTTGAATTGCTAAAATTTTGTTAATGTTACATACAGTGATATGCTAGAAACGTAAACCAAATGTATACCAAGAGTAACAGGCTAAGCTGTAGCAAGATGATGTTTGTGGAAGAAATACTACCTTGTATTAGATCAACTTGTACAGTTAGAAAAATATACACATACACACCTCCTTCACATCTTACAAAAACCTTGTTTTGATTATGACTAAGTTACTGTGGCTATACCACCAATAGTATATTCAACCTTCAGACACTGCTAGAATTTCTTTAAAACAAAGATGCCCCTCAACCTGTTCACTTTCAGAGGCAAACTGACCTCTAAATACTCTATTTTCAAGAGTACATCATGTTTTTGTATGGTCAGGACTAGAATTATTTTTAGGCTTACTCTGCAGTACCCTGAAACTTGAGCTTTACCTCTGTCTTGTAAAATCTTTCTGGATTGAATTTTAGACAAACTAATTCAGGCCCTGAAACAAGACTACCCAGAACAATAATAATTTATAATATATTTAATAATATATTTATTATTTATTATTAAAAATATATTTAATAATAATTTATTGAAAGCAGTGAGATTTGTTTAAAATTTGGATTTCAATGGAAGGCAAATGCTTATTTTACTGAAATAGTGTTTTAAGTTTGTTCAGCACTTCATGCAATTTTGACTGAACCCTGAAGATTATGCAGCTGGCCTAGGGTAAGCTCAAGAGCTTTTCCAGAGGAGTATTTGAGGTTTATTGTTTTTTTCCTGCTAAGAATCTATATATTCCACTAATCTGTAGTGCCACTAGATAATGTACCTGGTTGTCCATCACTCAAAGCTTAGTTTCATATTCCCTTTTGAATATTTGTGCTATGATCCATATACGGATTAATGTTTTGAGAAAACACTTCATGACTTTAATTGCAATACTCAATGCAGTATTGATCGCAAAACATTGACTTTACAGACCTTAGTCAAATAATTCAAACCACCTTTATATAACCTATATCTTCTTTCCTATTGCAGGAAAGGAAATAAAACCAGATTATTGGAAGTGTAAAGAAACCACACCCCAAAACACTTGTATTTCATAGTTCTGTTCTTTTTAAACTTAGTTAATCCTGTTCCTTAGGGGAGATTAATTTTTTTTGCCCTTGCATACTAACCTCATCAGGGCTGGAAGCCTGGTAAGCTCGATTTTCATCACTGAAGTCCTGATCCACCTCTGCATATTCTGTTTCTCCAGACACACCAGCACGTGATTCATATACGGGGGTCACATTGTGGCACAGTGCAATAGCCTTCACTGCTTCATGTATTCGGCTGCTGACACTCTTGCGGACTTTGGGTGCAGAAGACTGAGGTTTCCTAGATGGTGTTGAACTCATACTGTTTCCGCTATTCTGAGAGTGCGCCTTTAAGACCCAACACAATGAAGAGTAAAACAAAGTTCAATAATAGAAACAAAACATGAATACATATATCCAATATAATGAATCTATATATCCAATTTTTTCCCTTTACAAAGGGTGATAAACTATAATGATAGTAACCATTTATTTTATAAAACCTGTTAACTCAGTTTGTGATTCATAAAAACCCTCACCTACTTTTCTCTAGAAGTAATACATAACTGGGGGTTCACCATCTTGGATTTATATTTAGATTTCAATAACAGAGACTTCAAACAGCAGATAATTGAAAAATGCAATGTTAAAACAAGTATTCAATAAAGGGGATGAATAGGCTGACCAGGTTCTACAGAAATCCCCATTTCCTTACCTCAGAATTTACCATTTCCAGTGATCCATCATGCAATAATCCTTTTATGTACTTTACTTCCTACGCATTATTTTAAAAGGTACTTAAGCCAGCAGCAAACTGGATCAGTTTAGGAACACCAGAACAAGACTGCAAGGGTGTTTTTTTTTTTTTTTTTTCCTTCTTTATTCTGTCATCTGTGTACATTCAGAGGCTGGAAACTCAAATCCCACAATTTAATATTGAAAAAACCTTTCACTTTAAATCTTCACTGAAATCTGTGGTATTTTAAACAGCACCACATTGGTATGGAACAAAAGAACAAAAGCAAGTATTATTAAGTATAAAAACTAGGAGTGATTTAAAAAAATATTTCTGATTTAAAACCTATGTAATTTCTACATTGTTTGTACACTCATACAGTTTGTAGGGTAGCTGTTTTTGCTGCAGGTTGGAATTTGTTCTTCCTTAGCAGAATGCGACAATAACAACCTTGCAAAACAATAGTTTGACACATATTTGAGGATCACGTTATTGTTGAATAACTGAACTAGCACTACCTTAAGTTTTCCTTCAGAAATACTCAAGCACATGACTGAATTCATCTTTTAAGAGAGCACTCTGTTTATAAGTAGTTGCTTTCAACTGTTTTTTGTTTTTGAAGTCAGCATATGAAATATATCTATATCTATCTATATATCTAAATATATATGCAGTTCTATCAAAGAGTCTTCTGTTCACTCCAGGGTAACTCAGAAAACCTCTTCAAAAACCATGCATTTTTTCCTCCTGACTGTAATCTGCTGAACCGTGAACATTCTGCCCATCAAATTACAGTGTTGTCTAATAAAGGGTTTAACTTTCTGCTCATCTGGCACTGCTTTTCAGCTACTGCTTTAAACCTCTGCATTTGCATTCTGCTAACGCTGATGCCATTACAGCCGCAAATAAATTAAGCTGATTTACTCCTTCTGAATTATGTTATGTTTATTGATGCTTGTATAATTTAATTTCACACAAATTCCATTAAAGATTATGCCCTCTATCACAAAATGCTTCCAGTGGGGAAATATAATCAGGTTATAATAGATTTGTGTGTTACATTAAGATGACAATAGTCTAGTAGGTCCACTGTAATAATAAAACAGAACACAAACAAGGGATAAAATCAATGGCACACAAGAACCACTGCCTAGCTAACTGGCAGCTTCTATTATCATAGATTAAATAAAAACCTCACCATAGTTTTGAGTTTGAAGCAATTGTTTAATACTTGCTTTGTTAAAGAAACTCCCTTAATTTTTCTGTTTTAAATAATTGCTAGCTACACACATAATTAAAGTATTATTTAAACATTAAGTAGTGTTATATAAAGCTGAAAACAGCAAGTTCCAAGAAAGTTTTTTTCATCATTTAAAATCAAACTTAAATTTAGGAAATCCTTTTCCTAATGGATTCAGGAAAAAAAGCTTTCCTTGCATTTCTTCTTTTAAAGAATTCAGTGCCAAATCTGTTACAGTAATTAAAAAATTAATTAACCATGGGTACTACTCATTAAATTCTACAACAAACTAGTAAAACCTTTAAGTAAGAATTGCGGAAATTATGCCATTGTTCTCAGAGAGAATATTTAACCTCAAAAAATTAGAACAGTGTTAATGAATATGCCTCCTCTAGAAGAAGACTGGTGCTCAATCTTCAAACCCAGTCAGTCCTATGTGTGCCTGTTGAAGATTATCAGTTAATATTATCTATTGCTACAGTTATTACTGTGAATACCCAAACAATCCATTATAACAAAACTATGGTTGGGTGATTTTTATAAACATTGTCAGGTATCGATTACTTCCAGTAACCCATCCTGAACCAAATCTGGACTACAGATCTTTAGGTAAAAGAGCTCCATACCTCATTTCTCAGGCATTAGTATTACCATTCATGACTATACCTATTAAGAGTTAAGCTGAAATTAATTCCTTTTTCTTGGATAAAACTAAGTGGATTCCTTGAGCTGTTTAGATGGAAAATAATACAGAAATTCAAGTTGCACACTAAAACCTAATACACATTTTTTAGTCACCGCTTTCCCTTCTGCCTTCTCCAAAAGCTACATAGTATTAACAGAGTCCAGATTGGTGACAAACTTTTTTTTTTTTTTTAAATCAAATGAGAAGGGAGCTATAGTTCAAAAACACTGCATAACTAAAGATTTGAACTAATTGTTGATCCTACATTTAATGCTTTTACAAGAGAAAATGAGGACACAGATAAGGAGGTCAGTCTACAAACTTAACTGGGTCAGCCAATCGTGTTTTGTATCCAACTCAACTATGGGATACACTTTATATAAAGTCTTTATCATCACACTGTATGCAACATATGAAAATATTAATTAACCTATCAATTATTTGCTCATACGTCAGTATTTTTATTTCTTTTGTTTTTTGTTTCAAAGAATAGAAATAGAAATAAAAATAAAAAAATCGTTCCTAATCCCAGAATGGAATCAGGTCCTTAGAAAGGTTTGTAGAAGGGACCCAGATACTTTACATATATGGGAAATGCAAGTGATGTTTGCAGAATTTGATCTTCCTCTTCTATCCCACAACTCACCCACAGACAGTCAAGGAGCCACAATTCTCTTCCCAGACCAAGTATTCATATATCGCAGGAACACCAAACACTTAATTTGCAACCAGTAGAGAGTTTTCAGTTTTTCCCCTATTTTTATGCTGTTTGCAATCTTAATTTCTCTAAAAACATACATATTTTTAAATCTTTTTTAAGCTATGTCTTTATTTTGACAATTTTATTTTATTTTATTTTACTTTTTTGGTTATGCCAATTAAAGTGGTTTTCAATGTCTACTCCTCATGAATGTATCTTCAAAGATATAATTATTGTTTGCTGTGTTCTGGGCATTCACTCATAATTTGCAGTCTCAATAACGAATATCTTACTCTGAGATGATCTGGCAGAAGACAGACTGCACTGCACAGACAAGTTAACACAGATTCCTGCTAGTGGGGAATACAAAAGTGAACTCCTTAAAGTGGGTGTTACAAGGAACTTTAGAATTGGGAGAGAACAACATACTGTCTCACATTTTCCCCTTTCATGATACCCGTTAAGAGATATCTACAAATGGAAGAACTTTCATAGCATCTCAAATTTCTAGACATGACCAACAGCAATGCTTCAGTGCTGTAACAAAAATCTCCATATTAAAGGTAAATAATTTATAAATGAGATACCTGTGAATAAGAGTTTATAATATGACTCTGAATTTCATCCATTGTGTCTGTTCCATAGGACACAGTACCTAGGTGGAGGCGCTTAAATATCATCTCATTCTGTGTAAGTGTTCCTGTAATGAAGAAGTGCATTACAAAGCAGCAAAANTCATAAGTTAGCATCAGTTTAGTTAATTAAAGCAATGTTTATGGAGAAAGATCAGGGTTAGTCATACTGGAAGAAATCACTGGTTCCACCTTCAAGCTGATTCTGCCAACACAACTAAACATACAAGCTAGAAAGAGACAAAACCATTTCCCTTAATATAAAACATAGAAAATGCAGTATCTGGATAGAACTGACTTTCAAACACCAATGCAAGAGTTTGCACTGTATACCAGAAAAGCTAAAGGAAAACAAAAAAATTCATACAGAAATCCAGCACCTCATGTATGAAGGCAGACATGCTGGCAAACAGGCACGTTCAATGTTAGCTAGAGTAAGTCATTAAGAACTAACATCACTTCCAAATTTGACAGATTTAGCTTTCAACCGGAATAAGCCAGAATGAATGAAAACAGTGTTTTCAGAACTCACTTCGCATTTGTGAGAAACTACAGAGTGTCAGTCACAGACTGACATTTCACGTCCATCTCTGCCAACTGGTCACATCCTCATATTTGGAAAAACTCTAATTGAAGGGTGGAGGGTTCAGGCTTCCATGATAAGGCACGTCAGGCAAAAAGGTCACTACCACCTAGCTTTCCATAGTAAACTCGCAAAAGATTATTTTGATAATGGCCCTTTCTAAAAAACTTTTTCTATCGTTACTCAGCCAAAGTGAAATTAATTTAGCACAAAGCTTTTATTATATTTAACCACACAGTTTTGGGTCATCAAAAAAACAAATATTCTGATGATAATAAACACAACATGATACTATAATTGCCATTCTTGAAGCTTCTACAATATTTTTAATATAGAGGATATGAAAATTATCTACAAATAAGATCTACAAATAAAGTATTTCATGTCTTCATTCCAGTATGCCTAAAGACACAAGCTACAGAAAGAGAGAAGGCTAACAGCACAACATATGCTACAATCACAGTGTGGAAAACAGAACTGTTTGGACAGTTAGCATCCAAGTTTATGCATCTAACAAGGCTAGAACTATTAGAAATCTTCAAAGGTTCAGTAGGGTTGTAAAAGTCATGTCTTTCTCAGTTATACTTGATATGTCTACCAGTCCTACATTCTGGTAATATCTGTATGGTGACACTTCATCTCAATTGTATCATCAAACTGCAGTATCAGACCATGTCTTGCTGTATTACTATAGCAGCATTAGATGATCATTCCAAATATATTCCCTTTTTCCCCTCTACCATTAAAAACTGACACTTACCATTCACTTTTCCTTACATGTTATTCAGGATTTTTTACTGTAGTCATATCATTTGAATTTAGAAAAATATTTAAAATATGGTTTATGTGAAATGCATAATTTCTTCACAAATGCATAACACTACCAAAAATGTGCATGAGAAGTAGTATATTCCCACAGCTGGAAAACAGCCCATGAAGATAAAGTTTTTGATCTCTAGAATTAGCAAGTCAGAAACTTTTAGCTACTTTTATACAAGGGATAAGAAAATTTTGTTTTTATAGTAATTGTGTAAGTCCATGAGGAATTCTTTGTTTTGCCTTTACAAGCTTTACATTTATTCAAAGATTGTTTGTTAAATTTGATTACATTTATAACTTTAATTGTGGGCTAGAAGAAAAAAAACCTCCTGTTTGCAGATGAGAAACAGGGAAGTTTCCACTCACAAACATGAGAAATTACAATCTCCATTTAAAAAACAAAAACGAAAAAATCCAACACAATAAAAACACAGAAACAAAGTACTTTGTTCAATACTGTTTATTGTACGAAATTTCCAATAAATCTGTATGTTTTTTTTTACTTTCCAGGCATGCTAATATCTTCTCACTGCCCATAGCTTTGCCAAGCCTTTGAATTAAAATAAATGCTCCCTAGGTGTTGTGAAACTAAATGCCACTCAAAATTTGAGACATTTTAACTGTCAAATCTGTTTCCTACTAGTTCTGTAATTACTGCTTGGGAAAACAGAGGAAACAAAATTGGCTCTATGATTATTATAGGAAAGATTGTTTCTTCTGGCAGTACTAAATCAGTCCAACTCCAAATCATATTTAGCGAAGGAAGAGTAGATAGATGGAAAATTTGTGTCATTCCCTCCTGCCTCCAATCTCAGCAAGCAGAGAAAAAAAGCTTCAGAGCATAAAAGTATGGATTTTCCTGTCTTACCAGAATCAGGAGCCAGGGAAGGAGGTTTGGGAAAAATGGGCAAGGGAAAACAATTTATAAAGACATAAGCTTAAATGTTCCGGTAATCCTGATTTAATACTTAGATCTTATATGCTATTTATACAATCAACATCCTTCCATTTTATCAGCTACAGTAACAGGAAACATCAATGGCATATGAAAGAAAGCTGCAAAAACATCTGTACTTGCTATTCAAAATTCTAATAAAAAAGAATGAAAACACAAAGAAACAAAAGAAACAGTTACTTTTTGCTCATGGTTTTTTAAGACTAGCATTAGGCTTTCAACAATAGTCACAATACATCTGAAGCACGGTTAGACAAACATGGGTAGCTGCATTTATGAATGCATCATTCCCCAACATTTCTGCAAAAATAAAACAAAATATAACTTTTCCAGTCATCCAAACGGACGTTAAAGGTTTTCCTATACTGGCAAATTACTTCTACGTTCTCTTAATGAATAGAACACCAAAAAGGACAAAAACATTCCCAGTAACTTTGTCCAAATATTTCATAATGCCAATCAGTCACGTTACAACTTCAGAAGCAGTTCTTAAATTTTAGTCTTCTAAAAGAAAACTAACACACCTTGACAAAACAATGAGTCTTTTACTTTATCCCCCAAAATACAAACCCTTCAAATATCTAGAGGTGGACTGTCTTATATGGCCTAATTTAGGAATGAAAAAGAACCCAAAACTAAGCCATCTTTCTAGTCTGCTCAAGATGATAGAAGTACTGAAGAACAATATGAGAACCTTCTATTTTTAATAATGCTTTTTAAACACCTACTCATCAATTCCATGCTTGCAGGCCATTGCTAATATGAAGTTATTAGATAAATAAAGCTATTTTAGAAAAGCTTCCAGAAATTATGCTAGTCTATATATGATCTCCTACTAATATTATACATTCTTAAACTTTGCTCTGGAATACAGTTAGTTACCACATAAGGAAAATACCCTGACAAAAAAGTTAGTATACAATTGCTGAAGAAAAAATTAGTATGTTCTTTAATGAAACCAAGAAGTGTTTTTGTTTGTTTGTTTTTCTTTTTTTTCTTTTCTTTTCTTTTTTTTTTTTTTTCTACAATTGTATCATTAAACACAGAGTAAAGCAGGCAAAGAGGAAATTAATTTCTAAGGAAAAAGTCCTGAAGGCATCATTCCCTGGGTGGCAACAGATGTGATTCACAACAGAGAAGTAGAGATTTTTCTTTTTTTTTTTTTTTTTTTCTTTGAGAAGCAGATGCAGGTCTTTCTGATCCTGTATTACTATACGGTAATTAGGACTAATACCAACAATCTAAAAAGGCCAAAACAAAAGAGCAAGAAAATACGTACAACAGAAGTATTAATAACTTCATCAGAAATTAAGAAGGTGAATAACCTTTCATAAAATATGAGTTCTTTGCTTGACCTATTTGATTAAATAGATAAAAAAAAGTCAGTGTAAATTCAAACAGATCTTTGGAAACCTTAAGGGAAATTCAGCCCAACACTCTTAATAATGAAACTGTTGACAACAATCCGGACACAAATATGCTTTCTATGAACCCTGGAAGAAATATAGCCTGGTAAGATCACAGAAGGAAAATTTAAAAACTCATGGTAAACACATACACGGAGTATCTCTGCTCACTCAGCTGCTCCACGTATGAACAAAGCCATAAACATAACCACCACAAAACCTCAAACCAAACTCCAGGATAACCTACAACCTGCTAAGAATGAGGATGAAGACAAAGAGCTGAGATTTGCTTATGTTTCCTGGGCTGAAGGTAACAGTACTCATATCATTGTTACGGTTATGAATAGCAGTAGCTATTTCCTACTGACAGCAGTATTTCAGAGCAACATCCATATTCATTGGATACGCAGTGGATTTTCAGTAGATGGGTGTCCAACAGAAGCCACAAAGTAAGGATTCCTTTGACTGGTCTACCTTGAGTGCATATCTTGAAGCTTCCTGTAATATCTCACCATAAAGTCCTTCTATTCCTAGTGTGTTCTACTCACACTGCAATCTTATTGGTAACTAAAATCGTAGAGGCAGAGAACAGGTAAGGGTAACTGCATCAATATGTACGCAAAGTGAAGTGAGGAGAGATTATTTCACCAGCATTTATTTTTTAATTACTCTCTGTGGTAGCTTATGTTGAACAGAAAAAGACTCAATAGAAGTATACCTTAAAAGATTAATTTTCAGAAATAATTAGTGAAATTCACTATTCTAATAGTCCTTTACATTAGGCACATTTAATGAAAATGCCTATATATATAAAAAATATAAAAAATAACCTCTAACAAGACTTTCCCAGAAAATAAAGAATCCCATCGCTCTATGCATCTGTTCAACTATTATATTTGTTAAGTATCTCATTTGGTCCAAACACCCGCTAAAATGTTAATTACAGAACTCAAATAAAAGTGTATGCATTAGTAAATAACTATGCTTGGAAGACTGTATGCATTTGTTATAGCTGAATACTCTGGAAGTTGTCATGAATGGCAGAAGGCTTGCTATCTCACATCCTAAGCAAAAAAAAGGTTCAAAAAATATTGCCAAATATCTTTATTTTTCTTTCAGGATTAGATTTTTTTTTTTTTTTTTAAACTGGAGAGGATAAGATATGCCCACCTGCCCTCGGAAAAAAATGGAAATAGCTCCCCCGTATAGCTGCCCCCCACACCCCATAACAGATGACGCCTTTCTGTCAAACTTATATGTGATTCAAGTCCAAACAACATGGCATTTTGGGTAATGGATGCTATAATTAAAATGTGAGTCCTAAAAAACCTGTTGTTTTAGTGGGTGTTTTTAGTAATGGCTTTGTTCTACAAGAAGATAAAAACTCCCTAACAAAGGAATTAATGTATTGCTTTAATAGGCTGCACCCTGAGTTAAGTTTTAAAATTTATGAGTTCTCTGCAGCATTGTTCTTTAAACAATGGCATTGTCAAATGCAACCAGTGAGAAGATTAAAGTTCTCCCAGCAGATTAAGTACAAATTATCTGTCCTCCTGTTTCAGCATCATTTGTTCATTTATCACATAACGTCTAGTATTTCTGGTCAGTGTCAATATGCTCTGCATCCTTGCAGTTAACAGATGTCTTCTCTTGTCGAATGAATTACTTTATGTTTCACGCACTGGTGGCCACAGATGTGTCACTATAGCAACATCATTAATTTCAGATCTTACCGGAAACATGCACTCCAATCAAACCTAATTATACCACATTGCTTTCTTGTCCCACAATAAGGAAACTATAATGCAATTATTGGGATACTTCATTTTCTATTCTACTGTGGCAAATGAGAGAGCCACTGTGATGGACGCTTCTTGTCAAAAAGCTTATTGATGAAGCACAAACCCAATTTACAATCATACAAAGAACTACCTTGCAATTATGTTAGCAAGGCAATGCTCCTTAAGACTCAACAGCTAATTCCCAATCATTTCCAGTGAAGTCTGGACCACAATATAGGATTTTTGCAGACTGTTTTCTGTATACCCTTTCATTTTCAATATTGAGAAAAATTTCACTTGTTTACATTTAAGTAGATGAGTCTTTTAGTCCTGCTTTTTAATAGCATCCACTTGGATGGACAACTACAAAACTGGCTCACTTCTTTCTCCTCTGAACAGCCAAGCCTTAAGTGGGCTTAAGAACAGAATCAACTGGTTTGTAAGATAATAACTGGAAATCGAAGTGAGAAAGTACTGAATCCAGCTCTCATGAACAGTGTATAATCACGCAATAGTGATTTTCAATTAACTGTACAGAATCTGTTCATTACCTAAAAGTATGTTTTACGTTTATGATAAAATGCAGAATAAGACCAAATATATTCGGGAAAGGAAACTGGAAGCAGCTACTGATACACTCAGGTAAAATGTACATTAGCTACATGTTTGCCTAGATGTAAAAAGTTTAAAAATTGCAGGGCATTTAATACTAATAAAATTGAGCAGTGCTTCGCATCATGGTCTGCAAGGCCATGGCCTGTTTTCTGAAGTTTGTCAACTCTGTTGGACTCCAGGCTTATTTTTACTTCAGCTTTCCACTAACACTTGAATAAAAGCACATAGGGTAAGACTGCTGTCTGTTAGTGCAAAACATTTGGTAACTACTGCCCTAGAATACTGCTTTTATATTCATTTTTACATCATTAACTTACAGATT
This sequence comes from Anseranas semipalmata, assembly GCA_013399115.1. Taxonomy (NCBI): domain Eukaryota; kingdom Metazoa; phylum Chordata; class Aves; order Anseriformes; family Anseranatidae; genus Anseranas; species Anseranas semipalmata. The sequence continues at coordinate 63,762 of VXAA01002566.1, forward strand.
CAGACCTCTCTCTAGAACTCAGTATACTTTAGTGCTCTGAAAAACCTTTGAGGCTGAATGCTAGCAATCTTCCAAACTATATGTAAACACATTTGCTGCTAAAGCCTTTTACCATTTGTCTATTTAGCCCCATTCAAGTATGCACTTTGAAAGGACAGAACACAAGTGCTTCTTAAAATTAAACAGAACTACTGTGATTGATGCAGCTTGAAAAAAATAAAACAATTAGAAAACTTCTCTTCGTATACACAAGTCTATGAAATGTTTTCTTTCAAAATTTTGTAAATGTATCAGTATTTTTGCTTTAAAAAACCCAGTCCCACTAAATTTAATGTTACTAGATTTTTTTTTTTTTTAAGAAGAGCGATTTTATTTTTAATTACTGTCGTATTAGGTTAACTGTATTAGCTGAGCTGTCTTTCTACAAGTAGAATTGAAGCTTTTTTTTTTTTT
>VXAA01002566.1:70665-85665 GCA_013399115.1 Anseranas semipalmata
TTTTTTTAAGTTTTCTCTGCTGATACTTTCAATAAGAGTCTCAGATCTGTGCTCTTGCTTGTTTCACTAGTACTTTTGGACTCATTTTTTTTTTTCTAAATTTTGTCTATTATGTTACCATATAAAAGAAAATGAAAGAATGTACACAGCACTTTACAAAAAATCCAGGCAATGTATGTAACTTTGAAAGAGGACTCAACTCCACTTCCACACATTTATGCTTAAATGCGCGGGAAAAAATGTGCAACAACCCCATATTACTATAGTGACTGCTGCACGTGAAGTTTTTAAAGAACAGCGTGCAACCTACATACAGATAATTAGATACTGTAATACAGGTAGAACTTAAAATCTCAGGAAGGTATCTGGAAAACAATTTAAGAGAATTATGTATAAAATTCTTACAGGCTGAAAATACAGTAGTGTAAAATACAAACAGAACTCATGTCAAACTTGAACACCTTGGCACAACAGCTGTGACATATGCAGTTTATAACAACAACTTTCCACTAAAAATGTTTATTTTCATGTTCATCGGGTCAGATGCTTTCTTTGATTAAGCCTCACAATGAGAACAATACTGAAGTCTAGTATGTTGATAACAATCATTTTAGAAAGTGAATATTTTTAGTGTATTTCAGACAAATTTGTCATTACTTACTGTAATATTATGACGTTAAAAACAATAAAGAAACTAAGAGCAGGTAGGACATGTTGCAAGATTAGAAAGAAAAAAGATCTACTGCAATAGACCTGTTAAAAAATAACTTTTTTTTTTTTTTTTAAACTGATGATGTGTTTTCTACATGCAGCATGAACATCAGACATTCTAAGAAAAGCACAACTTATGACCTAGCTTAGGCATCAGTACAGCACCATACCAGGCAGGGTAAGACTTGCTCTTAGTGTAAGAGACAGAAACCATAGCTGCTGTTGCATAAAGAACTCAAAATCAGTTTGTAAAATATCAGTTCCATATAGTGTTGCAGTCTCTTAAACAGACTGCATTATATATCATGATATGGTACAAAAGCTTACACACGTTTAGAAGGATTGCTTAAACTACGTTATAAGTAGCTCTTTAGCTCTTCCACAGCAGAGGTTTTGCATCATATGTAATATATTCTGTCTGTATATGTGAGACTGCATATACAGATACTCTCGTATCTATATGTTATACAGATTAGAGCTCCAACATGGACAGCACAAAGAACAATAAGATTGAAAGCAGCATAGCTGCTTACTGCTTTCAAGCACCACAATCCTGCACAGGTTTGAGTTCCCTGGACTCTTGGAATACACAGCAGTACACTGCATAAAACTGCCTTTTTCATATCTGTATGATCCAGGATTTGATTTAGCTATTAATGAATTCTGATACAAGACCTCCTATCAGTATTTTCCTCACACCCCACTGAAACCAGACTAACACACGAAGGATTTTCTTTAAATGTTCCTCTTGCAGACCTGGAAAAAAGCAGCTGTGAGACATCTTTACTCAAGTGCAAGGGAGCTCCCGTCCAGATGTTTGGGACAACTTATTTTTGCAGAATGGCTGTGTGTCCAGAAATCTTAGGGTGTTTGAAGGAAAGGACAAAAGACATTTCACCTTCTGTATACACCAAAACTAAAAGTCCTTCCTAAAAAGATGGCTGATTAGGCCCCTGCCAATCCAGCTTGTAACTGCTGCTAAACATAAAGCCAACAATAGACATTTTTACCACATTATTTCCACCACAGCTTTCATTAGATCCCCAGTCAATACCTTGTCACCTTACAGTACATCCTCTACAGTTCTTAAAAGCTAAGCAGAAGCACATTTGGCTACTGGATTCACAAGCCTGTGTGCAAGGCAGTAATTTCATTGAACACTGCTTGCTAAGCCAGAATTATCTTGGAAAAAAACTCTTGGTTGCCTTCTTGGGGTGGGTGGAAAAGACTTCCATAAATCACTTTTACTTTTAAGGTGCTGAAGAAGACCGCACAATGAATAACATCCCATCACATCGTGGTGGTGATCAAGTTTGGTGGTGCAGTACCATAAGCATGGCTAGCCTTTTCTTTCACATTGGCTGCTAATTCTGAACTTATCATGGCAGCTCAAGTGAGCTGATGAAGGAGATGTTACAACTAAATATCAGGGGAAAGGATAGAATTGCTTTACGGCAAGGCTCTCTAACAGCCTGATAATCTTTTTCCGCATCATACCAACAGACTGCCTGCATACACACACTGGGATTTTCAACCCTCTGGTTAAGAGGGGATATCCTGCATCCTCTACTCACTGAAATCTCTTCTACTCTCTCGTACTTAAAAATACAAATATTGGTAACTACCTCTGTGGCAGTTTTGTGTGTGTGTGTGTGTGTGTGTGTGCGTGTGTGTGTGTGTGTGTGATTAAAACTAAAAAACCCTGATCAAATTAGTAGCTGGAAACATTGAAATAAAAACTCCTTAGGACTTGCATGATTTGTATAAGAATTTTAAACGTGTATGGAACATGTATGCATTTCCACAGAAAAGGGAAATTAAACTATCCTGATAAAAATGTAAGCCTGATCTTAAAAAGTTAGAAAATTAAAAAGAACGCATATATAACCATAGTGATAGAGTTAAACAGTGTAGCTAGGTAAAAGACAGCATGACTGGGACAAAACTTAACCTTATCTTCCCCTGCCTGAAGGGACTTTTCATTAGCATGACTGTTTTTGCCCTCTGTCATTTGTCATTCAGAAAATACCCCCCCCCCCTTCCCTCCAAAAAACAAAAACTAAACAGGATATTACTATTCTGAAAACAAAAATGAACATCACAGGCCCAAGTACTTCCACAGCAGTATCACAAATGACAGCAGCATGGGCATACCAGAGGACAGGCACTTTCCCCCTCAGCTTGCTATGTGATAATTGTACTAGATGACAGACAAGATCTTGTAAACTACTGGAGAATGTATTTCAAACAGTGATTTTATTTAAAATCAAATATTAAATGTGATACTAGAGGAACCTATGATGTGCCTTAACACATCTCCAACTGGCTAGAGCCAACTAAGAAAGGCTTAAGAACCTTGAGGAAGGTGGGACACTCCAAGAAATTCCAGCAAATTTGAAAAAAAAAAAAATCAGTGAATGGGTGAAAATAATCCTAGAGAGGTTTATTTAGCTTTGGACAGTCTGTCAAAGACTTGCTATCTGTCCCCCTTTCCCAATAAATTTTAAGAATTCAAACAGATTAACTTTGTGTGGAAGCAAATTGTAGGGAGCCTCTCTAGACTATGCATCCTCCTTATGGGAAAAAGGAACATCAACACACAAGAAACACCAAGGTACACTATCAATATACTGTCATATTTAAGGGCAAAACATATCTGGAGGTGGGGGTGTTCAAAGTATCCTGTGCGTAATTGTTCTAGTGTACAACCCAGGAAGAGCTAGGCTAAACTTTCCATGTTCATTTACTACTACTACTTCTCCATTTTGCTCGATTCCTTCCTTGCATGCTGCTGAATGTGTACCTTGTCTTCCCAATTTTATTTATGACATTGCTTTTATAATTCTGAAGTCTTACATGTGCCACCACTCACAATTAAGGAACATTGCTCTATAGCAGTATTTAGAATGCAGCACGAACAAGTAGCTGGCCCCTAAAGGAAAAAAAAAAGTTCCTCTTTCCATTAGTTATAGGAGAGGCTGTACAGAGAGCAGTTAACCGTTTGCTAACGTTCACCCCCTTCTGGTGATCATCAAGAAACATACCTGGCTATGGAAAATGATTTTTATTGCATACCTGGATTTTCCTTGTCCTGCAATGCAAAAAACAAAAACAGCAGCCAAGAAGTTCCATGTTTAGAATCCTCCTGCATTCTCTAAAACCACCAATCAACAGATTTCATTCGTGAATGCAGATATGCTTTGACTTTACCATTCAATCCTAACCTCCCACATTCGTTCCTTTACCTGTGAAGAAAAGTTCATTATCTCCCCCCAACATAGCTATTTTAGAAATAATGAGAGGACAACACCTGGTGCTTCAGCATCATTAGTCTTGTAATTTTGATCTCCAAGAGTTTACACTCCAAATACAGTCATAAGAACAAGTCATTTCCATGCTTAACATTCAGAGGAAAGGAAGAGAAGTGCAGGTATATTTGAACAACAGCATGACTGGAGCTGTTTATTTTGCTGACAGTCTAGGAAATGACCACGTATATACACAATCTAATTTGAACAAAAATTAGTACAGGAGTAAACATTGAAAGTGGAAAAAAGTATTCTGTGCTAGATTCCTGTCTGATCTTCCATGGGGGTAACTATACGGTCCAAAGCACAACTAAATCAATTACATTCTCTTAATATTTCTGCTTTGTATATTATCTTCCAGATATAATTGAAAAATCGGATTAGGCCTATCCTAGAAATTATTTTTGCAAAAGAACTATTCCACAAGTTCACTAGGGCATGTAAATTACTTTCTTAAGAATTGAAAATGAGCTGCTCAAATGTTACTTGTTTTTGAGTAGCACGTATTGAACTGTCAATGTAAAGTCAAATTTATACCATTCATATGCTCTTAATTCTGTTGCATCCAGTAGCAAACACATACCTGTCTTATAACTATTTCAGTAAGTTTGGACTTCATGTGTTTAATATGGAAGAACACAGTGAACAACAACAAGCAATCCCTTATACTCTCAGCTCATTTTTTCCCATTCCTGTACATGTCTTTGATGATTAAGTGCATCTTTCACCAATATGCAAACTTTACCCATTACTTGAATGCAGCTCTTTTTACCTCTTCACATGGATAAGCTACTTATTCAGTAACTTGGAGGGTGGGAATGACAACACAACCCAAACAGCATCATCATACAAACAGTAAGCGAGTTATGAGAATGACACTATTTAGAAAGATATCACAAAATTGAAACATGGATGCGTAAATAAAACCAGGAGCCAGTCAAAGGAAGTGGAAACTGTTCTAAGAGAAGCAATTTCTGCAAGATCTCCACAAACCCCAGCAGATTTGCTGGAACCTTCTCCTACAACATCCCAATAGAATCTGCTCTTAAAACAGGCAAGTACTATAAAAGCACAAGTCCTTAAGACACTTACTGAGTACCATATTGGCCAAATATGACAGTTTGCTTTACATAGCCATACACACTTAAAAAATGTGAGCAAAGTAAGACAATTCATGTAAGCTTAAATACCTAATGAAATCCTCTTATTTAACTCCTTATACTACATGGATTTAAATGTTTTGCGCAAACCTGATGGGATAGGTCTTAAACCTATGTTCAATTTAAGCTACAGCTGCTAATTCTGTGGCTAGTCACTGGACTTACTGAAGTATCTCAAACTGAAGAGTTCCGAAGAACATCTAAAATTAACAGTCACCTTAATTTAAACACTGGATATTTTAACAGAAGAGAGTATTTCAATTTTGCAAATGCAATACCCACTCAAGAAGAAAAAATTAATTTCAGAGTCAGTGTTCTCACTTCTCTGTCCACATTAGACATCTTCTCTGTCCAATTAGACATTAGACATGGTTATACAGATGGATATTATTTCCTGTTCCAGTTTTATCTGCAGTTTGAATATACAGTATTCATGCTTAATGAATTAATTAATTCAGGACAAGTCTTTACTTGGTTACACCTGTAACCCGTCTTGCCACTGCAAAAGTGCACCTACACTATTCAGGCATTCAATTTAAATTAATCATTGTTGTAGTAAAAATAAAGTCAGCATTTTAACCAGAGAAATGGAACATTTTCACTATTTAAGGCATTAAAGAAATCAAATTCTAAAGTACACCTAACACTTCATTCAAATACACGTTTCCTAAAACCACATTCTCAAATATACCAAGATTGTATCCTTATTAATACATTTATGCTAGTAAAGGATTAGATATCCTGATTACTCCAGCAAGATGAACATTATACAAAAAAAACACAATAGTATTGTTTTCTGTATAGTGAACCTTCAAGAATCAGCAGATTTGTTGGCACCTTCTCCCTTCAGCTTCCTGATAAGATCAATTTCCTTCACAATGAGAAGCAAGTATAAATTTCAAGAAAGCCACATTCAGTGAAATTAGACATCTGTATTTCTCTTTCAGTCTTATACATACCTGATCGGGATGATATAGGAAAACAACAGGAGGAACCGGAAAAGGTTGCGATACCATGGGCCTACAAATCCTTGCAAGGTTACCATAACAACAGATAGTGCAACTAAAGCCAAAAACAGGGCCTTGGTCAATTGATTCAATTCCAGGTCCAGCAAGCCAACCTAAAGGAAGCAGTAAAAACCATGTTAGCCATAAGGTTTGCCTTTTTTTTTTTTNGCAGTGCAAACAATTAGCTACTACTGGTCTTTTTATTTTTACCTATTAAAAATCCATGCAGGTGTAACAATCAATTGCATTTTGATAACTGAATTGTTGTTCCCATGCTTGAATCTAATAGATGTCTCTTGGCTCCAAGACGATAACAATTCCCAGAATCAGTGTGAACTGTCCCAGCCAGGCCATTTGAATGCCTTTATATCTGACACATCCCTCCCCCCTATCCTCTGATCCAGTATAGGAACACCGGAGGGGAAGAAAAAAAGACAACTGAAGATGAACAAATAAGCAGGAACAATTTTCTTCTGTCATACATGCAGCAAAAATACTAGCACTGCATTTTATATTTATGGGGTGGCTACTGCTCGTTTACTGCTGGAAGATCTAAAATACAGCAGAATCAAGAATCAACAGACAAATGCAACTAACTGAGCATTGTCTTGTTCATACAACTAGCATACTGTAACTTGTAATTATACTCCCACACCAGTCTGTAAATGTGAACTAATCTCATAGAAATAATATTTAATTACATGAAACTTCTAAGGTTGCTCAGAGAAGTTGTGGATGCCCCATCCCTGGAAGTGGTTAAGGCCAGGCTGGATGGGGCTTTGAGCAACCTGGTCTAGTGGAAGGTGTCCCTGCCCATGGTGGGGGGTTGGAACTAGATGATCTTTAAAGTCCCTTCTAACCCAAACCATTCTACGATTCTATGAAACTTTCAGTTATTCAAAATAAGTTAAAAACAATCAAGTGGAATAACCATTTTCAAATCAAAATAGTAAAAACAGAGAGAAAATAGTAAAACAGAGCTTCAACTTTTCAGGAGTAAAAAGGTATTTAGTTTAGAAACACTCTAGCAAAAACATTAAGAGATGCTATCTTTCATCTCCTGTTTCTCATGAAAAAGTATTTTAAGCTATGTAACTAAGACTCTCACCATTTCAATAATGTATGCTGTAAGCTTAGTATTTATATTCCACTTTCAGGGATGTTCTTGTAAGTCAGTGAAATATGTGGGAAAATTTTGTCAGGAAGAGGTTTCTAGGCCCTGTCACAGTTGACTTTTTATCTCTAAGTCCTGCCAGTAAGGCCAGTAAAACATAACACTTCCTTAGATAACAGTCTGCAAAAGAACCATTTAAATATAGTTCTTAAAAATTTCAGCAATCTTGCTTATACATGGGCTGTCCCTTCCCTTGAGAACCAGGCAGCTGAAGACCACAGCGGCTGATTTATCAGCTGCATTTAAAAAGCAGCACAACGAGGACAAATATCTTGCAATTTCCGCTGCTTCAACTACTACATAGTTTATGCTTGAATTATTGAGAAAAATAGGTTTTTTGGATTAAAATGAAGAAAAATTAAGCCAGGGAAGTAGAGCATGTTTCAAAGCCCAGATCTTTTTGCGCTGACAAAGGCAGCCTAAGTTTCAGGCCTCACTGAGGATCAGATGAAGTCATTATTCATTCAGTCAGGGAAAAAAGACTCAATTACCTCAACCTAAAGATGCTATCAATGAATGCAAAGTGCATATTTTACTCTATTCATCCAAATCCCATTAAAAAGTGAAAGGAATGATTTAATCTGGCCTTCCAGAGTTGGTCTTTTTTTGTAATAAAATAAAGAATCACTGTCTTGCAATATGCATAACCACTACCTCACACTTTTTTCGTGCATCATAGTAGTGAATACTTTCCCCTAGCCCCCTCAATGTCCCCCCTGCTCCACTCCCTGTAAAAACCCCACCCCATAATAGAAAGGAATAAAGAGTTTCTTTGAAAAGAATGCCACTTTTTGGACAGAAACATTAAATATAGTCCACTGCACACTGATTCATTGCTAATTCAAAGCATTTGTACCTTTCTAATTGATGAAGACATAAATTTATGTTTGGTATCAACAAATATGTTTTTGGAGTGGTATTAAGAGAATAAAAAAACTTGATGAAAATTTTTCACACAATAAATCTCTTCCTGCAGAAGACTTATTTTGTTACTAGTGATGCTTTACCCTTTTTAATATAGATCATAGTATTGCCCATATACAATATTTTCATTTACGATAGCAAGTGAAAGCAATTGCAAAACCCTGCTTATGGTGGTTAACAAGAGAGGTTTTAATAGAAATGCATTCTCCATTTCTCAAAAAATTGTTATTAGAATGTACTAAAATATACTTAGTTTAATTCTGTACCTTTCCACTTAACTTCTGCAATCTAACTAATGAAATTATCAACACTATCGAATTATCCACACTTCATGTAGAAATTCACTTGTATTCTCTAAAATTCACCTGAATTTGGAAAAGTAGGCAAACTATATTGTCATTTTATCAAAGCATTTGTAACATACACTATCGAAAGTGATTTATTTCCTTCTGAAAATAATAAGAATTATGACAATATAAGAAACTGATGAGTTAAGAATTGCAGTAATTTCCACATTTATTGCTATTTCTCATATTAATAAAGCAATTTTTCTTCTACTTGTCATAATATTTGTTCTATTTGAAACAACTGCATTAACAAAATTAAACACCACTGGAAATTTTAATCTCAATGGGAAAATTTGTACATAATGTCTAAGACAACCACAACAGTTCTGCAAAGGGGCTGCTCTACAATAATGAACACAATAATTGCCTGTATAATCTAAAATGCTACTAATGGCAACAACTGCAAACCCATTTAGCTCCTCTTTAATTTATGTAGGAAGTTTTCGATAGCTAACGGTTCTCAGTAAAATAATGACTAATACCATCAGTAAAAAGTATGGCATTGTCTATGTGCACCAAAAGTAAAAAAACTGTTTTTAAAATACAGTATTTTGGAATCGGGGAATGATTAGAAGTCTAAGCTTCACATTTTGGACTACAATGTGTAAGTTACTGTCTTATAAGAAAAACCTTAATTTAATTAGCAAAGGTTGAAAGCAACAAAAAACCTTTTTGACTACTGAACTAGAACATGCACAGCAACATGGCTATTGCTGCCCTAGATGCTTAACTTTTATGAAAGGTTATCCTCTGAAGCTGTTATTATAGTAGCAGAACAATTCTAATATAAACAGTGTATTACTTGGAAATTTAGGAATATTTTTTTTATGCAACAATATTAGAACACAAACTTTGATAATTAAATGTGTAACAGTAAAGATTTCTCTAATAGTCTAGTGCAGTCATTTTTTTGATTACAGTTTAAAGTGCATTTGAAATAGTTACTCATAAATAGCTTTTTTTTTTTTTTTTTTAAACACACCCTACTTTAATACTATCAAAGTACTAAGGCCTTATCTTGACTTCCCTCCCCCAAACTCCTCCACAAAGGTAATTATACTTCAGTAATCAGTCTGGTTCTGCACTGACAAACACCATATTGACTACAATGAAATTTCACAGTATGTCCAAAACGGACTTTGGCTTTAATTTGCACTATAAACATAAAATTTTTCTTTACTATTCTTTATACATGCACTGAACTTAACTTTATTACACCTTGAATACTATTCAAATAGTATATTTTCATTAATTACAAATGTTACATATAGTCTAAAGTTATATCTAATGACTATAAAGACAAAGCAATTTAAAACTACTGAAATTCAAGTAAATTATCTTTTTTCTTTAGGCTGACAAAAACAAGCTTTGCCTAAGAAAAACAGATGGTTCATGGCACTTTTTCATTTTAAAAAAAATTGTATATAGACTAACATATACAGTTAGTTGCATATATCTGCAGCCCCGTGGCTTTTTTTTTTCTCTAATCTGTTAATTTTTTCTTACAGCCCCTAGAAATAACAGATTACTAACCTGTGCTAAAGGCTAAATAAAAAAACATCATTATCTGTTTACCTGAATCTTGGACATTAAAAATGTACATCACCTTTAGAGTTTGTAAATGTTTCTTTCCATTCTTTATTTCTGTGGGTACTCCTGTGATTCAAATTCTTGACAGCTCAACAATTCAGGTAACCACATTGGGCTAATGTAACTACCATTCATAATAACAAGTGAATTCAATTTTAGGAAGCATCTTTAATTCACTACACTCAAATAATGGTCTGACAAATATGTTTCTCTACAAGCCTGTCTTGATTAACATAAAAAAAATCTGAAACCTGCACATGGTTATGTTATACTTTTTAACCAACACCTTACTCATTCTTTTAAGCAGTAGATACAAAGTAGGAAAAGCAAAGAGAACATTGAAATACATAAAAATACATTTAATGAAAAATGTCACCTATACTTGCTTTTTCTCAGATCAGTTTTCAGATTTGAAATGATTTTCTCAATCATTTGTTTAGCTGTGAGAGCAACAATGACTAACCCTGAAAACATTTTTGAAGCACTAAAAACCTGTTACAAGTTTTATTCTTTTCAGAATTAGAGCAGTAATGGTGGTGGTTTGGTGGAGATTTTACTTGACTTAGTAAAGCTGAAATAAACTTCAGCTATTTAGTCCACTTGCGTGGTATACAAAAGTAAGAACCAGAAAATAATCCATTTGATTCCAATAACATTTTCTGTGTTTCCTTTGGCAAAAAGTACGTATTCTTCATGCTAGCTTTAATACAACTCAATGTCACTTTGACCAAACTAAACTATTTTGCATTATATTAAAACTGAAGGCTCATAGAACAAAGTTCATTACATTTTTAAATTACCATTCTGACTTTACTTGCTCTTACTTCAACAAGCTATTCATAACCACACATCTAAATTTGAGATAAACTAATCACTTATGTAGCCCTTGTGTAGTTAGTAATATCTACAATGCTACAAGAAAACCAAGACTCAAACACTTCCTTTTCTCTCTCTCTCTCTGCCTCCTTTAACTATCCATTTTATATTGCCTTTTCCAGACTCAGCATCACATAGTTTGGATACTCAAAGTGAAACTTCAAAGTCCTCTCCAGGTTTTCAGAGCATAGTGCTTAGCTCTCTCTAGCTCAGTCCACTACAATAAAAACTGCTAATGAGCTATATCCACAACTTTACTTAAATAGCAGACTCAGTTGCTTGAAGTCAGGCACTCATTTTGGCAAGTACTGGCCATGGATTTCATAAGATTTGTAAGTGTGCCTTCTTTTTCAAATGTGTCCAGATTTATCACCACACCAATGATTTACTATATCTGTAGTAAAACATTATGTTTCAAAAAAACAGAATGAGAAAAACTGAAGGTGACTCATTCTTAATATCTACTTGACTATAAACCCACTTCTCATCAACACAATTTGCTCTAGTTTAACACTATCCCAATGTCTCTAAATGTTCTTCAATCATATCTTTTTAAAATCAATTTTTATACATAATAATTAAGCCAAATAATTGATACTTGTTTTTTTTCAGTATTTTGCTCTAATTTGGCTGAAGGCTAAAAAGGAGATTTTTTGCAGTTAAAGAACTGCCATATATAATTCAGTCAGCAGAGGGTGCTCAAGATTGGCGCTAGCTACTGGTTTAAAAAGCTCAATTGGTAATTCAGTACCAAGCATAACACCGTACCTTTACAGGGCGACCTGTATTTCTATACAATCTTACTAGTCTAACAGTATTTATCTCGTTTAATCTGAAATGCTTAGTTGTTTCAAGAAGTATTTTAACAGTTCAGACTGTGAACTGAAACCATAACATTTCCTTCTGAGCAAAAAGTTATACTTCATATACCTTTGTACAGTCACAGACTACCATCTTCATGTACCAGTCGTCAGCTGCTGTGTGACCTCAACTTTGCTATGTATTTGTCACACACAAGAACGATTGATAAAAACATCCACAGAGGCTATTAAGAAACTGAAAAGGTTAATGGCTTCTTAAACTCTAGCATCCATATGCGGACTGTGCTGTATTAGTAACATACCATCCTCTATTACAAGCTATCAGTTGTAAATGTTTTTTGCAAGACCACCCATCAATTCAGAATAATTACATCAATAATCTAAGCTAACTAGTGATATTGGAGACTTCAACAACCAAAATCATTCATACAGTGAATCTGTTAATCATCCATTCGTCCATTTTTTTCCAATTTAAAAAAGGAAATCATCCACAATCCTCCTTACATCTAATCAAAATTAATAGGATATGGAATTGTGTGTGTGTTGGGGGGGGGGGGGGTCAAGATGCTTCATTTCACACTGGAACACAGTCTTGAGATTTATAATATAGTTCATATTTATGATAGTTCTTATTTATGATACAGTTCATCTGAAGCCTTTACAAATGGTTGTCATATTTTCTTTGATGTTGATCATCACCTACTTCAACTCAAGACTTTTCCAGTACAGTTTCATGTAATTAGTACTTTTAATGGTCAGAATACAGAATAAGCAGCTTTCCATGTTATATACTATTATTATTAAAATATACTCAGCGGAGATAGCTATTTTTCAAATCAGAGTAGATGAAAAACCAAGGATTTCTCTCACAGATGAGAATAATTAGCTTTGCGAAGTAACTTAAAAACTCACATGGGGGAGAACTGGTTCCAAAGTTTTTATTCCCTGTGTGTATATAGATCTATCTGTACATATAGATATATACATAAAAATTATCATGTATGTAATAAAAGTAAAGAAAATAGCTCAGTAACAGGTACTACTTCCTTTAAGAAAAATGATTATAAAAGGGACTTAAATAGAAACCGTCAATTGCATAAATTTTGGGAAATCTCAGTATATCTACACATCAAAACACACAGACCAGTTTAAAAATTACTTTTAATACAGAAAGCTGCACACATTTTGTAAATGGTATTAGAATCTTCTAGCTTTTTGAAAGACATTTGAAATTAAGCAAATGCTTAAAACGTGTCTAAAAAAATTCAGCATTTGCTCACTCAAAAAATAAGGTATTCATAACAACTCAGACTATCTAGATTATGGCATTAGCAGAGATTATTACAATTTTTGAAGAGTTCATCTTGAAACAGGCCTAGGGAAAGAAAGTCAGAGCTAAGGTTACTAAAACACACAGGGAAGTTTGTTCATTATGAACTCAAAGAACTTAAGCTAAGAACCCATGAAGTTTTAACTTGTTTCAAGCTCTTCTATTTCATTTTATCCCAAATCAACAGTAAGCTTAATAAAAGGCAGTTAAAAGTTGTTTTTTTTTTTGTCTTCCATCTTACTCAAGGTTAAATCGAGAAGTGCATTTGAAAATTTATTTCCCTTTAAATTACATATATTGTATTTCATTAATAATGATACCTTGCTATTTTGAAAGTTACAATTTATTTTCATGTTGGAAAAAACATGATCAGGAAACAGTGGCACACATGAAGTTGCTGTTTATTCCATAAAAATATATGGAAAAATCAGACCTGCAACCTTTCTTTGTGCAAGTATCACTGAAGTATCAGGGCTCCCCAGCACAATACAGACATGGCCCTGTTAGAGTGGGTCCAGAGGCATGCCACAAAGATGATCAGAGGGCTGGAATACCTTCCCTGCAAAGAAAGGCTCAGAGAGTTGGATTTTTTTTTTTTTTAGCCTAGAGATGAGAAAACTCCAGGGAAACATTACTGCAGCCTTTCAATATTGAAAGGCAGCTTTGTAAGAAAGATGGAGAGAGACTTTTTACAAGGGCCTGTAGTGATACGACAAAGGGCAATGGTTTTAAACTGAAAGAGGATAGATTTAGATTAGACATTAGGAAGAAATTCTTCACTGTGAGGGTGGTGAGGCACTCAAACAGGTTTCCCAAAGAAGTTGTGGATGTCCCCTCCCTGGAAGTGTTCAAGGCCAGGTCGGATGGGACTTTGGGCAGACTGATCTAGTGAGAGATGCCCCTCCCCATAGTAGGGGGGGGTTGGACTAAATCACAGAATGGCTTGGAAGAGACCTTAAAGATCATCTGGTTCCAACCCCCCTGCCATAGGCAGGGATGCCACCCACTAGATCAGGTTGCCCCTTGTCCTATCATTATCTACCTGAGTAAAGAGTCCCCCTCCATCCTTTACAAAAAAGACCCCTTTAAGTACTGAAAGGCTGCAATGAGGTCTCCCCAGAGCCTTCTCTTCTCCAGGCTGAACATCCCCAGCTCTCCCAGCCTTTCTTCATAAATGATCTGTAAGGTCTCCCTTTCCAACCCAAACCATTCTATGATTCTCAGTAACATGGTACAGACAACACATAGGTGATTAAAATGACTGAAGCATTCTGAAGATTCACCAATAAATGCAAATGAATAAAGAAAAGCTGAAGGAGGAATTAAATGAATCTCCATGGGCAGTATGCAGTAATTCTTTCTTTGGTGGCTGGAATCTCACTCTTTCTCAGCTGTGTATACCTTAACTCCATCACGAGATCTGTCTCAGCATAGGTCCAAAAGTTAACATAACACAACCACAATCACCTAGGTTTATTCCCACAGGAAATTAAGTTTAAATAAAAAATATGTAAACCACAAAGCATCCCAGAGTGCCTGAAAACCTTTAAGGATGCCATTCAAGAATGCAGAGAAAACTGTGAAAAGGAAGTTTGTAATTTAGGTTACTTCTCATGCCTAACGACTGGCTAACAGAATTACAGCTAAGAAAAAAAACACTTGAACTGCATCTAACTTTTGTCTCTGTCTGTTGCTATTCTTGAGTTTATAAATCTTGCTTGTATGAAAGCTGCCGAGAAATCTTTTAAAAAT
>VXAA01002566.1:88165-95756 GCA_013399115.1 Anseranas semipalmata
ACAGCCAAGGTACAAATAGGGGCACCTCATTCAAAAAGATTAATCCCTCAACCACATCCCTGAAACTGCAAATGGACACAGATTTGAATCAGGTTTTTTCTTTCTTTCTTTTTTTTTTTTATCTGCAGTTCCAGACAGAGGTTCCCTAACACTGAACATAGCTCTGCACTAGGCTAGTAGTTTACTGCATAAACTTCTCCTACCCCAACAAGCCAAGTTGATTTGAGTGTAAAGAAAGTAATGATACAGTAATATACAAAACAAGAATGCAAAGTTAGAATGAGCAGCAGCTACGCAACCAGAGAACCTTTGGGTTAACAGGACAGCAGGGAATTTCAATGGTGTATTTACAGAAGGTCAGTGAAATGCCTACTCAGCTGCTTGTGGGGAGTCTCTTCCCAACCATAAAAACATGAAGAAATCAACCATGCATTGACAAGTTGGAGCCAACAACTTGATAGCAGAGCACAACAGATACAAGTTGCACTGAAAGAAGTTGGAACAGGAACGTGACTATACTGGATAGGCTAGCCAGGAAGAAGCACATGGAAAATGCAGACAAAACTGAAGATGAGAACCAGGATCATGACCTTCACAGCATGGTTGCACAATGGGTGAAAATTAACCAAGACAGTATTTTTCAAGATCAACCAACTGTGACAGATGAAGAGTATTCTTTGGTAATTTCAGCTGTATCAAAGAATTAAACTTTCTTCACAAAGCTGCTGCATAGTCAGAGAGACAAGGATGAGTTTAAAATTTGTGGAGAGATGAGAAAAGAAATGGGTAGGTGGAACTACTAGATATATTATAGACAAGACAAATAAGATGGGGAAGCAAATCAAGCCAAGGGGGAAGGTACTGTCAGAAGAAAGGGATATGCAATATGAAGCAGAGAACTGGTGCTGGCAGTGTCACACTGAGAACAATGGAGCAGGCATATCATAGGCAATTAAAACACACAGTGAATCAAAAAATTGTCAATAGTTATTTCAAAAAAAAAAAAGGAATTAAACGCCCAACCACTTTCAAACAAACTAGAAAAAAAAGTGTTCTAAGTGATAGGAAGAAGAAAAAAAGCTTATCCCTCAAACCCTAAAGCATCAATAAGAATTTTATTTTCAGCTGAGTTGCACGTCATCCTTTGCTTTTATAAAACAAAATATTTGAGTAGATTCCTTGGAGACTATGAGATCAAGAAAAGATTCCACAAAGTCTCCAAATCATAAAAGAAATGAAACTGAATGCTGTTTTGTATAAATAGTGTTTTGGGATACGTTCCAAAAGGATATGATGGGAAGGGAATTAGCTTTAAGAATATGAATCACAGAATCGCAGAATGGTTGAGGTTGGAAGAGACCTCTGGAGGTCATCTGGTCCAACTCTCCTGCTCAAGCAGGGATCCCTAGAGCAGGTTGCCCAGGACTATGTCCAGATCACATGTCAATCATACAACAGGTATTAACATTCCCTCCATCCCTTTTTCTGTCATAGCTCTAGTATTCTCTGGACTTGCAAAACAGCATTCAATATAAAATTCATAAAAAGTATCCTTAAACATATAGCTTGGCCCTTTTAAAAATGCATTAGATGGATTATTATGCATACATATGTGAAGAGCAGTCCAAACTTTGCAAACTAGTCCACAATCTAAAACACATTATTTTCATCTGGTAAAAGCTTGAATGTTGATTTTAATGCTAAATCTATCCACCAGCTTACACTCTGAACTGAGGTAGAAAAGAAGGGAAAAGATCAAACTTGTTAAGAATATGACAAGCTTGTTACTTTAAGGGTACAACCAGAAGTAAATTATCTTAGTTATGATTACTATGTTAAGCCTATATCAAAATAAATACTATAAATCCTGATATAAAACTTTCCTTTCCCTTTCCCTCTAGATTTTCATCACTGTAGACTAAGATTTCAGGTCATGTGAATCATAATGGTTACTGAGCCTCTAGTACTTAGAAAATGACATTGAATTTCAATTGTATAGATTAAAAAGGTCCATATATGAAAATAAACAATGTCTTTCTGTACTTGCTCTAGATAAAGAGAAGGCTTCCCAGCTAAACAATAATGCTTGTAAAGCATCCAAATAAATGATGTGAAACAGACGCATGTCTATTTCAAGAATGCTAAGCCAACCATGTCTATGAAAGACACTAGCTTCTGACATTTCAGACAGTTATCCTTCACAATAACTTAAGAAAAAAACCAATGAATATACTTCGAACATACACAGAAGTCGATCTTTATATTCCTCCTCATATAATTCCCTTCAACAGCAGAAAAAAATGAGCTAATTCAGAAAATATGAAAAGAATTATTCAAGTTAATGGAAAAGTATGCAAAAAGTGAAATTATATACGTTTTTCTATTAATTGTTAAAATCATTATTATTAAGGTATTAGGCACCCCTGACTTTCTACAGTCTGTTTAGTCTCCAGATTTTAGAACTGTAAATTCTGTAAGCTGTAAAATCTGCATCTACATCTTTACTAAGGAAAGCATATAAAACAATTCCACAATTAGAGGTTTCAATTTTCAACAAAATACACTCAGTAAGAAGAAATGTACACAGAAAATCAGTAAACAACTGTGCTACATTACTGTTATAAAAAAGACACCTGAAACACAGAACATAACCCTAATGGAGAAAAACATGTAAATGGTATATTTCCACAACTCCAGTATTTTGGTTACCAACATTTTGGCTTACACTGCTGCCAGCATTATGAAGGCAGTGCAGTTCTAAGCGGTCAGATGAGTATCATCTGAGAGCCAGAGCCCATTTGCCCCTACCCTCTCCATCTCACAGCAGCTGCTTTTTGCCAATGGCATGATTAACTCTGAAAGGCAAAAAAACTGTAAGGATCAACACAAGTGAAAAAGCAAACTCCAGCAACTGATTAGCAGCAGTGGAGGCAACAGCTGAGAGGAAATGGCCATGGACTGCCTCTTAACAGCTCACTGGGACAATTAACAAGCCAACTTACACAGCAAACCTCCCTTTTGCATTACCTTCTGTAGAATGATAAAGTTTCAAATGGTTGATATATTTTACCAAAAATCCTTCATTGTAGCCTCATTTGCTACAGGTAAAATGCACTATTTCCGGTGAAGAAGCAACAAGTTATTGCTATTCCATAACTTGATCTACTTTTTAAAAGAGTTGCTTAGACTGTTTTGTGAGAGTAATCTGTTGTAGGGACTACTGTAGAAATAGTGTTACTCCACAACTGATCCTTCCTCAAACACTGGTGCGAAAAAAACTGAGCTGCTGACCCGAATTTTAACTTATTCACTACAACAACACAAAATGCAAACAGTTTTAAGTAAGAGTCTCCAAAATGGGAAGTGAAATATCTCAGAACATCATCAAGCAAGATTCTTGGTGAACACAATAAAAATATAGGACTCTAAGTCAGATATGGCTTATGGCTACTCATTTCCATTCTGGAACATATAATATTTTATCCTCCTGTATTCTTATCAATACATAACGAATTAAACATTGTAGGAATTTTACAGCCATGAATAAAGTCTTAGGCATAGTGAAATCAATGCACAAGTTTGCCACTAACTCTAAAATACATAGTAAGCCCAGAAGTTTACCCATAGTGATGTTAGAATTCTAACTACCAAAGAGCCATTCCCTTGCCTGTTCCCTCTCTTCCCCCCATTATTATTTTGTAAACAAAGATATCTAGCACCCCAGATGATCTCAGGAAAGTTAAATATATACACACACACACACTTGAAACAAGATTCCATTCAAAGCAGCTTTCAAAGTTTGGTACTAGTAACTGCATAATTTTAGAAGTTCAAATTTTCTAAGAGATCAAAACAGATGAAAGCCAACATAGGATGTTTTCTTCTGAGCTTGAGCCTATTACTTTTCACCTTAAAACTTTCTGAAGAATACTGGCTGCATTGCTTAATATACAGAGAAAAAAGATGATAGCTGGATTGCCAGATTTTTTTTTTTTTACTAGCTAAGAGCTACATGGTATCATTCAATGATAGTATCAACGATCAAAGATGCTCAAGTTTATGTTAAATTGCCATTACTGTTCTACAGTTATATAAAAATTTTGTTTAGAACTAAGTTATATACTGTTGCACAATTTGCCTTGCAGTAGGATTGTAAACAGAAAGTGATGCAGAAGTGTTGATTCAACATTCATGTTCCAAGTAGCACAGTACCATGAACAGTTTAAAAGACAACTGTTCATTTCATTACTTGAGCAGCAGCTAGGTTGACTGAAGCTGTAAAGCAATGCGCTGCACCATGCTGTATGCTCCACTACAAAATTATAGGTAGCCAGGAAAGATCTATCATGTGCCTTAGCATATCAATTGTATAATAATGTTTAATTGGTGTTTTCAGAACAAATTGGAAGTTAGTGAACAAGTTATTCTGGGACTTCAACCTGTGAACTGATAGCAGGTCACAACATGGAACAACTTATTCTCTATCCCAGTGATACAACAGCAAAGTAGATAGGCAAGAGATGATCTAATCATTTTCTGGGTGTGAAAGAAAATACATTAGGACCAGGTTTGTCCCAAGGCTACAGACATCATCACGCGCATGGAAATCCAACAGTAACAGTATTTCAGATATAGTACTGTTGTACTATAAAACAGATATAAGAAATGCAACCATAACAGTATTTCAGATATAACAACTTATAACACACTAAGTGGCATGAAAAGTGAAGTCCAATACTTTATACAGAGTCATTTACTTATTTTTTTTCTCTGATCTTGTGTGGGTTGGTTTCCCATTTATAGTATTACCATTTTATTACTTTCGGAATGTAAAGTAGAAGAGGATAAAAAATCCACAGCTAAAGGAGTTAGCAGGTGTTATAGCTAGACCTGCCTAAACATTTTCCAAATATCTCGGGAGTCTGGGGGGGGTCCTCACTGACTGGAAGTTAGCCAACATTATACTGACCCACAAGAAGGGCACCAAAGACAACCCAGGAAACTACAGACCTGTTAGTCTAACCTCAGTATGTGGCAAAATTATGGAGAAGATTATCCTGGGTGCTACTGAAAGGCATTCAAAGAACAAAGGAATTATCAGGCATAGTTAACATGGGTTCACCAAATGAAAGTCCTGCCTTACTAATTTGATATCCTGATACAATAAGGTCACCTCCTTAGTGGATGAAGGGAAGGCGGTAGATGCAATCTTTCTGGATTTTAGTAAGGCTTTTGATACCATCCCTCACAGCATCCTTCTGGACAAATTGTCTAACTGTGAATTGAACAGGAACATTCTACACTGTGTGATGAACTGGCTGAATGGTAGAGCTCAAACAGGCATAGTGAATGGGGCTACACATGGATGGCAGCTGGTCACTAGTGGTGTTCCCCAGGACTCAATTCTAGTTCAACATTTTTATCAATGATCTCCATGCAGGAGTGGAATGCATCCTTAGCAAGTCTGCTGATGATACTAAACTGGGAGGTGCTGTTGACTCCCTGGAGGGATGAGCGGCCTTGCAGAGGGATCTAGGTACACTGGAGCATTGGACAATCATCACTGGCATGAAGTTCAACAAAGGTAAATGCCACGTTCTGCACCTGGGACACAGTAATGCTGGTCACAAGTACAGACTGGGAGAAAAGTGGCTAGAGAACCACCCTGTAGAAAGGGATCTGGCGGTGCTGGTCGACAGTAGGCTCAATATGAGTCAGCAGCATGCCCTGGCAGCCAAGGTCTCCACAGTATAAAAAGGATGTTAAGATACTTGAAAGTATCCAGAGGACAGCAACAAAGCTGGAAGGCAAGTCCTATTGGAAGACACTTGGTTTGTCTAGTTTGGAGAAAAGGAGGTTAAGAGGTGACCTCATTGCTCTCTACAACTTCCTGAGGAGGGGAAACAGAAAGGAAAGTGCTGATCTCTTCTCCCGGGTAACCAATGATAGGACATCTGCGAACAGCAAGCACAAAGATGCGCCTGGTGAGGTACAGACTGGACATCAAGACTTTCAGTCCTCACTAAGACTTTGTTCTCTACTCTTAATATCTTTCATATCGTTTTAATATAGTGATATAAATGCAGTATCCTTCCAGTTTTCAATATATATAAATGGAAACTTCATTTCCACGATGTGGAACTATACTTTTTTCATACTAGTCATCTGATGATCAAAATCCGTGGTTCCACACCTTTGCTATTACAATTAATGGAGTTACTGGTAATGATAGTAGTAAGATATATTCTTTCTGGCTGAGAGTGAAAGTCTCAGAAATCTTGCTACTGGTTTGCCAAACATCACTGACAGTTTCCAAACATCAACATTGCTATGTTCTAATCCACATTTGCAATAACAAGGGTGGCTTCTCTGCCATTCAGCCATTCCTTTCCAATCTTTTTAGGAAAGATGTCTTTTGTCCTCCTCCTTATCTAACACTGTTCCATCCACCTCACCCAGACACTTTAGCCTTTAGGGGTGCACAGGCTGTTCAGTTGTCACTACAGAAACTGTTACACACTAAGTTTTCCCATCCTCTACTTCCTATCTTTTGCTACCTCCTTACCTTTTCTCACATGAGAGCACATTGAGACAAAAGCACTAATACTATATTTCATGCATTTCCTTTATGGCCTAATCCCAGCAATTCCCCCTTACTGTGATAGAAGGATTCTTGTACTTATCAGGAAGCTGGTGTTCAAGTACTTTCTTGGACTGAAGATCGGGGGAGAGGGGGCACAAAATCAGTTTGGGGACCACTTACAACCTGTAGGAGACAGCTTTCTCAATTTTATCCCATACAAAGAGGACTTTTATGACGATTAAGCACAGCAGCCCATAGTCCAATAAAAAGTGCCACACAAGCCCTTTTTTTCTTCTTATAAATCCTTGAAACTTGTCAT
The DNA here is from genome assembly GCA_013399115.1 of Anseranas semipalmata. NCBI lineage: Eukaryota > Metazoa > Chordata > Aves > Anseriformes > Anseranatidae > Anseranas > Anseranas semipalmata. The sequence continues at coordinate 95,068 of VXAA01002566.1, forward strand.
TAAGAGCCACATAACACTTTTTAAAGAAGGTTCTGCTTTTATGTTTGTCCCTACATGCATACAACCATAGCAAGACTATGAACAATATTAAATTCCTAAATTAATAATTAAAACATGCAAATAAAGTTCCTGGGCCAACAGTGTAGCAGTGGAACAAAGTCACTGTGTTTCTAAGGCTCTTCTGAAGCTCTCCAGGTAACAGCAAACTCTTGTTTGTATCATCTGACAGGGGATTTCATGGGGCACTTCCTTCCCTCAGTTATCAAAATTCATGATGTGATTCTACTTCTGTAATGGAGAAGACTGATAGCATAATACAAAGAAGGTACTACTGTTAACATGAACAGAAATGGAGGTCTGGCTCACAAATGTCCGTCTTTGACGTGGAACAGATAAGAATGGCTTACTAATTCAATTACAATATGTGGGACAACCAAATTTCAACATTCAAGAAGTGTGTCATGGCAGAAGCAGCACATATTTTGAGTATTGAAAATGCTATGCTGAATGAGTAAAAATTGGTGAATTGGTATCAATTTCTGGGTACAGATGAATCTGCTCCAGACGCTCTATTACACTTCAAATAAAAAAGTGGGGAGATGCCGTTTTAGGAAATATCTTCCAGAAATTATTCTGATAAAATGGAGGAAGAGATGAGGACAAGAGTAGAGAAGCTTTTTTTTTTTTTT
>VXAA01002567.1:0-14810 GCA_013399115.1 Anseranas semipalmata
GGCTCAGGGGAGACCCTATTGCTTTCTACCACCACCTGAAAGGAAGTTGTGGGGGTCAGCCTCTCCTCGCAGATAACTAGCGGTAGGACAAGGGGGATTGGCCTCAAGTTGCACCAGGGGAGGTTCAGGTTGGAAATTAGGAGAAATTTATTCTCAGAAAGAGTGGTTAGGCATTGGAATGGGTTGCCCAGGGAGGGTGGTGGAGTCACCCTCCCTGGGGTTGTTTAAGGAAAGGTTGAATGTTGTACTTAGGGACATGGTTTAGTGGTTAATATTGGTGGTAGGGGGACGGTTGGACTAGATGATCTTGAAGGTCTTTTCCAACCTTAATGATTCTATGATTTGTTGACACAGCACACTGTTGCTTTGTGGCACAATTTGTACAAGGGGAAATTAGATGATAAATAATATTTGACTTTGATTTAATTTGCATAAAGCATAATATTGTGTTTTTCCTTCCTTCATTTATTATATCTAATCTCATCTCATTCATCCCAAACTTTCAGCATTTCTTTAGTTTCCCCTGCATGCTATTTAAACAGAGTGAGTTAATAAAGAATGCAGGGACTAGTAGATGAGTTAAAATAAATTGTTATATTCATGGCAGAAAAGAAACAAAAATCTTCCTGTTAGTGTACACCTAGTAAAAAATGCATGTCGTCAAGAAATAAGTGTAAATGGATTAAGTAAAAGTTAAGATGGGTTTAAAGAAATTGAGAGTGAATTTGATTTACTATCATCAATCAATTGTTGTAGGTATAGTGCATCTGATATAGAAGGGAAGATTAAAGAGTAAAGCGAAGAAGAATATACAATGTGATGATAGAAATGTATGTAGTAAATATTGGAAAATACGCCAGCGCTCAGATAAATAATATTGTTTTTCCTAATTACATAAGATGCAAAAGATTTTAAGAAAGGAGGAATATCTTTAAAATAATGAAAAAAGTAAATAATAGCCCAGAGGTGTAGACCTTGCTTTAAAAATATTTTTTTTTTTTCATGAATTTGGAATTCAAAAAAAAATAATGCAAAGGAAGAGATCCTGGAAGCAATGTTGGAATCATAGAATCATAGGATGTTTTGGGTTGAAAGGGACCTTAAAGATCATCTAGTTCCAACTCCCCTGCTGTGAACAGGGACACCTTCCAATAGATCAGATTGCTCAAAGATGTGCCTTTGGTGAAGCATAAAGAATGTAAAGGAAAACAAAGAAAAGAAAGAATTTAAGGGAAAATTTGCATCATAGGTTGATTAATAAATTACAATTAATTAGAATTAGTGAAAACTACTATGTCAGGTTGTGTTTGAAAACTGCCAAAGGGTGTTGCTAATGGATAGTGGTGTAAATACGATCCCATTTCAAAAGCTCATGGCTCTCATCTTCAGCCCATCCTGATGAAGACAGAATTACAATGAAGGTGTTATGTGTATTTTTTAAACAATTCCGGGTCAGAGAAACATGGCAATTGCCTCATGTTTTAGGAATAGATTGAGTTATAGGAATAAGATTTCTTTCTTAGGAGCTAGCAATAAAAAAAAAAAAAAAAAAGCAAAATTTCAGCCTCATCAAATATATGCAGGACCCCTTAGTTCATGGAGAATACTTACCCCATATCCTTATCCCCCTTCTCATTATAAAGCCAAACCCTGGTTTCCTTACAATAAAAAAGGAAATCTTATGTGAGAAGACAGTTTTTGAAGAGAAAGGACCAGCAATTTATTTTATCATTTATAATATTTAAAGTCCTGTTTTTAGTCTGGATTAATCTAAGTTGCCTGTTAAAATTCAAATGTCTTACTACCTAGAAATTCAGAGGTTCTGAATTTCTGTTGCTGGTAGATCTCAGCTCACAGAGTTATCTGCAGGCATTCCACTTCTATCAGCAAGGCCTGGATAAATATGTTGAAAGATGATAAAATGAGTTGAAGCATTTTGTGAGAGCTGTGATTGTGTGGTGAGGTGACCCGAGCAAAACCAAGAACCGATGGCAATGATTGCCTCTACCTGAAAGTCATACTTACTGTTAAAGTGAAAATAAGAATGTATACTTGAAAAAAATCATGATATCTCACTTCAGCTGTATGGGGTATCTTGGGTCAACAGTGTTATATGGGTGTCTGCTCACCACAGGAATGCTCAGAAGTTAAAAGACATAAAAGTGGATCTGTGAGGTTAAAGGAGGAAGATGTGTTCATAGTATAGTGAATAGAGTGGTGGGCTGTAAAAGTTAGGTTTGCAGCTTTTTGTATGAAGTAGGCCAAGCATTATGTCTGTACAGGCTGCTGTGGTCCATATGTAGAGTTTATCGACAAAACAAATGCGTGTAATAGGTAGATTGTGTGCACATTCTATCAGAAAGTTAAGATATTTTGTTCTAAACCTTCATAATGTACTTTTTTTGGTGATCATGGCAGTGATAAAGGACAGAAAACATAATCACCAGCCTTTCTTTGAAAGGAATTTCTTTATTCTTTTGGGACCATTTCAACACTGCAGTTTTGTTTTATTTCATTATTTTCATTTTTATTTTCATTGAATAATTTCTAATAGTCAATTTTAATTTCAACAGACCTTTATTGGCAGTTTCAAAGGAGTTCTACAGAACAAAACAGAATATCCTTGGTTGGAAGGGATCCACAAGGATCACTGAGTCCAACTCCTGGCTCCACACAGGACTACATAAAAATTAAACCATGTGTCTGAGAGCATTGTCCAAACACTTCTTGAACTCCAACAGGCTTGGTGCTGTGACCACCTCCCTGGGGAGCCTGTGCCAGTGACCAACCACCCTCTTGGTGAAGAACCTTTTCCCAATATCCAGCCTGAACCTCCCCTAATGCAACTTCACACCATTCCCTCGGATCCTGTCGCTGTCACCAGGGAGCAGAGATCAGCGCCTGCCCCTCCGCTCCCCTTGTGAGGAAGCTACAGGCCGCCATGGGGCCTCCCCTCAGCCTCCTCTTCTCTGGGCTGAACAAAGCAAGTGACCTCAGCTGCTCCTCATAAGTCTTCCCTCTAGATCTTTCACCATCTTTGTTGTCCTCCTTTGGACACACTCTGACAGTTTTATGTCCTTCTTATGTCCCTTTTGTCTGACAGGGCACACTGTTGACTCATATTCAACTTACTGTCAACCAGAACCCCCAGATGTCTTTCCATGGGGCTGCCCTCCAGCCTCTCATCCTCCAGCCTGTACATATATTCAGGATTGCCCCATGCCAAGTGCAGAACCCAACACTTGCTCTTGTTAAATTTCATACAGCTGGTGATTGCCCAGCCCTCTAATTTGTCAAGATCTCTCTGCAAGGTGTCTCTACCATCAAGGGAGTCGACAGATCCTCCTGATTTAGTATCATTTGCAAACTTAGTGTGCATTCAAGTCCCGCATCCACATCATTTATAAAAACATTGAAGAGAACTGGCCCTAAAATAGAGACCTGGGGAACCCCACTAGTGACTGGCCACCAGCCTGATGTAACCCCATTTAATATAACCCTTTGAGTTTGACCTTCCAGCCAGTTGTTCACCCACTGTATTAGGTACTTATCTAGCTGTATGCTGAACATTTTTTTTTTTCCAGAAGGGTACTGTAAAAGACAGTACTGAAAGCTTTGCTAAAATTCAAAAAAAAATCACATCTACTTGCTTCCTTTCGTCATATAGATGTAAAGTAAATGTAATGTACTGGGATTCCTGCACATCTCTATTCCTATTCTTTCTGTAGACTTCGTCACAGTCACTGTTATTACCATTTCAGAATGTTTGGAATTTACAGTAACTTGGCTAGTGAGAGAAGTCATGATGATCAGCTATGTCCTAGTCTTAAGTGACTTATAGACATCTGTGTAAACAGAAACATGTGAGGGGAGACAAGCTGTTAATTTCCTTCACCACCCATACCTCTTTTGACCATTTCTAGTTCAGTGGTTAAGGTATTAGAGATTTTTGTTACGTAACTACAGAAGACTGTTTTTCCTTTTTGCATGTTATTTGCTACCATTTATACAAAGTACAGACACCATTTTCATGAAAGGCCACACATTTTGCCTTGACTACTGTCTGTTTCTCCAGCACATAAAGTAATGGCACATCAATTTATACCAGTGACAGCTATTTGCCAAGAGAGATAGTGGAGTCTCTTTCCTTGGATATATTTAAAAGGCATCTGGACATGTTCCAGGGCAACCTGCTCTAGATAGCCCTGCTTGAGCAGGGGGGTTGGACCAGATGAGCTGCAGAGGTCCCTTCCAACCTCAGCCATTCTGCGATTCTGTGATTCTTTGAGTTCTCTGTTCTCTCCATCTCACCAATCTTAGGCATATTAATAAACATTTTTTTTTTTTTTTTTGTCTCAGTGCATGAAATGCTGATTCACTCAGGCATGGAAGGATGCAGGTTGAGAGTTGCATGTCAAGGTCTTGGATTACATGATTAAAAGGCAACGCAGCACACCTTTGTGTAGGTCTTGTGGAGATGGGGCACTAGGAAGTAATCAGGGAGAGCACAACTTCTGCTGGGTCTCTTTTGGGTGGAAGACACTATGAAAGGTATAGCTCTGCCTTTAGTGCACTACCTTTAGAAAAGATTGCCAACTTCAAGGAAAGTTATTTTGCATGGTCAGGACAATCTTTGTTCAAACATCCTTAGAGCTTGTACATCAAATTTGCCCATAAGGCACACTAAATTAAAGAGCATGCTTAGCAAGTATGAGCAAAGTCAACCTTTCAAGAGAAAAAGGCTGACAGAAAAATTCAGTAATGCTTTTGCTTTATTGTATTAGGATATCAGCAAAAGATTGAAGGAAATTAAAGATGATCATGAAAATAATGGATATTTATCATGCTGTGGTTCATTGTCCCAAAGGGAATGATAGAGTCTCAACCTCTTAGCAAATCCTAAGTCAGAGTGAACAAAACATTTGAAAATCTATTAGCTGAAGCTTAGCTGAAGTAACTGTTAGATGAATGAAATGAAAGAATCTACAATAGTGAATCTTTTATCTCATTTACTTCCAATAATTTTGGTAGAGGAGTCAGCAGAGAGGTGTGCTGGGATGAGGAAGTAAGAAGAAGTGATGAGGGAAAAGAAAAGTTTAAGATAAATCAATTTAAATCCAAATATATAGAAGAAATGCAAATAACTAGGAAGCAGAAAGATTTCTATAATCCTTTCACACATGACATGGAAAATGAGAAAGAAAGGTAACAGTAAGAAAAAAGACAGAAGAAATAGGAGTAGGAAATAAAACTCTATGCATAAGAGGATTTCAAATTAGCAGAGTTAAAGTAATGGCAGAATGGCTGAAAGAAAAGGAAAGAAAGAAGGAAGGAAGGAAGGAAGGAAGGAAGGAAGGAAGGAAGGAAGGAAGGAAGGAAGGAAGGAAGGAAGGAAGGAAGAATAATGAATAGAACAGTATGAGAAGACAGCTGTAACAAAAACATGAAAGATGGAGTTAGCAGAAAATAATCAGCTATTAAAAACAAGCCTCTTGGATAAACACAGAGAGAAAACAGAAGTTTCATATTTTATTGCCACTGACTGCAGGAAAGAAGTTATTTTGATAATATAAGACACAACAAGTGTTGTGGTTTAACCCGGCAGAGTGTTAAGCAGCCCACAGCCATTCGCTCACTCCTCCCCAGGCGGATGAGGGAGACAATCAGAAAAAAAGTAAAACTCGTGGGTTGATATAGTTTAATAGGACAGAAAAGGAAGGGATAATAATAATAATAATAATAAAAGAATATACAAAATAAATGATGCACAATGCAATTGATGTATCTGCCAACCAATGCCCAGCCACTCCCTGAGCAGCAGCCAACTTCTTCAGTTTTATTGTTCAGCATGACGTCATATGGTATTGATGGCCTCTTTGGCCAGTTTGGGTCAGCTGTCCTGGCTGTGTCCCCTCCCAGCTTCTTGTGTACCCCCAGCCTCTCCACTGGCAGGGCAGCATGAGAAGCTGAAAAGTCCTTGACTCAGTGTAAGCACTGCTCAGCAGCAGCTAAAACAATGCATAATCAACATTATTCTCATCCTAAATCCAAAATACAGCACCATACCAGCTACTATGAAGAAAAGTAACTCTATCCCAGCCAAAACCAGGACAAGAAGTGACGTGTAATACCCTCTGATCCCTACACACTGAGCCAGCCTCACAAGGCAATTGATTATATCCTAACAATAACTAGTAAACTAAAATGGGTTTTCACTACCACCAAATTAAAAGTTTATTTCTAGTGTTTATATTTATCAGGGTTAGGAAAGCTTCAATAGATTCCTTTGCTAATAAATGTGGCTCTGAAAATTAGCCCTTATTTCACCCTCTCCTTCTTTCCACAGAATTTTATTATTGCCAGAATTATTTTTAAGTAATTAAATCTTTATAGTTAATCTTTGTATAATCACATATTTACTTTCAGCTTGCTCAAAGTTACAGGACTGAGAGCTACCTTTAGCAGTTGAGTCTTTTACTCTGTTCTTCTCTCCCCCACTGGGAAGGGAGATGAGAGAAATGAATTTTCCAAACCCTGTAGAATAGGACTATTCTGAATAAACCATATACTAAGGCATTAATGATAGCTTGTATACAGGAAACAATAGCAAATGTTTTCTAGATATATCAGTGCTTAAGTACACATTGGAATAGTAAAGCAAATAAACTGGAATGCCTTACAAACTTAAATCTAAAATATAACAAATTATTGGACTTATTATTCACAGTTTGACCATGTAAGCTACTAGCCAAACACATTGTGAACTATTGCTCAGGTCACTACCATTTTCCTACTGTGTACATTGCAAATAGTTAATTTTTCCATTCTTGTGGCTCCATTGACAAATATCATGAGGTTTACTCTTGTGGTGGGTTCACACTGATGAGTAGCTAAGCTCCACCATGCTGCTCTCTCATATTCCCTCCTCAAAAGAACAGGGGGAGAAAATGCAATGAAAAAAGGCTCGTGGGTTAAATAAGGAGATCACTCAACAAGGAGATCACTGAACAATTACTGTTGTGGGCAAAAGAGACTCAGCATAAGTGACGTTAATATAATGTGTTGCCTATTGCTAACAGTCTAGAGCACTGAGAACTAAAAGCAAACTAAAACAAGCTTACGCCATCTGCCCTCTTCTACCTCCTCCCCCCGAGTGGTGCAGGGGAACAGGGAATGGGGGCTGCGGTCAGTCCCTAACGCTGCGTCTCCACCGCTCCTTCATGGTCACTCTTTGCCCCTGCTCCACGTGGGGTCCCTCCCACGGGATGCCGTCCTTCCCGAGCTGATCCTGCGTGGGCTTCCCACAGGCTGCAGCTCTTCCAGAACTGCTCCCATATGGGTCCGTACCACGGGGTCCATCCCTCAGGACCAAACTGCTCCAACATGGCTCCCCCACGGGCGGCAGCTCCCGCCAGATCCCCTGCTCCTGCGGGGGCTCCTCTCCACGGGCTGCAGCTCCGGCCCGGGGCCTGNGCTCAGGTCTGGCTAGTGGCGGGTCCCTTTTGGAGCTGGCTGGAAATGGCTTTTATCTAACACGGGGCAGTTTCTGGACTCTTCTCATAGAGGCCATCCCTGCAGTCCCGCTGCTACCAAAACTTTTCTGTGTAAACATTATACAACTTTCCATTAAGGTATTCTGTAAAGAGGTCTATGTTACATTATTAAGATCCTGAAGGACCTTACTCTCCTCAAACCAAATGTAAAGTTGAGATCTCACTCAGAAATGACAGCAGACATTGAGGATCTAGAACCTCTAACTAAGGACCTTCTCTGTTTTCTCCTGTCTTTTCCGCAACGGGCAGGTATTGGCTCGGTCCTACTCCTCTGTGTGGAGCAGCTGCCTGAGCAGAAGAATTTTTCAAGAGAAAGAACTTTGTCCAGATGATGACAGGATGTTACAAAAGTCTATCTTCAAATGTCAGCATTCTTTATTTCTGGTGAAGAGTTTAAAGAAGCTGTGTAATGATTAGACAGAGCTTGTTAAACCTAGGATGCCTGTTGGATTCATATAGAATCATAGAATCACCTAGGTTGGAAAAGATCTTCAAGACCATCAAGTTATGTGTGCTCCTTTCTCATGCTTTTCTACAGATTGGTGTCACATTTTCCTCAGGAAATGAAATAGCTGAATAAATGGAGCTTGTCTGTACAGTGCAACATTTGGTAAGTTTGGGCTAATCAGTCTTGCTTTATAGTTTTGAGTAGATTTCTGCAAGCAGTAGATTTCATTGAAATGTAGGGATTTCAAGAGATCTGGTCTTCTGCTCTGAGCCAGATCAAGAGTATCTAGACCATCTAGACTAGATACCAGTGTATCTCTGACAGATATTTATTAAATATATTCCTTGACTCCAAAGGCAGAGGTATCATAACATACCTAAGCACCCGGTACTTCCTCCTTGTATATAAATGAAAGCTGAAAATGGCAAAGAAAGCTATATACTGCTTCAGATTGCTGCAGAAAAGATATGTTCCCCCCTCCCCCCCTTTAGCATTTTTTCTCTATTTCTTTCTCCTAACAGAATTTAAAAATAAAATCTAAGAGAAAGAAGAAAAGAGAAAAAATGTCAAAACAAAAAATGTCATGGTATTATATGAATGTGATGGAAGTAGAATGGTCCCAGGGAACAATCAACAGCAATTTACACTTTGCAAATTAAGTAAACAAACAATGCTTCCAAATTACAGTGCTGTGAATGTCAGAAAAAGGCTATGAAGACTATTAGGAAAACATTTCAGATTTACTCAGTTACTCAGGTTTATTATATGCCAGTTAGGAAGAATATAAATCATCTTATCTCAATACTCTAAATTTTTTGAATACTTAAATTTTGTCATCTTTAAACTGCTGCAATAATTGTATAGCAATGAATATGCTGCTTTGTTAAAAATAGAATATAATCATATGAACAGAATAGGAAATGCTTGACATTGAAATAATCCATGAAATTCAATCCAACTTTTTTTTACTTTTCTGGCATTTTAAATTCTTATTAAAAAGCATGCTTTTTTTTCCTGCATGTCTACATGAATATAAAGTTTGACTTTTCAATAAGACCAGGCTGTTGGCAAGATAAAGGACTATTTTTGTTTGATCCACTGTTCCCGTTCGTAAATATTGGACCACATTTACAAGGTAGTGTGGTTTAAAAAAAGTTAGCTCTGTTGTTGACCTTTATGGCCTAAAGGAGTTACACTAATTTGATTCAGAGAAAATCTGTCTTTTGTGTTTTGAGGTCCAAGACTTCACCTTCATTGTTCCAACTGATTATAGGAATTAAGAAGAGCTGTAACTTTTAAGTAACGAGGACCAAGCCTCTTGAAAGCTTTGTCTGTCAATGAATTCTTGAGATGTACTTACTGAAGAGTTTTGTGAGAGAGGTGAAGTTCATTGAGGCATCTTAATAATTTATTTATAGAAATCAGACTTAGAGCAAAATGGAGGAAAAAATAGATTATACATCAACTGTGTTGAGTTTTCTCATACATTTTGCATGCAGGCACGTTTATTCATAACTTTTACTGGTGATGCTACAATTCATGTAATAATAAAGACGATGCAATAGAAAATTCACCTTCATTTGAGTCAAGGGAGAAGAACTGGTTTTTTTGTTTGTTTGTTTGTTTGTTTTTTACAATATGAAGTAAAAACCTTGTTAGCATTTTCTTCTTCTATTATTTTGTTCCCTGAAGGAAAATATTTAAGTAAATTTAAACTCTTCCTGTTCTTTGTCAGCTGGCAGGTCTATAATGCAATAGCATAGGTGTTCATGTAGTGTAATCTTTGAAATATACCAGTCTGAGCAGAAAAACCTATGCAGAAATTAGGAGTGGGTCAAAAAGAGGGAAGAAAAAGCAAAGACAAAGATACAGTAGAAATCCAGGAGGATTAGAAACTTCCATTTCAGAACAGAAAAAAACACCCTTGGTGGTGTTTCCTTTGTCAATTGTCCTACACTTTCACACTTCCACTTCCTGTCCCATTGTAAAGTTTTATGTCTTCCCTGGGTAATTTCATAACTTTTAAAACTTTCTTAGCTTGGAGTAGCTAACTTTATTTCTGTGACAGATCATTCTTATGGACTAGCTTTCAGCACTGCTGACCTAGGAGTGTCCTGGAGCTAAGGCTGTGGGTATAGTACAGGACTGTTTCATATACAGGTCACTTCTGCCTGTGTCAGCCTCTCTCAAAACACAAACTGCACAGGGCACTCTGTGGGCTGCAGGTGTGGTAGAACAGAATGATGAAAGGGAGAGCAAAGAGGTCCTTTCAACATTTGTCAGAGTGGCCTCACATGTACAGAGAACATCTGTAGAATAATCTCAGAGGAAGAAATTTATATGTAACTGAAACCAAGGACTATTTGAAAGGGAGACCTACTGACATTACATCACCTTCAATTAAAAAAAATTATGCATAGGTGGTAAGTAAGACCACCCATGGCACTATATGTCTCATCTTCTCTTAATCCTGAAAGTGAAGTTATATTGTATGACAATGGAGATGGATGAGATTTTTTGTCATGAATTTGTCAGAAGAGACCTGAAGTTTAAAGTGTTTGTTTGGTCTGTAAAGAGAATAAAGCAGTTTACAAGAAGAAAGGGAAAAAGATATTTCAAAACTATGTGCCTAGATCTGATGTTGCTTCCTCCTTTCTTTCAGAGTTAAAGGTTAATGTGAAAATTCACCCTCAATAAGGAAAGTGGAAAGTTCTAAATAAGCACAGTTTAAAATAGTCAATAGCCAAAAGGAGATACAAACAGGGGAAAAAAATCTTGGAATGTCACTATGCTTTTGATTTTTTATTAATGTGACTCTTTACCTGCTATACTGTCTCTAAAAACACTTTGAAGAACATGCTTAATTACTGCACAACTATGTTTTTTTTTTCCAAAATTATTTGTTATTTTTTATTTATTTTAATTTATTACATTAAATTATTTATTAATTTATTTCCTTTTAATTTAATTAATTAATTTCTTATAATTTTTATTAATTCATGTATTAATTATTTATTTTTAATTTATTTTAATTTATTAATTTTTTTTCTTTCAAACAAATTTTTTCCAATGTGATGCAAACTGTAGAGATTGAAAATATGTAATATTTATGCTTCTTTACAAACAGGTCAGATTCTGATGGAGACGACTTGATTTCTACATGAAATCAAGTGATACAGTGAAATGAAACCTCCAGTGATTCTGTGATTCTGTGATATCAGCCCAACCTCCCTGTGATGCAATACAAGCAACTTCTTCCTTAAACAAAACCAAAACAAAACAAAGCAAAAAAACTTTATCTGATAGTTGCTTCTTAATTTCAAAAATATCTTACATGTTTTCATAAACAAACACCTCATTCACATCCCAAGTACTTGAAGTTTTTATTTCACTTGCAGAATTCCCTAATGGCATTTTTGTTTTAAATGCAAAAGCAGTAGACCAGAACTCCTTCTGTTTGATCATTCCATGAAACAAAGAAAATAAATTATTGTTAAAGACAGCATTCAACTTGAGCAAGTTTCCCAGCATCTATCTCACATTCTCCTCTGTGTAGCTTTTCCAAATACTGTATTTGGCTGAGTTATGCTTGTTAATAGCAGCTGAGAAGATATTTAACAATGGCAGCAACTGTGTCAGAAAATAACATTCATTTAGCTCTAGAAATACCCCAGCCTGTTTCAGACAGGTTTGCTGAAAATATCTAAAAGCATAGTGCATGGATAATTTTAACTTTACACAGAGCAATTCATACTATCTCTATCCCAGAGGATACATGATCTCACCTGGGGACATGTAGGTACCACAGTCTGTATTCAGACCACCTGTGTTCTGCAGTGCCTAGTTCAGACAAGAAATTTTGACAGTCCAATAATGTGGACTGCCAGAGGTCAGAAAAGGCTAAATGTCATTCTGCGGAAGAGTTTCAAACACATGAATATAGCTTCTTGCACCTTCTCAAAAGCATGAAACCTAAGCTGCCACAGCTCAGGTGCAAGTCACAGGTGGCTAGGAAGCATACGTGAACTATAAATGTTCCCAAATGACCTAATCCTGATAGTGTTTTTCTGGAAGAAGTGATCATAGCTACAGTTTGCATACCAATGCTAGCACACTAGCCAAGAATATTGGAGAACTGCATTCACTGCTTTCCTAAACCAGCAGAAGTTCAAATGTTGCACAAAGAATGTTGAAACAGGTTGACATGCAGAGCAGGTGAGCAGGTTGTCAGGGGCCAGCCTGGCACTCAGGCCGAGAAGCAGGTGACACGTGAGACAGAGGAGTATTTTAACCACCAGGTTCTTATGTCCACTTCTGACTCTTTCTGTTGAACCTCAGCTACTAAAATCTGTGAAATAAAGTTGGCAAAATCCTCATCTCTACCATGATGGCAATACTCCTAAGCATGTCCAGCAGCAGAATATAAGCTTTCTAGGTCACTTTGCTGACAAACATATAGATGTTGATATCTACATCAAGAGAAGACTTTGTAAATATTTGGTGAACATTGAATACTGCCTATAGTATAATTTAGGTATATACATGTATTTGGGATCTATTCCCTGCAGCCTTACAAATGGGGCTTTGAAAATCTAAATTTTGGACCAAAGAAACTTGAAATAACATTAATAGGATTTAAGCACCTGACTCCTATGCCTGTGAATTATGCGAAATAAATGTGAACTCCCTTCCCTATCCATACATGTTCCCCCATACACAAAACTCTTAGAGAAAATAGTGCTTTGCAGCACTTTAAACAACACTTTGATGGACTGTAATTATTGTTTTGGACATTTTACAGTCTTAAAATGTCATGTAAGTGAAAAAGAAAAGATGCTTGCAGTTTATTTATTCATTTTCCCTCCTTTAGAAGCATAACAGCTCAAGTCCTAAGGGGAAATATAAAACATGACAAGCAGTCTGTAAGAAAGAAGATAAAACGGTTGATAAAACCTTAGCAAATGTCATTAGCTAAATCCAGATTCCAATTTCAAAATAAATACTCACTGAGGTGTTAGACTGAATTAAACTAATTTTGATACCAGCATTTTTAGAAGCTCACTTTGTTCAAGTGAGAACAAAACTCTTAGCCCTCATCTCCCTATTCCCCACTTTTTGAGTTCTATGGATTCATTTACAGGATGAATTTCAGGGCTGCTAATATCCTCTGCAGAAGTCACAGGATTTTATCCATCCCATGTGTAGGTCCCCTGATGCCCTAGCCTCTGGGAAAGGCAGGGCACATGCCATATCTGCACTGGGGTTCTCGTGCTGCTGAGAGCTCCCCTACTGTTTGCTAATCCTGTGATTCCTCCTCACTGACTCACGCTCAGGCCTTGGTGCCAAAGGGCTAGAAAGAATCTACATCAGATGTTATGAAGTAGAGAGCAGTTGCTGATGCCACCAGGCTGGGAATACTTGACCCACTTCTCTGACCATCTGGGTGTTCCCTTGCCTGTCCTGCCTGCTCCCCACCTGTCCTCCTGATGAACAAAATCAAGACTGGGACAAAATGATAGATTTGGGTTATTGTCCTCTTCTAAACACTGTGATCAAGCGCAGGGCTGCCCAACAACCCTTTATTCATGGACAATCCTGCTAAATTCTGCATACCTTGTTATCCCTTTTCCCATTTCTTGACCCTCCTTTTCACAGCCTTTGTCTCTGTCTCTGTCCCAGTCTCATCCCAAATAATCTGCCCAGTCTATTTGTCCCAGTTTTGCAACATCCACACTCAAATTCAGTATTTCTGATACCTTAACTAGGTAATCTCAGCCCTATATGGCACAACTGATAGGGTTACCTATATGTGGCCTGGTCAGATCATTCTCCCCAAAAGGTCCCCTCCAAATATCTGTGAGGTTCATCCATTTCTCACACATCTCCTTGTTAAACACTTGTGAAGTCCAGCCTTCTGTCGTGATGCTATCCACAATTTTTGTCTACTTCTCACACTTTTATCTATCATGCCCATCAGTTTCTTAGGTCATACCCAATATCTTTTAATAGTCTTTTTTTCTTGGCTAAACCTCAAGCCAGGGCCTAGTCAATGCCCCAGTTATTTACCTGGACACTAACCTGGTGTTTAGCCACTTTTAAAGTACCTCGATGTCTAGATAAATTATATTTCACAGAAGAATTCACCTTTCCTTAGGAAACCATAAAGACTGTCATCTGAATAAATGGGAATTACTTATATAAATCTACACATGTTTTGAAGAGAATAAATTCATCCATTCAAATTTCACTGGTATTTGTTGTGGTATAACCCTGGCAGGCAGCTCAGCACCACACAGTTGCTTGCTCACTCTCACCACAGTGGGATGGGGGAGAGAATCAGAGAGGAAAAAGTGCAGGAACTCATGGGTTGAGATAAATACAGTTTACCAGGTAAAGCAAAAGCTGTGCACGCAAGCAAATAAAAACAAGGGATTCATTGACTACTTCCCATTGGCAGTCAGGTGTTCAGCCACTTCCAGTAAAGCAGGGCTTATCCCATGTAATAGTTTCTTGGGAAGACAAATGCCATCACTGTGAAAGTCCCACCCCTCCTCCTTCTTTACCGCCAGTTTTATTGTCCCTTATGATACCATATGTTATGGGACATCCCTTTGGCCAGTTTGGTTCTGCTGTCCTGGCTGTGTCCCCTCCCAGCTCCCTGTGCACCCCCAGCATCCTCACTGGCAGGGCAGCACAAGAAGCAGAAAAGACCTTGGCTCTGTGTGAGCCCTCTCTGCAACAGCTAAAACATTGGTGTGTTATCAGCATTGTTACAGAATCACAGAACCATTCAGGTTGCAAAAGAACTC
>VXAA01002567.1:50583-61556 GCA_013399115.1 Anseranas semipalmata
GAAAAAGATTGGTGTGTTTTCACCACTATTTTCATCAAAAATCCAAAACACAGCATTGTGTGAGCCTCTACAAAGAAAATTAATTCTGTCCCAGCCAAAACCATAACACACAGCTCAACTCAATTAATTGTTAGAGAAATTATTGATGTGACTGGACCAGATAAATCATGAAAAAAATACTGGAAAAAGGTACTAATATTGATGAAAGATTTCCTATACAACCGTCCTTGCCTTTCTTTTGCTCTCCACCAGAACTACCTACAATCTAAAACATAAAATAAATAAATAAATAAATAAATAATAAAAAAATAAAATAATAATAACAATAAAAAATAAATAAAAATAAAAAGAGAGAGTATAAGGTTCGTGTATTTGAAATTATCTTTCAAAGACAGAGAAGTAATGTACTGAAAACATTCCTTAGCATGTCGTGATATAGAAAAAATTACTTGATGATTTTAGTGAAAACTAGAACTGTGCACTTGGTAACTATTTTATGGTTACTTCAGGATGCATGGCCAATACAAACATTTGACATAGTTGAGAACATGGCATAATATTTTGAGTAGACTACCAGCAGTAGAAGCACTGAGTCAACAAAGTCGTTTGCTGGCCATTTATGTGGATCTGAAAATGAGGAATGGGCTGCAGTCTTTTTTTCTGGGAGCTGTAAACATCTCTGAGATTTACTTCCACTGTGATATTTTTGTTTTCTCCTACTTGACCTCACCAGGAAATAAAAGAAGATGATGAAGAACAAGAAGCCACCATTCCAAGGAACTTGATGTGAACCAGGAATTGCAGTGCAGTATCAGGTAGTGATACGTGAAAGAGGATTCCATAGCTCAGTCTTTTAAAAGGAATTTGTGCTAAGAACTGATACCTTTGAAACCGGGATTAGGAATGTAGGAATGGTGTTATTTGCAGAGATTAACTGCAACACCCTGTATTATATTCAAGTTTAAAATTACCCCCTCAGGAAAGGATATATTCAGTGACAGAAAGTGATCGGTCATAAAATTGACTATTGAATTACTTTCCTAACACCTAGTAAATTCATACTGGTTGTAAACCATGCACCTTCAAGTACTTAAGCACCATGATGACAAAACCATAGCTCATGCTTGCCAGGTCTAATATAAGTCAGGAAAAGCCCTTGTTGTGGTTTAACCCAGCTAAGCACCACAGAGACGTTCTCTCACTCTTCCACAGTGGAATGGGAAAGTGCATCAGAAAAAAAAGTAAAACTCATGGGTTGAGATAGGGAAAAGAAGAAAGAAAAAAAGGAAAAACAAACAAACAAAAAGAAAAGAATATACAAAGCAAGTGATGCACAACACAATTGTTCACCACCTGCTGACTGATGCCCTGCCAGTCCCCAAGCAACAGCAGCCCCACCCAGCCTAATCCCCCAGTTTCATTGTTCAGCATGATGCCATATGGTATGGAATATCCCTTTGGTCAGTTTGGGTCAGCTGTCCTGGCTGTGTCCCCTCCCAGCTTCCTGTGCACCCCCAGCCTCCTCGCTCGCAAGGCAGTATGAGAAGCTGAAAAGTCCTTGACGTAGTATAAGCACTGCTCAGCAACAACTAAAACATTGGTGTGTTATCAAGATTATTTTCCTCCTAAATCCAAAACTCAGCACCATACCAGCTAATATGAGGAATATTAACTCTATCCCAGCTAAAACGAGAACAGCCCTACAGACTTTATTCAAAGCCTCGGGAGAAAAGGAAGATGTAATAGAATTTCCCAGTCTTTACACTAGTGGCCTTTTCTTAATCTCATTGGTCTGAGATACTGATGTACACATTAACGAACCATTCCTTATGGACGTTTGAAGCATGGAAGAGTTTCAGAACACGTGTGAGGATGCAGGGAAGGTTTTTGACCTTTTGGACACGAGATCGAATTTATACAGAGGGGTTCTGAATCCCCAGTAGGGGCTGACATCAAGCCAATGTTCAGTAATTAAAATAGACTCAAAATTAATATGAAGAACAGAACTCTGAGGTCTTAATCATTTGGAACATGAAGAATGTCCTCTCCACCAACCACAGGCACACATACTATGTAATTATTACCTTCCTGCCAATACAGGAATATTTCAAAGAGTAAATTTTCTAGTGTTGTGCTTAATCTCTTCTAAAAGCATAAACAACGATTCTTCTACAGCCTACAATAGTAGTTTTCTGTGTCAGGAATATAAATGTACTTACATTGACTTCACGTTAAACAAATCTCTGTCCTTGAGTTTTGCAAAGAAAATTTTCAAAGGCACAAAAGGTTGCCAGGAATGCAACTCACGGAAGACTACCACTGCTTTCTGCAAGAGTTATCTCCATGGTTTTCTCCTCTGAATTCTCCCTCAGTTTGCCATCTCTCTTTGGTGATGATGTAATCAGAATCATAGACAGCCTGGCTAGAGACATGTGAAGTGACAACCAATGAGATGTCAAGATGTAATATTTCCAAAACATCTTAGTTAAGTCACCTTTAAAGATGAAATCTAGATATGTCATTAATTTCTTTTATCTTTTTTTTTTTCTCTGTGTATCTGAAGAAACGAATTAGTAATACTTCAGAAGCTGAGGGGGTTTCTTATTCTTTTTTTTTTTTTTNTTTTTTTTTTTTTTTTTTTTTTTTTTTTTTTTTAGAACTAATTGAAGGTATTTGACATTTTGAAAAACAAGCAAAAGAAATGAGAGATCATGAAAAAATGTGATTTATTTTTGTTCTTTCTGCCTATTACTTCACATTGTGATTAATAGTTACTGCTAACTTGCACATTATTTGTACAGAAGGTTCAATGGAAGAAAAGAGGTAGATTTACTCTGGAGATGAGTTAAAAAAACACTATTTTTGTTGAACATGGATCCACCCTTCAAGAAAATGAATAACATAATTTGTAGCTAATAATTTTACAAAGATGATAGAAATTATGAAAATAATTTTCATTAACTTTTACAACTTTTTGTTAAACTACTGGTTTTGAACCACAAAATATGTATAAGTAGATATTAATTTTATTTTTGCTGTGCAATTGGAAGTATTCTTTCTGACATAGCAGTAGGTATGCAGGTTTCATAAGAGCCTGAAATGTACTCCTTTTTTATCATAATTTGGTGAAGAAAAGAAGGAGCATTTAATTTGTTGTGTTTTGTTGTTGTTGTTGTTGTTGTTTTCACATGAACAAAAAACATGAAAGAAAATATTTTCCTCATTTGAGAATTCACAGACTTATAATATGAGGTAAAAAAGAATGTTTCTCTATTCTGGACAAGACAACCAAAATAAGGGTGATTACACAGACCATTATAGAAGTTGTAATTTCCATTATGCTCCAGGACCATTTATTCCACAAATTTAGTGGAACATAGACCTCACCACTCAGGAGAGGCTTGATTCATTTGCCTATAGTTGGTATCCATTTGTGATGCCCCATCTATCCTGCTTACTGCAGGATACAGCTGTTTCAGGTGTAGCTTGGGAAGTACATCCTCTTTATTCCTGGAATAAGTACCATCCACCACTGAAACATCTAAATTTATCTTACCAACTTGAAATGCAAACAGTTTGATCAAGGAATTTATTTCTAAAGCACAGAAAGGACTTAAACAATTTCTCCAAATTTTATTTTTGTCAATGGAAAATGGTTTACAATGGAATAAGCTACTTCACAGATGGAATTAACCCCCAAAAGTAGAAAACAGAGAAAGAATGAATGGTCTTGTAAATTGAAGTGTTAAGATTATCTCCTTAGGAATGACTTGTGTGGAAATTTGGATTTTCTGATTTTAATTGTTAAATAAAGTATCATGTTAAGATTATTTTGCATTTGGAATGAAATTATCTTAAAATTATTTCAACCAGAACAGATGTCCTGGAATGATGTTAATATGAATCTTTCTTTTAAGTTGCAGCACTGATTGGAATTTCAGCACTAGATTGATTAGTACAAAGAGAATACCAGAGAGAGATAGGCAGAAAAATCTTAAAAGAGCACTGAGAAAACTAAAATTTAACTCCCAAAATATTATAGAAGATATGATTTCCATTAAATAACTATTATCTTTAATTAATAAAAGATGGATATCAGAGAATATTTTTTTCTTAGTGTTTCAATCATACTTTAAAAAATAGGTGATTACTTGTACATATCAAGCTTTGAGGGACAGTTTGCATTATATTGTAGAATGACAATATCCTCAGTATGGCAGTAAAATAGAAATTACCATCGTGATTATTAAGCAAGGCAGAAAAAAAAAATAATTTTATGTACCTCTGACTATGGTTACTTTCCAGCTGAAGACTCCACGTCTTTGATCTGACCTGATCACTGTAGGATAATTTAGTGCATACACTTTATATATAATGCTTGTCTTATATTTTAACCTTCTCAATGGTATACCAGCACAGAATTTATTCAGTTTCTGAGAGATCCCGTGCATTTTAGTCCTATTTTCATTAGGTTATAATGCATGCCCAGTAGAATGAGTAATGAAATGAGTAACTTGTAATGGAAGCTCAAATCTCAACTCAGGTCTTCAACTTTGGAAAGCAAATCCTGTGTTAATTTCCTCACAGCCCTCAAGTTGTACAGGCTTCAAACACATATGTTTGGACACCAACTGATTTGATAGCAAGGAGATGTATACCTTACCTAATTATAGGCACCAGATGCCAGCTGAGATTATACTGAGGCACTGAAGAAGTCCGTCTGTATGACAGAGGTCTCCCAAAGATCCTGTGTCACATATTTAGTATCACACGAAAGCAGAGAAAGTAATGGTGGATATCTGTGCTTAAATGTCTGATTTGAGCCACTCAGTAGCAAAGAGGCTGATATTACCTCCAGAAAAGAAAATAACTATATTAATGTTATTAATATAAGTTATTAATACATGTTATATAAGTTATTATTATATGTTATATATGTTATTAATATATGTTAAAATGTCATTATATATATATGAGAAGGCAAAACATCTACAAATATTAAATCACCATATTGGTCTTTTTCCACCAAGCAAGAAAGCGTTTCCTTTACATGAAGCAAGAGAACCCCGTTTTTTCATTTGTTTGTTTGTTTGTTTGATTTTGTTTCAAACTTAAGTACAGAGAGGAGAGAGACTGAAATAAGGCATCAGTTACCCCTCAGCTTCTAAAACAAGTTGGAATGTCTGTGCTGTCTGATAAATTACATCGAAGTTAAATCTAATTATCCTAGTCTTTTTTTTTCTGGTAGTTTTTATTAAAATAGGATATGTAGAAGGAAGCACAAAATACATTAGAAAAATACTGAAGATCAGCAAGCTGCTTATAAGAGATTCAAACAAAGCAGGCCCTCTATGGCTTGCCTGAAAAAGCTTGAGAAACTCCCAGCAATTTGCCCTCAAGGCTCACAATGAAAAGTAAACTTGAAAGGTGCCAACATTTCATATTTATAATTGGAGAGAGAGCTCTTTAATTGGAAGGTAAGTCTGAAGGAAATCAGGTTACATCATATGAGTTTGTTCTAGCCTTCCTCTTCCTGGATTTTGATTTATTTATTTTTTTTTAATTATCTTATCTGTATTTTTAACATACTTAAATATGAATATGGAAGAGACGTTACAGATTTTACTTCTGTTTTTTTTTAATCAGATTTTAAGTGGTCCTCTGCATAAATAACATCTCAGCTTACTGGCTATTTGACTAAACTTCTTTTCCCTTCCTCAAAATGAACTGAAGTTTTTACTTCAAGATTATTATAGCTCTCATTACACTATTAGCTGCAATATCAGATCACACCTTCTTTAACAAGCAGGCAGGGAAGGGGAGCAAGTTACTATAATTGTTACCTTCCTTCATACTCTTTGCATCTTCCCAGACATCAAATATTTAGTGTGCAAATCTGTAGGAAGACAAACTTTCTCACTTTGGTACTTACAGGACTGCTTGTTTTGTAGATAAACAAACTTGTGTATCCTTTTTAGCTTTAAGTGGATGAGACAAATGGGATAGCTTGCCATGCATTTAATGTCTAATGGATCTATAGAATATAATAGTTTGTAATGAAATTATATATTTCATCTCAGGAGGTCCTTGTCTGATTCAGGATTAAATCCCACACCCCTATAGATTTGGAATTAAATGGGAGACCAGTAGCTATTGTGTAACTTGGCACAAGGCCACCAGATGACTATGGCAGAAAAATCTTCTCCATTCCCTAACACTGAACCCTTTAGTCCATTTAAGAACTATACTATACATAAAAATAATGGTCAAGAAAGTAAATTTATCTCTTGGACTGGAAAGTCTTTGCCCCATTTCTTCAAAGGTTCATCATCCTAACTAAAATATATCTTACTGAACACTGTTTTTTCCTGCTCACAGCCATATATTTCTGTGCATCTATGTCTTAAGGATCAGATAGTTTGGTTCAGGTTTACACTGGTACAACATCAACTTTCTCAAGATGGAAGGGACAGAAGACAACCTACACGATCATCAGGCAAGAACAGTGATATCAACAGCTTTTTTGACATGACTTGTTCCCTCGTCTGACTCAGCCTATCTATATGAATTTGCTTACTGCAAATTAGTCATGTACCATTTCCATCTGCAAAGAAGGGAGATAATTCAAAGTTTAGATGTCTTAGCAGGAACTACAAATATAGACAAGACAAAGAATAAGGCCATATAATTGATTTGCAAATGGCTCATCACTAATACAAGCTTCCTGAATTTCCATAAATTTAACTCCATGGAATTATGCACAAGAATAATGTGTACTCATGTACTCATTTACTCACAAATCTGTTTGGAGGACTGAGGTTGTGGAAGACAAAATAGATACAAAACAAGGAACAGAAATATCATGCTGCACATAATTACTTCTACTCCTAATTCTCTCACTTAATGCTGGTTTCATAAAAGCAATAGTGAACTTATTTAATATTATTGTGAATGCAATGAGTATTTCTGGAAGATTCTCATTCAGCATTAATTAACTGATCATTATTTTAAAGAGTTTGCCATTATTTCTTGCTGTAATAGTTAGCTATTTCTTGATGTGTCATTTCTAATGACATACTTTGCCTAATTTGAATTTCTTCATCCTAATTATGTATACCCATTTCTAACTGTTTTCTAGAGTGAAAAATAAACTGATTTCACATTAAATAAAATATTTTATTTTTTTTCTTTTACATCATGGTCATTGGAAACTATCATATGTGCATTTTTTTTTCTCTAAACCACCAAAAGCTTCCATGCGCAAGATGTCCTGTTTGTGATCATCATCATCAGATGCTCAATAACTTTCCACGTCACTAATAAAATCACCCCAAGGTAGGAGATGCTTCAGGAGAAGGGGATTAACATTTAGAAGTGCTATCACTGATCCTAATCTTTAAATACACAATAGTTTGTCTTGTTACAGTTGCAAAGGGAGATGAAAAGAATACTTGAGGATTTGAACTTCTAGGGAGGGAACAACAAGTCATGTCCATTTGAATGAATACTTTCTTATGGACGTGCATGGGTGGACTCAACCAGGCTTAACAGCTTGTGGCACTAAGTGTTCATGAACTAATGTACAAAAACACTCTTTCTGTTCTTGATTTTAACAAAAAGACTTAAGGAATAATTTGTAATCACATTTTTAATACAATACTCCTGTTAAATCAATAGCTATTTACATAGGAATTAAATGGGGTGTATACTCTCCTAATGTCTCAGCTATCTGAAAATATTAATAATATTTGATATTCAAAGTCAAATTAGGAACAGTGTTTCACTTCAAATGAGGTTAAAGAAATTGTACAAAAAGAGCCTAAGAAGAACACTGCTTTTCCCTGATTTTTTCTTTAAATAAGAAATCTTTATATTAGTACAGAAAGTAGGAAAGAATACAGCCTTTTAGATAGTTAAAGTGAGAGAAAAATAGCACCTTTTCTGCTCATTTAGCAATGGAGAAAACTGTATGAATGAAAATGAGAAGGGAATAGTTTAAAAGAGTTGGAGAATAATGGAAAACTGAAACATGATGTGCATTGCTGAATGGTAAACTGGTGATTATTTTAAAGAAACGAATATAAACTCAATCACCTGTATAACTCTTGAAAGTCAAGAAATATCAGTGCTTTGCAGTAGATTTTATTTGCCTTGATTTTGTTTCTAAACTTTGTTTACTTAGCAAACAAACTTTACATAACTTACGATGTATCTGTGTGTTTTTATTAATCACCTACATGTTAGGATTTGCACTCAGTACAGGAAAAGTCCACCTCTCTCAGTCCTGATATTCCTAGGTTTAAAATTACAAAATAGCCATTTAAAATACCACTGTCTGAGCTTATTGCTTACCAACTATGTTGAATATCTTGGTGCGCTAGTATGTTGGGAGATTTTTTTTGTTTGCTTTTTAATAAATATACTATTATCTCTGACTGATATTCCCCTATGAAAATTTGTTTGGACATGTCTGTTTTCAGAGAAATAAGGGCATATCTCAATTGCTCCCATAGATAGTCTCAGCAACAGATCATAATATATATTCATCAAACTGCATTGTAAGCCTCCTATAAATTAGTGTGTGATTTCTCTGAAATAAAGTCTTTCATTTGCTACCAGGGAAAGGAATTTGGGTGTATTTCTACACATTAAATTGTCTATGCTTTATGATTTCTAAGCATTTACTTAAATTTCAAGATTTAGAATTTATCTGTTTTCTGTGAATGGAAGACATAACTGAAATTTTATGATATTGACATTTTTTTCAACATATTGACAAATTAAATGGATAAAGAAAATAAAAAGACAAACAAACAAAAAACAAACGAAAGAAACCAATAACTTAAACACAATACTAAAGATAAAATATTAAAATCAAAAACATAAACAAGCAGACCAAATAAGCAAATAAGTGCTAGTGTTTATTTTGAAACTAGCAGCTTCAATCTACCTGCTGTCCAGTCTTATATATAATGTGCTGGAATAGTTACATCTACTAGGATCTACATACATTTCTATGAAATGGATTTGAAACTTCTTGTCCATGCAAATAATGTGATCCTGCAGTGATATTATGAGTTGAAATAAGTGCTTTGGAAGAAGAAATGTCACTTATGCATGATGCATGGAACTTTCAAGAGAAATTGATGTCCTTATTAAATATACCAATCAAATCATCCACTCAAATAAAGTATCTTGGTTTACCAGCATTTATGTTCTATGTCTCAGTGTTGTGTCTATTGAATAAAACAGATTCTTGAGTGAAACAACATTTTTCTTTAATTGGCCAAGTTAATTCTTTAAATTTTCTTTTAGACAAGCAGATGTTATGGCACATTTTGGCAATCTGAATTCTCTTCTCACCTTTGAAACACTTACAAAAATGTCCTTTAAGTAAAAGTTCACCTCCTTATCTCACCTAAATTTGTGTATAACTAGGTATGGACCTAAAGATTTGATTTTTTCTTGGGTTAATTAGCTCATGTTGTGACACATATCACATTGTGATAACCAATGAAATAATGTTTGTGACATGTTTTAAAAAAACTGCAGCTATTATAGTTGCCATAGAAACAAGATTAAAAAGGAGAAATAATGTAGAAATGTAATATTTTCTGTATGAGGAAATGAATGCTACTAAATACAGGACATTATATTAAAAAAAGACATAATACTTTTCCTACTTTGTGCCAGATAGTAGCAACCAAGATAATGGGCTATTTTGTACTATTGTCTATGTAACAATCTGCATCTTTTTATCTGTATCATTTTCATCTATTTGTAATTTAAATATATTTCCTTTAGTACAAATCTTATCTTGAATTTTGCTATCAAAAGAACAAATATATGGTTGAGTTCTAAATAAAATCTCTACTGACACATCAATGATCAGGTATTTCTTTGAAATCAAAGAACCTGATTTGTCACAGTTGGAGATAAGATTTTTGCTCAAAGAAAAGAGATTTTTTGTCCTATGAAAAGAATAACATTAATTTTATTTTCATTTCTTTTTGAAGGGAGAGATGCTTCTCCTTGAGTGTGTGCAAACATTTGGATTACACTTTAAAATAATTCCTTTTCTTATTAGATTTGAGGGTCTCAGGTTTTGTTGGACAAAAAAAAAAATAAAAGTGCTTTCATAATCTGGATAAAATAAGACAGTGGTAACAAATTATTGGTAAGTGCCTTGTGAGATTTCATTTTTTGCCTTTAATGAGAGAATAATATGCTTGAAGTACACGAAGCACATTAGGCAATCCTCAGTTCTCCAAGTGTATTGAAATTGGAGATCTGATATTGCAAATCCCTTAGCAAGTGTCTAACTTTATTCCTATGATTAATTTCACTAAATTAGGTAAGTTAACTTAATTAGATACGTATGCAACCTTTTCTAAACATCATAAACACTTTCCCATTTAAACATGAAACAATATCAGTATTTTGAATTTGAAACTATTTACATTTTTTGGATTACTAGAACATGCATTATGGATTTTTTATATATATATATATCTTAGAATCATAGAATCATAGAACGGCATGGGTTGAAAAGGACCTTAAAGATCATCTAGTTTCAACCCCCCTGCTCTGGGCAGGGTTGCCAACTACTAGAGCAGGCTGCCCAGCGCCACATCCAGCCTGGCCTTGAATGCCTCCAGGGATGGGGCATCCACAACCTCTCTGGGCAACCTGTTCCAGTGCCTCACCACCCTCTGAGTGAAAAACTTCCTCCTAATATCCAACCTAAATCTCCCCTGTCTTAGTTTGAAACCATTCCCCCTTGTCCTATCACTATCAACGTGTGTGAACAGGCGTTCCCCCTCCTGTTTATACGCTCCCTTCAAGTACTGGAAGGCCGCAATGAGGTCTCCCCGGAGCCTTCTCTTCTCCAAGCTAAACAAGCCCAGTTCCCTCAACCTTTCTTCATAGGAGAGGTGTTCCAGCCCTCTGATCATCTTAGTGGCCCTCCTCTG